>CP139508.1:170282004-170882004 GCA_021014915.2 Artemisia tridentata subsp. tridentata | reverse complement strand
ACATGATAATACTTACATCATATAACGTGCACTTGTTGTGGGCATAGGATATCTTGAGAAGTACCTAAGAAGTTTAGAATTTGAATCTTCGTTGGATTATCCGTGATTAGTGAGACTTTAAGTTCATTCCACCTATGCGTATACTCTACCTTCGTTCGTTAAATATCTGGATGAGTTTGGACTCTCGTTTTCATTCTGTTGACCTCAGTTATAAATCTTGAATGCTTGTAAAACTCCTTACTGTTGATACAATTAATTTGATTTGAACTCTTGTTCGTATTCTATATGAGATCCTGAAGATTCACCTATCATCCATTTTGTTGCATGGTCTTTTGATCGGAAACAACCTAAATTGTCTCTTTCTGAGAAATATGAACCCACTTCGTTTTGATTCGAGTCATGAGAAACTATTTGGTCTGAAGATCTTTTTGAAAGAACCTCCTCGGGCATGAGAATGTTCGTGATGATCTTTTGCGACTCGCTACGACTTTGTTTCACTTTGCGACTTCAAATTTCGAGGACGAAATTTTTCTTTTAGAGGGGAAGAAGTTGTAATACCTAAAAACTAGAAAGCATGAAAAATAACCAAAATGCCCCTGAAATTTTAAAACTTAATTAAATCACATAGTAAGTACCAAATTAATTTCGAATCTCTGGTAATGAACTATATATGAAGTAACATTTTAATATTTTTGCATGTCCTAAAATTAATATAAAACAGAAAATATTAATTTTGGTATTTATTTTATATTTATAAAATCATTTAAAAGAGATAATGACCAAATAAAATAGGAAATAGATCCCAAATAAAATTCTTTTGATATTTATCTGTTATGGGCCGAATTTTCTGAGTATAATCCCCCTCCTAGGTCGGTTCCCACTTATTATATAATTAAAATCATATTTGTTTTATTTTTTTTAAAACCGAAACCCTAAATATAACCCTAAGTCGACAAACCAAAAATCATTCCACCTTCATCCGATTTTCTGGAGGTCTTTGAGCAATTTTCTGGTGTTCTCCATCATCTAAGGAAGCTAGGAAAAATAGGCTATGGGTTGTGGATTGCTTGGTTCGAACGTAGGAAATTTTGTGTGTCGATTTATTCAATCCGAGGTACAAAAATCCTTACACCTAATCTACATGTTCTAAATTCAGTTTGGTATTTTTCTTATGATCTTTATATCATATAAGACTCATATAAATTGATAGAATCGATGCATGCAAGCTAGAATGATCATACAAATTTTAGAGAGCTAAAACACACTTAAATTCCAAATATGAGTATACGATTTTTTTGGGGTTGGTTCATAATTTTTACATGTTCTATGATGATCATATAAGTCTCAAAAAATAGCCATGTGATTTTTTGAAGCTTAGATTAATTGATCTTGAATTAATTTGTAATCGAGTTTCTTGGAAAATTAAGGAAAAATAGGAAAAACCCTAAAACCGATTAGGGTTAGGGTTTATATTGTGAAATCTGGATATTAAATGCATAACAATGATGTGGTAATGATGGGGTAATGATTGGATGAGCTAGGGTTTAGGTTTGGTGATTTAAAAGTAAATACGCCTAGGTTTTTAAATAAGAAGGGTGTGTTTTGCCATAAGGGCCTTATGTGTAAAATATGCTAGAAACGATTTATTTGTAAATTATATGGTTCGAATTAAAATAAATTAAAAAGGAGGGACTAAAAGCGTAAATTCTGGAAACTTAGAGTATTTCGGTGTAAATAATGATATTAGAAGTGTAATATGTAATTTTGGGTAATTATGGGTTTAATGTGTAATTATTATGGAATTATGACTTAAATTATAAGTTTTATAAACTAAAGGGACTAAATGTGTAATTATGTGAAACTTGGGGGTTAATTCGTACCATACATAAAGTTTGAGGGCATATTCTGTAAATTATTAAATGTAAGGGTTAGTGGTGTAATTAAGGATATAATATGGGTTAAATTGTAAATTATGTAACTATAAGGTTTATTTTGTAATTTTGATAAATAAAGGGTGTAAATTGTAAATTATGAAACTTTATGGACTAAAGATGTGATTCTGAATAAATGATGTATTTAAAATTAGTAACTTGTGATATTTCATTTAAAACCCTTAACTTTGGAATATTTACAATTAAAACCCTAATTTATGGAAACTTGTCATATTTAACCCTGAACTATCTTAACTTGTTAAAATGTACCCTATATCCATAATATGCTTGATTATGACTTAACTTAAGGAAACTTTCTAAAGATGGAAACTTACTAAAATAGAAAGTTACTTAAAATGGAAAGATAACTAAAAACCACTTGTCATTCTGTCTTCTACTCCTTTAGGTTCGAGGAAGGAGTAATTTGATCCTTGTCATTTGCTATCCTTGTGTTCTGCTAATAAGGTACAGATATTCTGCCCTTCTTGTAAGGTGCCTTCGTTCTCTTGACTTCTGATTTTGACTCGTTAGGATTTCCCAAGCCATTGCTATGTTCCCCTACACTTTGGTTCGTTTGTTTGATTCATTGTGGACTTTGATGTTCGATATGACCCTTTTGCTTTGAGCTTTTATAATGATTCCTTTGATATTCGTTCGTTACCTTGTGATATTAGTATTTGAATCACTTGATACTTCGAGGGTTCATTTGATTTTGGTAATTGGATATGAAAACCTTTTTAATTATATTATGGAAATGTTTTGAGGAAAATTATTTTAAAGATGATGTTTATGAAATATGCGATACCACTTTTATTTAGAATTTGACTAAGCTTTTGTGATAACTACTTTTCAAGACTACTTTTGTGAAAACCGTTATTAAAGGTCATTTTTATAAAATCAATTGATAAAGATTACTTTAAATGAACCATTTGATTATGAACCTTCGATGATGAACCCTTTGCCATGAACCTTTGATATTTGGACTTTGACCATGATTCGATGACTTAGACTAGTTGGACCTTTGCTGTGATTTAGACCTTTGACTTTTGACCTTCCAGTTTGATACCCGAGCCAAGTTCATTTCCTAGCCATGAAGGTAACGTGGCTGTGTCATTGATGCACCAATGGCATAACTTTAGTGTGGTTGAGTGATGTTTCACACCGTCCCCATATTGTTCGTAACGTGCACATTATATTTATTATTGGCCTATATTATTGTTCCGGGGGGGGGGGTATGGATGCATCCTAGGTTCGTGGACTTAACATGATTTGATATTATATATTGTTCGGTGACTGATGCTGGGTGCAATCCACGTCTTTCACAAAATTCGGGAGTTAGCTACTCCATTTGAAGAATAAGGACACCCCTCATAGTATCTGGTTATATAAGAGGTCTCCCCTCTATATGATTATGAAGACATGGTTACTATATTTGATTTGTTCGGGCTCGTGGAGGATTACTGATCCTTTTATTTCCTTTTCATTTCATTTCATTCTTATTTATATTCTTTGTCTATGACTTATGTATCCCAATGCACTAAACCATACATGTTCGTTTCATTTGTTTTCGTTTTCGTTTACTATATATCTGTTCACTGGGCTTTTTAAGCTCAGCCACGTTTCTTTTCCCGCAGCAGGTTTTAGTTGGAAGCTGGGTATGAGTGAAAAGACTTTTGGACTTAGAGGACCTGGATAGTTATTCTGAAGTAGAGACTCTTAGAAGGATTTGCATTCGCAGACTTAGTATTTAGCTTTTGTTTCCTTGTTAGCCTTGTATTTTAGTATTTCATTTGTAACCTTTGAGAACTCTTGTATTACTGTTGATGTATGCTTTGTTTTGATCTGATGTGAAACCATTAATGTGATACTTCTACCCTTGCCGGGTTGGGGTGTTACAATCTTACTCTAAAAGTGAGAGTAACAAAAGGGTTTATACGGGGGTTAACTAACCAGTGTAGTTAGTTAATATCACATAACATATAAAGGCTATTTGGGTGTAATCCTAGAAATTTACCTATTTAGACAAGTCATTCCAATTATAAAGATAATACTTATTATGATGGTCTCGAATAGTATACAAGCCAAGTTCTAAAGTTTACAAGTCACCGGCACACTCATAGATTTGTGAATTTTGATAAGTTCACAATTTTTGGAAATAATGTTATGTGTGCAGCTATGTAATTTAGACTTTAAACAAAAACATGCTATAAAAATGTTAAAATTTAAGCATATTAAGTATATTTTAAGCATATTTTGAAAAAGTTTAGGACAAGTAAGTGTTCTAATTCTCCATCCCCCCACTTAAGTTAAACAACGTCCTCGTTGTTTGTGTCAAAGGTTAAAAACTGGAAAATAAAAGAATTAGAACTGAAAAACTCCCCTGAGAATTGCTCGGTATGATCCTCCATTATTCGTATAAGAGCAAAAATCAACTTTCTTGTGGATGAGAACGTTTAAGCTTCATAGATGATGTATCCACAAGAATGCAGGAATCTATAATACCATTAAGACTTTAACACACCTGAGTTAAGAAGGTTCAAACTTGCATAATACATTAGTAGTTAGTAAAAATAAAACCTAAAAATTAAAATGAAAATCATCAGGTCAGTCGATACGCCGTATCTTATGGAAAAAGATACGCCGTATCGAGCCTGGAATAAATACGAATCAGAATAAAAGATGCGTCGCATCCTTAACCAGGGATGCGCCGCATTAAATAAACTGATAGAAAGTTTTAAAGTCAAAAATAAAAATGCAGAAAATTAAATAAGATATGACCATTGCAGGTGATGCGTCGCATCTTAGGATTGAGATGCGCCGTATCTTCTGCAGGTCTGACAGACTCGACACAGAACAGAAAAGTAAAAATTTTTCTTTTCCGGGTTGTCTCCCGGTCAGCACTTGTCTTTATTCCAGAGTCTTCAAGTTAGACTCACGTTCAGCTCCTTATTCTAATACTTCGGGTTCAAACTCGACAACTTCGTTATCAGCGTTGTCGATGTAATTATCAAGGTATTTCCCTTTAGGTCGTGCCTTTGGAACAAAACTCCTTTAATCACCCTTGACAATTGGTGTTCTTCAATCGTCACTTCTCTAATCATATTGTTTTGTTCTTTCAGCAATAGTTCCTTTCCGCTTTCTTGGGCAAACTTTGATATAATCTCGTCGATTGTAAGTTTGATCCTTGATCCTCCGAACCAGCTTGGGAAAAGATCAATCATCATTCCTGAAACATAGAACAAATAGGCTTCGAAGTAAAAATTTTCTAAGAGACAGGAAAGTTGATTAGAATTTCTCAGTTCGGGATAAATAAAATTTTGCTGATATCTTTAGACGATGCTCCGTATCCAAAAAGTCGGATACGCCGTATCTTATTTCGTTAAAATTTAATCAGACTTTTATTCAGAAAACAGATATGCCGCTTATAAATTATAATGCGCCGTATCAGGTTTAAATTATCAAAAATCGATTGTATTTATTAAAATTAAATGCGTCGTATTAACAAAAGATAATGCGCCGTATTTTCGTTACGTTTCAAAATACAATATTTTTGATTTAGTCGATGCGTCGTATCGATAAAAATCGATGCGTCGTATCTGTTTAATTAATTCGAAAAACTGTTTTTAATTTAAATAGAAAATACGTCGTATCTGTTAAAACAGATGCGTCGTATGGCTTTAGGGTTTAGAAAAATTTCTTATTAAAAACAGAATACGCCGTATCTTGGGGAAAAGATGCGTCGTACTCGAATTTATTAAACGCGTTGTATTTTATAAAAATTAAACGCAATACGCCGTATCTGTGAAAACAAATGCGCCGTATCGTTTGTATCAGCACAGTACAACGATAGCAGAATGCAGAAAAATAGAAAAGAAAAACAAAAATAAAATCAAACAAAAAGAAACAAGAATTACAGAAAATAAAAACACACAAAAAACAGAAAATATGCAAATATACAATGAATGCAATTTATCTAATATATAACAGGGTTAGTGGTTAGAATCTAAAAAAAAAGAAAACCTAATTAAAATACTAATCAAATTAACAGATAATAACAATTCACTCCCCGGCAACGGCGCCAAAAACTTGATGGGTGCGCGTGTTTTTTAGTTCTAATTCTTTTATGTTCCCCGGCAGCGGCGCCAAAAACTTGATGCGCGTGCGTGTCGTTGCGGTTTAGCAGTATTAATGCCTACTCAAGTTTTAAATTTATATTTAGCCGACTTATCAATAACACACACACTTAACGAGCAGTGTACCCTGTCAGTATGAATATAATGGTAAGTAAAGTGTCGATCACTAAGAGTGGAACGTATTATCTAGTTATTCTAATCAGTATTTTAATATCCTAAGTTAGCTATACAACCTAATCTAACGCAAGGGGGTTCAGCCTGAGAGACTGGCACGGTTTGGTTATGATTAAATAGTAAACTAAACTAATGAGCACGAATCAGCAATTAGCACACACGTACACAGATAGATACTTGAGACAATAAGAAGACCTGTCCTGATAATTAAGTAGCTTGTCACTTGTTTTATTGCTAGTTTTATATGAAGTGTATATAATTAAACCTTTCTCGTTGGCTCTAATCTTATCGGCGAGTAAACCCTTAATGATCACTTATGTCTATCCCACTATCCTAGAAACGATAGAATAAATAGGCGAGGAAGGGGCATGGCGACCCAAGCAATGCTCAGCTAGACACAGAGGTTATCAATGCACTAATAAAAGTCACCAAAGACATCAACATATAAACTTTAATTAATGGGAAAGCAATTTTAAGGGGTGCTCATGATATTCCGTAGTCACATGACATCAGCCCATCAATCCTGATGAATTAAAGTGTACTAATACAATAAAACAAAACTACTTAATGAATTGAATACATGCAGGACCTTCTTACAGCTCTTGTATCTTCGTTCAGGGTGTGTCTTGTGCTGCTAATACGTCTGAATTCGTCTCTGGTTTGGTACTCGTACGTATGGTATCTTGCACACAAAATTCGTCTGACTTTGGGGTATTTATAGTTTCTGTCTGAGGGTTAGATGCGGCGCATAGGGTAATTAGATGCGGCGCATTGACTTAACTTCGCGTGGGGTCCAAGATTAATATATTCAGGAATATTCGTACACCGCCTTAAGATGCGGCGTAACTCCATTTCTCTATTTGGCGCATGTCCTTTGCTGTCTTGGATTGTAACTTGTGAAATCTTGATAGTGATACGCCGTATGTAAGAAGTATGTTGTGGCGTATCTGGAGCAGAATGATCTTGATCTTGTACATTTTAGTAGACTCTTAACATCTTGCTTGCTTTGCTCCATAATTAGTCCAAAATCGCCAAGTTTCACATAATACTTGTTTTTACCTGAGAATTACAAAAGTAAACATTAACGTATCAATTCTCATATATAATATAATAAAACAAGTCAAATAAATAGGATAAATGATGATAATAAAATGTACTTATTTGAGTTCATCAGTGGGAGGAAATTCTTTGGAACTCCAACAGAAGTGGCCGCAGTCCTGGATGAATAGGATATAATCAGGGCTGCGAGGAAGGCTGAGCAACTCAACAGACCTGTAATTGTTGAGGTTGCCAAGGAGGTAATCAAGGAGACTGATCAAGTAATCAAGGGGGAAGAATTCCTCAAGCTTCAGGCTGACCTTATTAAGAAACACAATCAGCAGGCCAAGCTTAGAGAAGAAAGGAGGAAGAAAACCTATGAGAGGTATATGTGGCACATGACGAAGACCAAGGGAGAAGACACCATCACTGATATGACCATTTACCTGACCAAGCCTATAAGCGTAACGGTTCACAGGGGGCCAAGAAAGTCTGAGGTAAACAAACCCTTCAAGTTCTCAGACTATGGGCTAAGGGAATGGGACATGATGATGCCCATCCTGAGGAAGAAGCAAGGCAAGATTGTTCCAAGTCTTCTAGCTACTCTGAACTCCAAATACAAGGGACTGGAAAAGGTAGCTAAGAGTTTAGGAATAGATCATGAGAAGGCACTTGTTTCTCAGGGACTGTCAATCCCTGAACCTACTTAGAAGATTGGGAAGAAAAGGAAAGCTGTGGAACAGGAGCCTGAACAGTTCATAGCCGCCCTTCATTGCAACAGGATTCCTCCTCAAGGAGTGAAATTTGTTCCCAACAAAGTCATCAAGACACCTGAGTATGGTATCTTCTTCATTGATGAGTTTCAACAACCAGCCTTCCAAAGAGTCAATGACATCAACATGGTGGAAACAACAACTCTTCTTGTGTACAAGTTAATGGCGATTCATGTGAAGAGCCCTGGAAACGAAGAGTTTATAAAGCTGATGGATAAGATGATGAATGAGAGACCCGACAAAGAAGTGTTGGTGTCAAAGAAAGCGAAATTAGAAACGGAAGAAAACGTAAGAAAAACGGGCAAAAACGTATAAAAACTGACAAAAACGTAAAAAAACGTAAGAAAAACGGACGAAAATGTAAGAAAACGGGCGAAAACGTATAAAAATGGACGAAAACGTATAAAAGCAGAAAAAACATATGTAAACGGAAAAAAACGTATGAAAAACGGGCAAAAATGTAAGAAAAACAGAAAAAAAAACATATGAAAACGAGAAAACGTAAGAAAACGGACAAAAAAGTAAAAAAAAGGGACGAAAACGTATAAAAAAATAATACTAATATTAATAGTTAAATAAATAATTAAAAAATAAATAAATCAGGACTAAATTTGTAAAACCTGGCGAAACACAAGGACCATTTGTGTAAGAAACTGAAAAGAAATATAGAAAAAGAAGACAAGGGTATTTTAGTCATTTGATGTTGGTCAGGGACGATTTTTGCCCCAAAGGTTTCTCACAGGGACGATCCTTGCACTTTCCAAACATTTGGGACGAAACTTGCAATTTGGCCAAACTTTAAGGACGATTTTTGCAATTTACTCTTCCATTGATGTTTGCTCTGTTCCCTTTTGCACTTGTTTCATACTTTCATCGTAAAACACCTCTTTCAAACTCTAGAAGCAATCTAAAGACCACTCACGAGATACTTATACTCATGACCAAAACAAAGTAACAAAATGATTACATGTTATGAATGAAGGAAAATGTAAGGATTAAGATCATCTTTTTGCTGAATTCCAAAATCTGACCTGTCCGACAGAATATAATGAACTTCTTTGCATCTTTGTAATTTTTCCCGTTATTTGTTGTTTTGTGTATTTGTTTATGTTTTCATTTAATGTGAGAAAACCAAAAGTTGCACAAATTGCTGGGTGACACGAATAACTCAAGGCACCCCATCTAAATTGCTCAGACTCATGAAATGACATATTTGTTTTGTGTTATCTGTTCAAAGAACAAGAACAATAGTCTTTTCTGAAATGAGTTTGTCCTTGCCCTAAAGATCCATGATTTGGGTCAAAGACTATCTTATCTTTCACGTAGTGGAGTCTGATTTAAAAGCGACCTGTTATTGTCTTGTTTTATATCGCGTTTTCCAGTTAGTCTTTTCTAATTTTGAAATGAGGGAATGCCACATTGACCTTTTAGTTGATCATCTTGCTTAACGCAGTTTACTTGAGTATGTGCTACATGACCTTGTATGGTTAGTTCAGTAGTATTTGATTTCATTCTGCTCTACTGTATGAATACAAATGCTTCTATAAATTTTGAGAATCTAACGGTCGAGCAACTTTTTGGTACACGGTTTGATATCTTTCCGCAAACAAGGTGAAGCTTTATATAGAGTAACATGGCCGGTTCTGTAATGTTCAAGTCTGACTTTACTGCCATGTATGTATTTATAATAGGTAAATGTAGCATTGTCTCGAGTTACAAGTCATTTTCTTCCAAGTGATTTGTAGCATTTTTAACTTCAACTCTATGATTAAAGGTATCATGGACAAACTGAATAAAGAAATGCAAAGGTCTTGGTCTTACTTAGTGGTGACTGGCTGATGAACAGTGTTGTGCAGTAAGGTGACAGATTTGACCGTGGTCTTGTCACTGTAGTCGCATAAGATAATAAAATCTAGAACACTAGCATCATAAAGATGGAGGTACGTGACCATATGGAAACAAAAGACTTTATAACCAAGATGCTCTGAATCGATAGTGGCACATTGATCTTTCTTACATTTTATTGAGTCCCCGTCAAAAGTTCTATGTTAAAATGTAAAATAACTGGTACATTAGATACATGCAGCACCTAGCTCTGTTTGCATTTACATTTTTGAGCAACTCTGCACACTCAAACTCAAGGCAGAAGTTTTCCATTTGATTACCACCTTAATTTTGGTTTTGCATTGGTCTGAGTTTAGTTTGGAAATCTAGCTCAACTCATTGTATTAACTATTAAACAATTATTGTCTTATTACTCTTTCAGTACCCCTAAAGGACAATGATGTTTAACTTAGGTGCCATGTATTTATTATCTTTTATTAACCTTGCCAAATAAGAAAACTATGGGTGGCAAGATTGGTGGGTTGGCCATGTTGGGTAACTGGCCAAATTAACCCCAGGTTAAACGGGTCATTTTTGTACGGGTCAAAACCAGTCGGGTTGGGTTAGGTTGAGTTGCAAACATTTTTCATTTCTAATATTTTTAAGATAGTTTGTTCGTTACTTATGATTTCAAAAACAGTATTACTACGTCAATGATATCTTCGAATAAAAGCAATTTATAATGTTGTATGCATAATACAGACTTTGGTGGGCGTTCACCCATTTGATTCATTCAAGACTAAGCACAACTGTTTCACTTTCACAGACAAATAAGGCAAAATAATTACCATATTTGAAGTAAACTTGCTGACCTTTGATATGAACCAGGGCTGAATTATTATTAAATATCAAAAGAACGAAAATAAAGAACAAGATAGTGCCTACTTTCGAGATGTAGGTGACCTCCCAATGTCTAATGACGACTCTAAATTCTGCATACCCTAAACCTGTAACCCTAATGCCCTATAAATAATAGACTCTCTATACTTACCATAATACTTTAGCTTAGCCAACAAGCTAATACATATAAAAGGAAACTACTAAACTTAATTAAATCAACCCCTGCACTTATAATCTTTGCCTAAAAGTGCTGGATCGTATCAATACTCCCCGCCAAAACACACACCTTGTCCTCAAGGTGTGGCTTTAAAATTTCCTCTTAATCGATCTTTGTTCCGGGATCCCATCGTTTGACTTGAAGTTCTGGTGCAGCCTCCTCATCACTTCCATCACTTTCATCAACCAACATCACTTGTAAAGTCTGACTTGGGCACCGGTGACCTGGGGCGAATTTCTTATCACAACGATAACACAATCCTTTAGCTTTCTTGGCTTGTAGTTCCGAATCCGTTAATCTTCTAAAGTTCTCTCCCTTCGAAGTGGTTTCTTCTATTGTTGAATGGTGTGACTAGGGCTGTTCACGAGCCGAGCCGAACCGAGCGAGGCTCTGCTCGAACTCGGCTCGAATTGAAACCGAGCAGCTCGGCTCGGTTCGAACTTAATGAAACGAGCAGAAAACCATTGCTCGAGCTCGCTTGGTTTAAAACCGAGCAGCTCGGCTCGGCTCGAACTCGCTTGGTTTAAAATTTAGTACAAAGACTTCGAATTATATCACGACTAAAATGATAAAATACACACTTTTGTTTAAAAACGTAACTAAAAAGATTAACGATTTCAGAAACTAGCAATTATCTTGCTTAGCAAATATATAAAAAAATCATGTATAAGGGTGTGTTTCAGACTTCAGGATGAGTTTATGTTTTTAGAGTTCAATTTTTGAAAGCTTAGTTTTAAAAGCTTTTGACCATTAGCTTTTATTTTAAAAGCTACTTAAAGTATCCTTTGAGTTGAAATAACTATTTTGCATATAGTTTTATGTTATTTTATATTTAAAACATTCAACTATTATCTTATCGAGTATGCGTTAAAAAACACTAACGGATAGTGTGTACGTGTACGTCTTTGGATTTTGGATGGACTTTTAATTGGGCTAAGTGTTATTTGGGCTAAATACAAAAATGTTAATCCATAAATCTAATAGAATGATAGTTACAAGATAAATTTATATTTATATAAATACATACATATATAATATATTTATATATAATAAAAATATTCGAGCCGATCCGAGCCGAGCAGACCTTTGCTCATGCTTGGCTCGTTTACAAACCGAACTGAGCGGAGCAGCTCGTTCACAATCGAGCGACGGATCGAGCGAGCAATTTCCGAGCAATTTCCGAACGAGCGGCGAGCGATCGGCGAGCGATCGGCGAGCGCTTTGAACGGGTGTGACCCACCTCCCCATAAGACATTGTAAAAAGTCTTGTTCTCATCAATAGAAATTGACAGCTTCATGGCATGATTAAACCCTTCTGGTTGCATCACACGAACAGATGCACGAAGCTCAGGTTTGAGTCCATTAATGAATGTGCCCTGCAAAACCGGTTCCGGAATTCCAACAAGTTGACATGCCAATCTCTCGAATAAAGCCACATAATCCCTAGCAGTGCCGTCTTGAGTGATGCTTAAAAATTGTTCACAGAGTGTCCCCTCATAAGATTGTTGAAAACGTTCCAATAATCGTCTTTTTAACCCTTCCCAAGACCTAAACGGAGCCCTTCCCTCACTCCAACGATACCATGATAAGGCTTCACCTTCTAAACGTAATTCAGCAACTTGTAACTGATCTGAAGCTTCAACTCCTTGGATTTTAAAAAATCTCTCCATTCTATAGATCCACCCACAAGCATCCTCGCCATCAAAGATTGGCATCTTTAATTTTTTAAACCTGTAATCATTCGCTCTAAAATTTGTTCCAGTAACTGTCTGTTGTTGTATCAACTCATCATTAACATCAGGCCCTGAATTCTTGTTTCTACTGATCTCATTCATCCGATAATTATTAGTTCCATTGAAACCTAAGCTAATATCAAACTCAACTTTCTTTGGTCCAAAAAAATTAGCACCATCTCTTGACTTCCTTTTTTCCCCTGCTGCACTTGTTTCAAGTGTCTCCAACCAATTGTCCTCATATGAACGAAAGCCCTTAGTTGATTCAACTTCTTCATGTGAACCCTTCTTCATCAATTCAGTCATCATCCTCATCATCTCTTTCTGTAACTTTGTTGACTGCTCATGACGTTGATTTGACTCCTTATGACGTTGATTAGCCTCTAATCTCATAGCTGCCAATTCATTCTCCAAAGTTGTAAAACGTGCATTCGTGTCTCTTTTAAACTGGTTGAATTCGAGCTCTAAATCAGCAGCTTTAACCATCGCTGACCAATAAACAAATAACTATAACATTTTTTTTTGAATGAACAGTACCTCGATGAACAGTAACTATGGAAAAAAAATTGGTCCAGAATCTGCTCTGATACCAATTGATACGATTATTATTAAATATCAAAAGAACGAAAATTAAGAACAAGATAGTGCCTACTTTCGAGATGTAGGTGACCTCCCAATGTCTAATGACGACTCCAAATTCTGCATACCCTAAACCTGTAACCCTAATGCCCTATAAATAATAGACTCTCTATACTTACCATAATACTTTAGTCTAGCCAACAAGCTAATACATATAAAAGGAAACTACTAAACTTAATTAAATCAACCCCTGCACTTATAATCTTTGCCTAAAAGTGTTGGATCGTATCAACCTTTAATTGATTTAGATGCTTATTATAACCTGTGTGGCAAGAATATGAATGACATGGACATAGGATTCAAAGAATCTAAAAGATTAGGACTAAGGTTTACATTGATATGTGAGTTTCTGTGAATTATTATCATTGACTTATAATTGTACCTGGTCAATTTTCATGCTTTATTTTCTTCCGAAGACCAAAAGCATCCTTTTAGTGTCTGCTTGTATTATTGTAACCGACCTGCTTCTAACTTGTATGTTTGATTATGTACTTAAGATAATGATGCTTAAATATGATTTAAGGTCCAACGTCTTAGATTTGCTAAGTAATGCACCTTTTTCATTGATCATAACTAGTCTTAGTTATTATAATGGGCCAATGTATGAGGACCAACTGTATACGAGGCCTACCCCTAGCCGGGCACTGCATGAGTCATGAATGTCTACAACTAAATACTTGGAACATACTCTAGCGTGTTTTTCCGCCTCAATCTGAGGCCCTGATTAGATAATCTTATAACAAATTTAATAATCAAATACAACAGATCTAAGACTAACTAGAGGTATATTTTAAGTTTCTACCCATATAGCTTAGAACTTTGAGCCAGTATTTCTTGCCTGTAATACAAGGAAACCCCCTTGAACATGGGTAGCATATGGCATATTATATCATATCACATAGTAATATAAAAAGAATTACTTTGACAAAACTAAAAACAACATGCAATGCACCAGATTAAGAAAATAAGAGTTGCTTGTCATTTGTTGATCTGACATAGCTAAACGTGCCGCTATGTGTACACAGGTAAAATTAAACAGCAGGGTCTTTAAACTAAGACCAATACAAACAAAACTTGTACACTGTTTAGCAGACCAAAAAAGGAACAAATGCCTTTAGACCAAGCTTTATTTTCTATACAATTAAGCAGATTGATCAATTAGTTTTACATCTACTGAATGTGTGTGTCTATGTGTTTTGTGTATGGGTAGGGGGCGGGGGGAGGGAATCAGCCACTTGTAGACATTTCATTCAAAATTCTTACAAAAAAGTGGATAAACCATGTGATGCTTGCTTAGTACTTCATACTGATCAAAGGACAAACAAGGAATCATTTCCTTAGACCACATGTTGTTAGTCAATCTAGTTTGAGTCTTTATGTTAGTTAACATCTGAAATTATTGATTAAGGCCTAGTGCATTGTTGCAAGTTGCAACCAAGATTGAACTGAAATTATTGATTAAGGCCTAGTGCATTGTTGCAAGTTGCAACCAAGATTGAATCTTTTTTGTGTTTATGAGTTTAGTTTAGGTAAGGTAGATAAATCCAATTTGTTATAAATGAAAAGAGACAGATGATTTATATGGAATCTGAATCAGTAAAGATGACATGATATTATTGTCTTATATATTGAATGCTTTGTTTCTTTGACTTGGGGTGTGAATTCAAAGTAATGAGACTGGATTTTGCTCTACATATTTCTGCACCATTAGTGTCATTTAGCTGCATTTGTTACACACAAACAAAATACCACAAGGGTTGTTGTCCAGATAAAAAATCTTTCATCTTTTAATGAAAGATTTGATGGGTAGTATTTTTATCCTTTTTCCCTTGACCATCTATGGCTCTATTCACTTTTTTCACTACAAAATCTTAAAAAAGATTGGAAAATATGGTAATAGGCTTGCATGCATAAATGCATTATTGAATTTTATGCATACTTATTGTGTGTTAAAAGTAGAAAGGAATGGGTAGGTAAAAAAATGGAGTGAAAGATTTTGTATGGACCTTTGACCCACTAATTGCGTAGTCAAACTTCATAGAGGTGTGCGGAGCATCTTCTACAGCTCATTCACTGCCACTGCCACTGCCATATTCAATTCAAGATAACATTTTGAAATATGCAAAATGCATTGCTTTTAATCTCAATTTTTTGCCTGTTCATCATGCTAAATGGCCATCGCTAGAGTTGGCAAAGCGAGTGGTATGGAAGGTACTATTTAAGTGCATGTGAAAACGTGTCAGGTTCGGATAGGTGAGTGAATCTAGCGAAACTTTATTTTATTTTTCGTTTTACAAAACATTGATAATGAGTAGTAGTTTGGTACTCATTCCGTCCTAAAATAAGTGTTCAGTTTAACTTTTCAGAGTCAAATTAGTTCAACTTTTACCTTAAATATTTTTTTCGTGTTATATAATACTTGATGAAAAATTATACCATTGAAAAATACATTTAAAACTCAATCGATTCATATATTTTGCATTACATATTATATAACACACACAAAAATAGTTAAGGTCAAAGTTGAACGAGTTTGACTTTGAAAAGTCAAACTGGACACTTATTTTAAGACGGAGGTGGTACTATCTTACTCGTTATTAAACCTCTCCCACACCGACGAGATTGGTTATTGTTGTCGTTGTACTATCTTACTCGTTAATACCTAAATTTTACTTTACATATTTGACAACGTAAAGATCAATGGCATTTTGCATGAATAAGTTGAATTTGTCGCCTTTAGCAATCACAAAAACTACTCATTGGTTTGTTCTGTCATCAAATTCTATAGTAGTAGAGTGCCTAAAATTTTTTAGCCTTTGAGCTTTAGTATCTCTAAGATAATGAAACATAATGTTTATTATTATTTTCATGAACAATCCAAATATATCTCAATTCTGAAAAGACAATAAATATACTATGCTTGAAAATTGAAATTACCTATTTTTGTTTCTAGTCATTTATTGGATTATGTAAAACTTATGAGGCGTAAATTGTAAATCATCTGAAAGATCCAATAAATAAATTGTAATGGTGTCCTTAAAAGTCTAGTTGAATTGCTATCTCATGTTAATAAGAAGACATACTCGTAAATTAGCATCTCATAGCCCATTATAATCTTGAAAGGTTACCATTATAAGTAAATTTATAACTTTGTATAGAAAAAATACAATTTAGTGCGCATTTTTACACCGTGTGATTAGTTTATCATGCTTAATGATGAATTTAATGCTAACAAGATCTAGTTAACAGTTTTTAATTTCTTGAAACATGCATTGCCATGCAAACTCTTTTCTGTCATTTCTGATTTTTGTCTGTTCAGGAGTTCAACAGCCAACGCGAAAACATAACTTCGCAATTGTCGATTGTTTTTTACTTATTAGTAACCACTTGATTATTTTAGCAGGCTTTAAGTTATAGGATTGAGTTTCCTCAAACATATAAACGCGCTTCCTTCAATTTTCATAAAAACACTCTAAAGACTGTCGAGATTAAATGATTTTGTTTAACTTTCAATAACAATGAGTAGACCTTTTCAACGAATTTTGTTGAAAGATTTGGAATGACTTGTGTGTAATGTGTATTTTGTATTTATCTTGATATGATAAAATAAGTAAATATGTTTAATGATAGTGATCAATGAACCGATCGATCGATCTCTGATTACGATTTGAACACATTTAGTTGTTTATCGTGTCATGTTAATAAGTCGACATGATTGTAACAAGTCATGAAAGCATGGCAATATACTTTTTGTAGGAAAGATATATAAATTGCGATGCATATTCACTCATAATTTAATTATAAAGTTTATGAATAAGTTAAAGTTTAACAAGATCTACTCAGCCTTTGTCACGAGGTACCCAAAATTATGTTTTTGGACGTTTGCATATGCAAAGATTTAGCGGTCTTTAGTCAATGTCTCCAAATTCTTTTACCCTTTTCTCTAGAAAAAGTGTAGAGACAATTATTGCTGAATTGATTCTCGTGTTTATTGTCTTTTCGTGTCCTTTTTAAACGAGTAAATTCCTACCCCTCCCTCTCTTACCCTATCTATTAGACCAAGAGTAGTGGTAAGATATGTTGGTTTGAGCAAATGTCGACAAGTGGCAGTAAGAAAATTTGAGCGTTGGGGTAATGGTTCAACGCCCCTTTTTTTATTTCTTCAATCATACATAATTATTTTTTTCTTAAAACAATTTTATTACAAATTATTCTAAATTTAGAAATAACACAACATAAACCTAAAATAATTCAATCGTCGCTATAGTCCGCATCGTGTCTCGAATAGTTTTAGCCGATTGCGAACTCCCTAAGTGTGTCTCGAATAGTTTTAGCCGTCATGTGTAAGTACTCGTCGTTGATGTCGGACGTTTGTGCGAACGCCAAAATCCGTATGGCGGCAGTCAACTTTTGCATTGTGGTGAATCCAAGCTTCCCTAGTGCGTCGGATTTTTGTTTAAAGTACCCGACTTCCCTTTCCAAATCATCACGCAAACGTAAGAACAACCTTTTAGACATTCGGAAACGTTGTTTGAAAACTCTTGGTTGCGGCCAACGAGGATTTTCATTAAAATAATCACGCATCAAACGGTTATGAGCTTCTTCACGATCGCGCATGATAACTTGTCTTGTTTGAACCGGTCGACGTTGACTAACGCTTCGGTGAATAAACGTCGCCATAAGGTTTAATGCACTCGAACAAACGGCTACAACTTCTGTTTCAAATTCGTCGGAACTTGAATCACTACTCGAATACGAGGCATTGAATGGCTGGCGAATCATTTTTTTTGTTAAAAACGGTCGTTATTTTTGTTTAGAGGAAGTTGTTGAATTGTGTGTTGAAATGAAAAAGAAGCATTAGATTAAATAGGAAAGTTGAAGTTTAAAAAAAAAAAAAAAAAAAAAAAAAAAAAAAAAAAAAAAACTAAGTTAATTAATAAATATAGCCGTTTAACGGCTATATTTGACCAAACAATATCTTCCACGCCCGTTGTTCAATCAACGGGCGTTTATTTTTTTGCCAATTCAACCGGCTTCGACGCTTAAAGGGGGTGGTCCAACGGGCGTTGAAAGGGCAACTAAGCCCACTTCAACGCCCACTACTCTTGGTCTTAGTCACTTTATTGACGTAACAAAACAATTTTTAGTATTCTTTTTTCTGTATTATTTTTTTTAAACTATTTTTTACTAGATCTGAGCATAATAGATTGCGGACCGGATCAAATCGAGAAACCAGAACGAATTAGACTTTTTTTTAAAACTATTTTTGACTAGATCTAAGCACAATAGATTGCGGACCGGATCAAACCGAGAAACCGGACCGAATTAGACCGACTGGTCCTCGATACACTCTTTTCATTATATTTGGTCCTTGGTCTGGTCTAGTTCGGTCTTACGCAAAACTGGCATTATGCTTTGTTTGACCGGGCCGAACCGACAGACCGGACCGGACCGACCCGGACCTGGACTAAACATTTCGATCCGATCCTCAGTCTGGTGTTTTAGCCAAATCAGTTTTCGGTCTGGTCCGGTTTTCGGACCGTGCTCAGCTTTACTTTTAACTTGTTAAACTTTATATTTTATATTTCACATTTTTTTGAAAAGTTTTACCCACTTTATTAACAGAACAAGATAATGTATTATGGTTTTCTGCTCCATATTTTTTTGTTTTATTACTTTTGACTTGTCAAACTTTATATTTTTTATTAAGTAATTTTTCAAAAAAATAATCAAAAATATTTCCAAAAAAAGAATCAAGTGATTTTATTGTGTCGTATTTTTAGGCATTGAGACGGCCATGTATAAAGCTTCATAACCTGTTACTTATTGTATCAGAAAAAAGCACCGTAGTTTTACTTTGGAAGAATTTTACTTGTTTAGAGTTTGTGCGACGTTAGTTTTGACCCTTTTAAATATCGTTGGCAAAAAATAAAAAAATAAAAAAATAAAAAAATAAAATAAAATAGAAAATAAAAATACACCACGGTTATCTCATTACACATATCATTCACTCAGTTATTTCTTCTTACACAATTCTTCACTTCTGCTTTGGATTTTATTTGTTTCACAAATATTTTACCGCCCTATCTCAGTCATATTAGTTTTTTATAATACCTATTGGTTTTCTTTTTATTAAAAAACAATGGTACTTGACAAATTTACACCTATGAGAGTAACTTTAAGTTAGCATCTTTTACTAAAATGTCCAAAAATAACCGGGTATCATGGACAAAAAGTCCCCATTACACCCTAGTACATTAATGAAACAAATCTAATAGGAACACTTTAAAGTTTAAACAATTATTCAAGTTAAAAAAAAAAAAAAAAAAAAAAAAAAAAAAAAAAAAAAAAAAATTCTTTATTAGGTAAAGGGATATGCATATCTCATACACAATAATAAACTATCGTAACAAAATTATCTGAAAATGCATTATGATAACAAAACGTTTTTAACCTTCCAAGGTATTTGGCATAGTGGTAGACCAGATTCTAATTCAAATGGAAATTTTCAACTAAAACGATGCTTAAATATAATATTTTTAATTCTAATAAATATGTGAGTGTGGCTATCGGCTAAAAAGTTGTGGGTTCAATTTTTGTTGGAGACTTTTGTAAAATATATAGTGAGACATGTTGTATTAGGGTGTGAAAATAAATCGTTTTAAAAGTAAGAGAAAATTCCAAGATTAGACCAGTCGCTCAACTTTTATACTTTTTCTAGACCAAAAAAAGTGTTCTTCCCAAACTAGACCGAGCGACTTGCGACTTTTTTACTTTTGATAAAAAGTCGGCAAGTGGCACAAAAAAGTTCGCGCCATGTCATTTTTTATTCTACATTTGTAAGCTATAAAGGCATGTACTTTTCAAGCAACCTACGTTAAGCGACTTGTTTGTACTTTGAGCAACATTTTTTTTTTGTTATTTTCGAGTAAAAAAGTCAAACTTCATATAATATTTTTTTAATCTTTTTGCCCCCCACATCAGTCAAGCGACTTAAGCTATGAATTGACCAAACTGGTTGAAATCAAAAAAAAAAGAAAAAAAACAGTCATACAACAAAAACCCACAAACTGGTTAAAACCCACAAACTGGTTGAAATATATATATATTATATAAAAAAAGAAAAAAAAAGAGAGAACTATATCTAAAAGTTAAATCCAACAAAAACCCACAAACACAAACTGTTAAAACAGATCCAAAACAACAAAAGTAAACAGATCAAAAGCAACAAAAACAAACATACCCAACAATCAAGATCTCCGTTAACCCATCATCGATCTTTAACAAAAACACTTTACCTTAGACCTTTATAAAGATCTAAGCCGATGTCTTTGAAGTGGTGGAACGGTATTCTTTGTCGGAGCGGCGGACGGTGGTGGGTGATGTTAAGGTTGTGATTGACGATGGCGACTGCCGGCGTGGATGGTGGATTTGAGAGGGGTACGGGTGGTGGTGGTTCGTTGTGGTGATTTTAACCTAGTTAAGTGTTATTTGAAATGTGTTCTTTTTTCGTTTTGTGATTCGTGATTTTTGCATAAGATTAATGGACGGAGGTTGTTTCAGTTTAGGGTTAGTGACATTTGATGGAGGTAGGAGATAAGATTGGGAAGAAGATATGATTTTCATTTTGTTCTGGTGTTAGGTTGTAACACCCCCAAAATATCGTAGCGGAATGTAATATCATTGGGGTGTTACTTATTAGTACAACAGTCATAATCATAGAAAACGACTCTAAATGAGATGTTTTTAAAAGTTTATCATTCGATCAAAATAAAACATCAGAGTTACAAGAGGTCCCAAATAGTTTTAATTTGCATAACACGTAAACATAAAAGTTTATAAAGGTTTATCGAATGATAATATTATGTAACACCCCGACCCGACAAGGGTAAAGATATCACAATAATGGATTCACATCAGATCACAACAAAGCATACATTTTCAGTAATACAAAAATTCAAGGATTACAATTGAAATACTGAATCTACAAGGTTACAATTGAGAACTTCCAAAAACAACTACTTCTAAATTATGATATCTTCTAGTCAACTCTAATCCCGAATGGCTATTCAATCTTCCAAGTCCAAAGGTATACTCTCCACTCATTCCCCGCTTCCTACTAAAAACCTGCCGCAGGAAAAGAAATGCGGCTGAGCTACGAGAGCTCAGTGAACAGATATAACGATAACAAAAGCAGTAATAGAGAGTAGTACAAATACAATCAAGAATACAGATCATACCGATACAAATCAAAGCGAAAGGAGTAAGGAACGGAATAAGGACAAAAGAAAAGAAATAAGGAAAAGGAAACAATAAAGTTATAGAATAAGGGAAAAACAGAAATCTGTCACGAGCCCAGATAACAGATTATACCATAGCATAACAATATAATAAAACAAACCTGTGTAGAGTGATCAGCTCTCAGACAATGTGAAAGACGTGTATCGCACACACCATCAGTCACCAGATATAATAAACAGAAAGCATATAACAGATAACAGATCAAATCTAGAGTGCACCCATACGCCCCACAGATAATTCAATAATCATAATATAATGGCCATAACAGATAATAAATAAGGGAAGGGACAGGTCATCACTCTCCTGCCTGGAGTCATGTCAGAGGTGCGTCAATGACATGGACATGAAACCCTCATGCCTAGTGATTGGCTCGGACATCAGACTGTAGGTCAAAGGTCAGATGTACTATCAAAATAATCGAAGGTCATATCTTAAGGGTACATGGCAAAAGGTTCATGTCAAACAGTTTAGAAATAAATGTCAAAGGTTCCAATCAAAGTTTATCAGATTAAGTTTTATATCAAAGTTTAAGTTCAGATTAAAAGGATTATATCAAATGGTTCAGAAGATTATATCAAAGGTTCATAATTAAGAGTTCATTGCAAAAGTTCATTTTAGAATTTCCTGTCAAAAGTTCATTGAAAGCATTCCTTTAATAACGGTTTTCACTAAAATGATCTTTCAGAATAGTTTTCATAAAATACTCTTTCAAAACGGTTTTTCATAAAAACATTCTTTAAAACTAGTTTTCACAAAAGTTAACAACTGTCATATAAAATAGTACCATATCACCATTCATAATCATTCTTGTAAAATAACTTATTTTTCTCAACACATTTCCAAATCATAATTAAAAGATTTTCGCATAACAGATTTTCATATCAGGGGTCGTAACAACAGGGAATCATGAAAAAGGTTCAAGCAAAGAGGATTATAATAAGGACATCAATTCAGAAGTAAAACAAGTCAGAACATGAAAGAGATCATAAAAGGCTCACAAAACAAAGGAATCACACGGAAGGTTCACAAACAGAAGGGAACATAGCAATGGTACAGGGAATCCTAATAAGAAAAATGAAAAACTGAATAAAAGGGAATGAAACGCCCTTACTGAAAAAGGACAGAATATCTGTACCTTATTAGCAGTGCAGAAAAATAAACAAGCACATGAATACTGAACAGATCAAGGCTTCTCCTTCTTCGCACCTAAAGGAGTAGAAGACGGGATTACAAAGGATTCCAATTCAGATTATTACTATTTCAGATTAAGTTAAACCCTTATTCAAAGATTATTATGGAATAATGATATATTTTATCAAGTTACAAAAGTCTAGGTTTAATTATGACATGTTTACATAGTTTAGGGTTCTAATTGTAATTCCATTAATTTAATGGTCATTTGTGAAAATACTTTCAAGTTACAGAATTATACACTCATTTTATTCAGAATTACATTTTATTCCCTTAAGTTTCACAATTTACAGATTACACCCCTTTAGTTACATAATTTACAAAACCAACCTTATAATTACATATTTTACAAACTAAACCCTACAATATCCATATTTACCAACCAAGCATATTATATTTCAAATTTACAGAATATACCATCAGAATTTAGTACATTACATATTTGACCCCTCAGAATTCAGAATTTACTTATTTGGCCCTTTAAGTTTACAAAACATATATACTAAATCATAATTTCATAACAATTACATAATTAGCCCAAAAATCCTCAAAATTACACAACAACCTTTTTATATCAGTATTAACTCAAAACAACTTCAGAATTTTAGATTTACACTTTTGGTCCCCTACTTTTAAATTATTTCCATTCGAAACCCTAATTTGCCAATAATTCATTATTATGCAATATTTACACTTAGGACCCCAAAGTTATATTTTTCCAACATTCTTACAGATGTATATGATCTTACAAAAATATCCCAAAAGTTTCAAAGTTGGCAAAACAGGTCCTTTTACTTTTATCTTTAAATCGGTAAGACTTTTTAACAACAAATACAAACCCTACTTTTCACCAATCATTGAACTATCATTAAATCATCCTTAAAACACATTAAATGATCAGATATTCATCCAAGAAACCAAACCCTAGTACCCACGATTTCCATTTTATTTTATTTCTTTGTTTTCATGAAATCCGATTATAACAATAATTCACCACGTTAATTTTAGGCCTATAAAAATCAAAACCATATTTTTCCCAGATCATATGACTCATAAGGAACCCACGAAAAATAAAGAACATGCCCAGAAAATTCGTTTAACATATATTGCATATTTACGTACGTTTTAGACATTAAAATTACAACGACTTGATTTAGGCTATTATAATTCGATCTATCATTTTTCCCAGGTCTAATACATCATAAGAGGTCTAAATAAAATAACCATCATGTCCAGAAATTCGGATTTCATATTATTGTGATTTACGTGTTTTATGACCATTATATTATCATACACATAATTTAGCATGCATGCTTTGATTCATACAATTTATATGAGTTATATAACATCTAAAGATCACTGGAAAATTGTCATATTAATTTTAAAACATTTGGTTTAGTCGCATGAATTATTACCTTGTTTTTGAGCAATTCGACAAGAAATCAAGAACAAGAACGAACCAAGGAGAAAACGCAGCAACCCTTAATTTTCCTAGCTTCCTTGCACCTCCAATAACACCAAAAAAATCCTTGTTCAAGCCCAGAATTCGTGGAGTAGCCTTGGTCGAATTTCTTTTGATCGCTTAGGGTTTTTGTGTTATGCGGTTTATGTTTTTTTTGAGAGAAAATAAAAAGATTTGACTTTATCTCTAGGAACCGACTTTAGGGGGGGGGGCAAAAATCTGTATATTCGGTATATAGATCAAGAAAATATTGGGCTTGATTTAATATAATTCTTTCCTTAATTTATATTAGCTATTATCTAATTAAAAGATTTTAAAACATTATATTTATTTAATTTTATAATTTTCGGAATTTTATATATAATGTGTATGATTATTTTTTTGAATATTTAAAATGATGTAACATTGTCCCAGAAATTATTTTGTTTCAGATATAGTTCGATTTCAGATGTTTTGGAATTATTTCGGAATTTTATAAGTTGTTTAATAAGGTTTTATGTTATCCGGGGTAAATTGGTAATTTTATGCGTTATCTGAATTTCAGGTATTACAACTTCTTCCCCACTAACAAAAAAAATTTCGTCCTCGAAATTTGCAGAAAGCAGAAAGGAAAGAGAGCAGAAAACAAAACAAAGACATAACAGACTAAGACGAGAATTTAGGTGAAACGAAACAGAAACACAACTGACGGTGAACAGACATATGAAAGATTTGTTTCTCATGACTCGAACTTGTAGATTTCAAAATTGTTTAAGATCCTCAGAACAGACATAACATACTGAATCCAGATCAAAAGAATAACATACCGAACGTAATAGATGAAAATCAGATTCTCTCGGGAGAGACAAAGAAATACATAGGATTTTGACGGATATGCCGTTCACAGAAATTGATTAGACAAATCAGATTAGAACGTACAGGAAATAGATTATTGATAACATCAATTGGCAGAAAGTTCTACAATGGAACCTAAGATAGTCATTAGAAGTACAGAGGTCAGCAAAACGCGTGACGAGAATCCAGACGTATCAATTCGCATAACGGTGAAAGCAGATTACGCGTATAGGTAGATTGAACTTAAAGTCTCACTAACGCAGATGATCTCAAACAGTTATCAAAATTTCTAAAGATTTAAGGCACTTCTCGAAACATCCTATGCCCACAACAAGTGCACGTTATATGATGTAAGTATTATCACGTTGGCCAGACGTCATAATACTGGCATCATATAAATATGCCCTCATGATGGTCATATTTTATCTCAAGTTGTGAACAGAATAACTTATCTTAATCCACCTAGTCTTCCTACGGTCTCAGAGTTCATCAAAATCGAATACTCTAACTAAGAGGAGAACGGATCACTCGAAAGAGTTAACGGAAGTCCCAGAATGCCTATCAGAATTTGGTACTTCGCTAAAAGCATCAGGTCATCCTTCATTCGTCCAAATTCACATAACAAAACCATCGCCCAACATACGCAGAATGAACACAGAGCGGAACTACTAATAGGGAACCTAAATCATTCAAAGGATTTTATCATCAGGTAACCGAAATTTAAAATAGGTCAAGAGGAAATGAATTACGTCATCCACAGCTTCATCCATCACATAATTAATTCTTCCAAACACAAAAGTTCACTTCAGAATTTTCTTCCATTCAAAATCATGATCTCAATTTCCATTCTCAAGTCTGCTTCTGCTCTCAATTCATCTTAGTACAACTAAAATGGATAAAGAAGCAAGACTGCGAGTCTTGGACAGGTCTACTTGCACAGTTCGGAATTCGCCAACTCAGACTGCTGTCGTCACCGGATGCCTGGTAGTGGTGTCTGTTACAATCTTTGAATGCCAATCAAATCTACTCGTCCAGAACAAAGGTCATTCCATTTAATACGAAGATGGTCTACATGCTCCTCGTTCGTCTCAGAGCAAAAACATGCCGTCATACTATGACAATTGTCCAAATACTCGTGAAAAACATGATTCATATTAGCCAATACAATTGGCATTATTTAAAACTCATGATGGTCACAATGAGTACGGAAACAGTTTTCATGAAACGTTTCGGGAAAAACTTCACATCTAATTCACATAACCAAAATTTACGAATAAAACTGAAATACTTTACGGAAGTTGCTCTCAGTTAGCCATCTCCTATCTTAGGAGTTCTTGTGGTTGTTTCATCAGTCCTTCAAACATTAAATGAGGTCGTCTGATACAGAATTTACAAAGATAGAATAATTTAATCATTGATACGCGCCAATGAAAAGGGATTACTGTTAGAATTACGGTTAGGTTTACGATAGTTGGTATGCTGACGCAAAATTTTCTCTTTCTTCCTCATAAATTAATAGGGGTATTCAAGGGAAACACTGAGGGGGAACAAAAACATATCTCATCAGCTTCTTCAATCTTTCAACTTCTATAGCATCATGGTTCGTCAACTGAGATCGGTTCAGAGTCAATTCTACGTCTCAAACAGGAAGGAAAACCCAAGAGTTTCATCAGAAAGCACCGGAAAATTTGTACCACAAAACTTTCAATGCCAACTCTTTCTCGGGGTAGATACTGTTAGGTATCAGGGAAAAATAAAGATCAAATAAGAACGGGGTAAGTGTTTCCATAGCAACATTAATCTTATCAGATTTGAGCGGTTAAAGGTTTTCATAACAAAAGTAGGGGGATAAATAGGCGAACAATTCAAGGTGTTGGGACCTTATATAGCTATCTAGCACAAGTGACAGGTAGGTTGCGAATTATCGGCAATACGAACATCGTATACTGTCAAAATGAGGCGTATGAAATATCAGTTATCAGCATCATCATGCTCAGTTAACAATTTCATACAGAGATGGTATTTGCATCAAATCCTTCCAAAGGAAAACTGATTGGCAAATAAGATTCATCATTCAAGGGAGGGAATAAACTTAGATTCATCATTCAGGACAATATCGTTTCAGTGGATACATTTATATCCAGCATGGGTCATGAATTTATAGGATGTGTCAAACACATTATGGTTAAATGGTCTTCGGGATGATCGGAGAGATATCAAACTGTTTATCCACAGATCGGAAGTGAAGGTCAAAATCAGGTAGTGGCAGCAAAAGTTTAACAATCGGTAATCATGGCAAGGGTTCCAAAAATTGTTTCAAACGCCAAAGGTGAGACATAGGAGGATAGTCGTCAGTACTAAATGATCAGTTCATCAATCCTTATAAGAATAAAGTCAAGGTTACTATCAAAGAAAGACGGATCAACAAGGAATAATCTTATCGTTCAGAATGAGAAGGAAAATATTTTATACTCGTGGTTAAACACCACAAAACTTCTCATAGGAACAGGGATGGTTAAGACGAAATCAAATAGTGTCAGAAGATTTATAGAACAGCATGTACCAAGTATATCGTCGCCATAAGGGTTCTCAGAATGCCCGAAGGGGTATTAGAATGATTAACAGAAGGTTCTGAGGTCGGAGTGAAAATCGGAAGGCAAGGATCAAATAATGCCAGATAATTACTACGCAATTTCCAATGCTTCAGATTTTATTTAGGTTTCAATTCTTAGGTGGTGCAAGGCATAAGCTCTAAATATCCAAATGTGATTTTAACCAAAAGCATGACACGAATCAGAGTGGTGCGGAAGCAAGATACTTAAGCAAATGACTTATAGTCTACCCATTCCTCACTGGTCAGAATTTAAGTTCCTATAGGGAAATCCTAAAGCAAATTCTCAGAGGTTGTCCTACGAGTGCCTACAGTGGAAACTTAGTGGTCCAGACTTCACAGGTCAAGGGTAAATGTATTACGAGTCGCAGCCTGTGATCTCTGATACCATAAATTGTAACACCCCGACCCGACAAGGGTAAAGATATCACAATAATGGATTCACATCAGATCACAACAAAGCATACATTTTCAGTAATACAAAAATTCAAGGATTACAATTGAAATACTGAATCTACAAGGTTACAATTGAGAACTTCCAAAAACAACTACTTCTAAATTATGATATCTTCTAGTCAACTCTAATCCCGAATGGCTATTCAATCTTCCAAGTCCAAAGGTATACTCTCCACTCATTCCCGCTTCCTACTAAAACCTGCCGCAGGAAAAGAAATGCGGCTGAGCTACGAGAGCTCAGTGAACAGATATAACGATAACAAAAGCAGTAATAGAGAGTAGTACAAATACAATCAAGAATACAGATCATACCGATACAAATCAAAGCGAAAGGAGTAAGGAACAGAATAAGGACAAAAGAAAAGAAATAAGGAAAAGGAAACAATAAAGTTATAGAATAAGGGAAAAACAGAAATCTGTCACGAGCCCAGATAACAGATTATACCATAGCATAACAATATAATAAAACAAACCTGTGTAGAGTGATCAGCTCTCAGACAATGTGAAAGACGTGTATCGCACACACCATCAGTCACCAGATATAATAAACAGAAAGCATATAACAGATAACAGATCAAATCTAGAGTGCACCCATACGCCCCACAGATAATTCAATAATCATAATATAATGGCCATAACAGATAATAAATAAGGGACGGGACAGGTCATCACTCTCCTGCCCTAGAGTCATGTCAGAGGTGCGTCAATGACATGGACATGAAACCCTCATGCCTAGTGATTGGCTCGGACATCAGACTGTAGGTCAAAGGTCAGATGTACTATCAAAATAATCGAAGGTCATATCTTAAGGGTACATGGCAAAAGGTTCATGTCAAACAGTTTAGAAATAAATGTCAAAGGTTCCAATCAAAGTTTATCAGATTAAGTTTTATATCAAAGTTTAAGTTCAGATTAAAAGGATTATATCAAATGGTTCAGAAGATTATATCAAAGGTTCATAATTAAGAGTTCATTGCAAAAGTTCATTTTAGAATTTCCTGTCAAAAGTTCATTGAAAGCATTCCTTTAATAACGGTTTTCACTAAAATGATCTTTCAGAATAGTTTTCATAAAATACTCTTTCAAAACGGTTTTTCATAAAAACATTCTTTAAAACTAGTTTTCACAAAAGTTAACAACTGTCATATAAAATAGTACCATATCACCATTCATAATCATTCTTGTAAAATAACTTATTTTTCTCAAAACATTTCCAAATCATAATTAAAAGATTTTCGCATAACAGATTTTCATATCAGGGGTCGTAACAACAGGGAATCATGAAAAAGGTTCAAGCAAAGAGGATTATAATAAGGACATCAATTCAGAAGTAAAACAAGTCAGAACATGAAAGAGATCATAAAAGGCTCACAAAACAAAGGAATCACACGGAAGGTTCACAAACAGAAGGGAACATAGCAATGGTACAGGGAATCCTAATAAGAAAAATGAAAAACTGAATAAAAAGGAATGAAACGCCCTTACTGAAAAAGGACAGAATATCTGTACCTTATTAGCAGTGCAGAAAAATAAACAAGCACATGAATACTGAACAGATCAAGGCTACTCCTTCTTCGCACCTAAAGGAGTAGAAGACGGGATTACAAAGGATTCCAATTCAGATTATTACTATTTCAGATTAAGTTAAACCCTTATTCAAAGATTATTATGGAATAATGATATATTTTATCAAGTTACAAAAGTCTAGGTTTAATTATGACATGTTTACATAGTTTAGGGTTCTAATTGTAATTCCATTAATTTAATGGTCATTTGTGAAAATACTTTCAAGTTACAGAATTATACACTCATTTTATTCAGAATTACATTTTATTCCCTTAAGTTTCACAATTTACAGATTACACCCCTTTAGTTACATAATTTACAAAACCAACCTTATAATTACTTCTTTTACAAACTAAACCCTACAATATCCATATTTACCAACCAAGCATATTATATTTCAAATTTACAGAATATACCATCAGAAGTTAGTACATTACATATTTGACCCCTCAGAATTCAGAATTTACTTATTTGGCCCTTTAAGTTTACAAAACATATATACTAAATCATAATTTCATAACAATTACATAATTAGCCCAAAAATCCTCAAAATTACACAACAACCTTTTTATATCAGTATTAACTCAAAACAACTTCAGAATTTTAGATTTACACTTTTGGTCCCCTACTTTTAAATTATTTCCATTCGAAACCCTAATTTGCCAATAATTCATTATTATGCAATATTTACACTTAGGACCCCAAAGTTATATTTTTCCCACATTCTTACAGATGTATATGATCTTACAAAAATATCCCAGAAGTTTCAAAGTTGGCAAAACAGGTCCTTTTACTTTTATCTTTAAATCGGTAAGACTTTTTAACAACAAATACAAACCCTACTTTTCACCAATCATTGAACTATCATTAATCATCCTTAAAACACATTAAATGATCAGATATTCATCCAAGAAACCAAACCCTAGTACCCACGATTTCCATTTTATTTTATTTCTTTGTTTTCATGAAATCCGATTATAACAATAATTCACCACGTTAATTTTAGGCCTATAAAAATCAAAACCATATTTTTCCCAGATCATATGACTCATAAGGAACCCACAAAAATAAAGAACATGCCCAGAAAATTCGTTTAACATATATTGCATATTTACGTACGTTTTAGACATTAAAATTACAACGACTTGATTTAGGCTATTATAATTCGATCTATCATTTTTCCCAGGTCTAATACATCATAAGAGGTCTAAATAAAATAACCATCATGTCCAGAAATTCGGATTTCATATTATTGTGATTTACGTGTTTTATGACCATTATATTATCATACGCATAATTTAGCATGCATGCTTCGATTCATACAATTTATATGAGTTATATAACATCTAAAGATCACTGTAAAATTGTCATATTAATTTTAAAACGTTTGGTTTAGTCGCATGAATTATTACCTTGTTTTTGAGCAATTCGACAAGAAATCAAGAACAAGAACGAACCAAGGAGAAAACGCAGCAACCCTTAATTTTTCTAGCTTCCTTGCACCTCCAATAACACCAGAAAAGTACTTGTTCAAGCCAGAATTCGTGGAGTAGCCTTGGTCGAATTTCTTTTGATCGCTTAGGGTTTTTGTGTTATGCGGTTTATGTTTTTTTTGAGAGAAAATAAAAAGATTTGACTTTATCTCTAGGAACCGACTTTAGGGGGGGCAAAAATCTGTATATTCGGTATATAGATCAAGAAAATATTGGGCTTGATTTAATATAATTCTTTCCTTAATTTATATTAGCTATTATCTAATTAAAAGATTTTAAAACATTATATTTATTTAATTTTATAATTTTCGGAATTTTATATATAATGTGTATGATTATTTTTTTGAATATTTAAAATGATGTAACATTGTCCCAGAAATTATTTTGTTTCAGATATAGTTCGATTTCAGATGTTTTGGAATTATTTCGGAATTTTATAAGTTGTTTAATAAGGTTTTATGTTATCCGGGGTAAATTGGTAATTTTATGCGTTATCTGAATTTCAGGTATTACAATGATAATATTATGCAAGCCATCAAAACATTCTCCGCGCGACTTCGTGCTTGCCAAATACCTTAAGACCTGAGATAAAACATGCTAAAAAGTCAACAAAAAGGTTGAGTGAAATTCATAGGTTTATAATTAAATAATGAACCACAAGATTTCAAGTTTAAGAGACAATTGATAAAGCAATTATTATTGCACTAAGCTCATGACACTCAAAACGTTAACTGGGCGTATCATAGAGATGATAATAGAGCCCTGGTAGGTAATTTGTCATTTTACCTAGGTATTCAAATATAATGCGTTTGGGATATCCATCTGATCAACACAAACGGGATTCGTCAATCCCAATAGGCCTATTCACAATATTCGCGCTCACATGGAAATGATTAATGGTTCATGATGTTAGGGACTTATTTTTGGCAATAACGGTACTTAGGAAATAATACATTCAGGTAAGCATACAGTATAAAGCACTTGTGTCCAAATTGTAAAATAGCATGTATCTCCCCCAATAGGTTTATAAACAGTTTAAAGAGTTAAAGTGGGGCTATGAACTCACCAAAGATCAAATAGCAAGATCTAAGTAAGAAATGAGGAAACCAAGACGTCCTACGAGCAACCTAAAAATAATATGTTGCGTCTTAGGTTTTTAAAATAATAGAATATGGATGCAAGAAAGTTTTATATATTTATTATATCAATCATGCAATTGTACATAGAGTTTTTAAGGTTTATAAAGTGACAGAGACTAAAATTGACAAGTTAGAAAAGTGTTACGAGCCCTAATATATAAGTTGTCCGAGGTTCGGGTTTTTATGTTATTTCTATAGTCAAAAATCCTATTATGTCGATATGTGGCTAGATTGTCCAAAAATGAGTTACCGGGTTTATTCCTGAAAGCGGGTCCTACCACTTCGGGTAAGTGTAAAATAAATTAATAAATGTTTGTAGAAGTTTATAATTTTTAAAATTTTAAGTTACAAAATAATTATATTGGTTTTTATCATTCATAATGGGTATATGTGTTATAAAAATATTTTTAACCATTTTTATTTAAACTTTAACAAGTTATAAGATTTTTAAGTTAGGTGCGGGTTTTGATAAAAAGTCGGTATCTAATATTAAAAATTCCGTTTCTCCTAAACCGTAAGGAGTTATACTTCAAATTTTATATTCCCGAAAAGGTATTTAAGTGTAGTAATCAGATTTGTGGGTCCCACTGTTCTGAAAATTATATAACTTAAGTGAAATTACCATTTTACCCTAATATATCAAGTCTGATCGGGACAACACCTAACAGTCCCATCGTTTTTGTGATAAGTTGAGATTCGTAACTCCTTTTTATGCGGGGTTTTCGGCTACGTTCAAGTTAATGTGTTACCTACAACTTTTATGTTCTGTACAACAGAGGGTTAAATACAAATTTTTAGACTTTTTAGCCATTCAAATCTGGTGTGCGTTTTCCGACGACTTTTTCCGTTTATTTTCTAGTTAATTCATCGGGTATCGTCTCACGACCAAATACCCGGAAAATCGAAGCTAAGAGATAGATATACAGCCCTATATTTTTACCTAAGTCTCAAAGTGTACTGATTAAATGCAGTAATTATGAAAACAGTCCCTGGTCCAAATGGTCTTTGCAAATCTAGTCCCAATGATAGTTTTAAGCATTTTAAGGTATGTACAATGCATAAATTAATACAACAAGTATATGAAACATGAAAATACATAAAATAAAAATGACATCAGATTTGAAAAAGAGAGTATGAAGTGGTTCCTTACAAGGGTGGAATGGAAATACAAGAAAAATAAAGATGAAAGAGCACTAGATCTTCAAGATGAGCACATAAACTAGCCAAGAAATTTGATGATGATGGTGTTTGTGTGCTTATGATACCACGACAACAACAAGAGAGGAAGAGCAAAACTCTTCTAGTTTTGAGATCTAGAATGAGTGGTATCAAGTTAAATGGTTTTGTTTGATGGTTTTTGTGTTTAGTTGGAAGACAAAATAGAGAAATAAAGACAAGTGTCTTAAGACACACTCACAAATCGACCACCTCATGTGTGAGGTGGTGAGATTTATCTAATTTTAGTGTTATTATGTTTAAGGTGTACTGTTTAGTGTTATTTTGTTTAAGGTGTACTGTTTAGTGTATAGTTTGATCACGGTAATTGCAAACGTGGAGTTTTTAAGACGCGAAAATTAAAATCGGGTAACGTAAAAATACAAAACTTATAAAAATATTAAAACTTGACATCAAAACCTATTTTGATATTTTAAGTGATTCTTGGGCTTGTTGAGTGATTAATTGGTGTTTAAAAATTGAAACCGCGCAAAACGCAAAATGTGCAAAGTTTAGCTAAAAGTGAAAAAGTAAAAATTGAATATTTAAAATATGATTGTATGGAACCAAAATGCATAATAATATATATATACTGAGTATTGTCAGGTGTCGATTTGAGTTAGATGTACGTTTAATGACGCATGCGAAATAACGTATCTAGTTACTCGCAAGAGTAAATTTACTTAAAATAAAATATTAAGTGAAATTAAATAATTAAATAATGACCTCAAAATTGTGATTTGTTTCAGTACCTAATCCTCAAAGGGAATCCTGTCCTGGGATTCATTTCGAGTTAGATGTCAATGATATGTTAGTGAAAAGGTGTGGGTATTTCTGACGCATCTGGTCTACTTTCTCCAAAGTGTATTCTGCTCCTCGTCGAGAGTTCCAACGAACTTTGGCATTAGGAATACGGCTCTGCTTGAGCATTCAAGAGTCTGTGCGGGAAAGTTTGAATTTATGGTCATGATCAAAGCTCGAACTTGTAGCAGCTTAATCTGTTCCTTTCGGCTCAGGGCGTCAGCTACTACGTTTGCTTTTCCCTGGTGATAACGAATTTCACAGTCGTAATCACTTAGCAGTTTTAGTCATCGACGCTGTCTTATGTTTAAGTCCTTCTGATCAAGAATATGCCAAGAAGTTCTATCAAAGGACGGGGAAGAAGCTCTTAATCAACAACACTGATACTGCTGGTTTTGACAAGTCAAAGATAGAGTGCTATAACTGCCACATGATTGGGCACTTCTCAAGAGAATGTAGAAGGCCAAGGCAGCAAGATAGCAAGAACAAAGGTTTTGGAAGCACGTCCAAAACAAGGGAGGTTTCTGAGCCAAACTCAAAAGCTATGGTAGCTATTGATGGGCTAGGTTTTGATTGGAGTTTCATGGCTGATGAAGAAGAAGATTCTTCACAGATGGCACTCATGGCTTTCTCTACTGAGGTACAAAATCATAAAGTTTGTTCTAATACTTGCACAGCTCTTTCATAACTACAAACTTTAATTAAACATTATGATGACCAAAAGAAAGTCCTAAGCAGAACTCAACAAGACTTAGTAGACTATAAGTGTGGATTAGAATCAGTAGAAAAGCAGATCCTATACTACAAAGAAAATGAACTTGCTTTTTCTGATGAAAAAGCTCTTCTTAGACAAGACATATTCTTTAGAGATGCTGAAATTAAGCTTTTAAGAGATGCTTATGATAGGATTAAAGCAAAAAATGATAATATTCAATTAAGTGTAGAAACTCTAGATCATGCTTCTAGGGGTGTTACTAACATGATTGAATGTCAAGTGATCAACAGAGCTAAGTCAGGAATAGGATATAAGAGTGTCCCACCTCCATACAGAGGTATCCCTAAACCCCCAGGGATTGACCTAGAACACTCAGGCTTACCTGAATTTCAACTACCAAAGTTACAATATGGTGTACAACCAAAAACCAATGTAGTTGTTGATGAGCCTAAGAAGTTAAGTAAGAGTTTATGTAAAACTTCACTTCAAGAAGACAAGGTGTCTTCTATTAGAAAATCAGATGCTATAGTTGTTGAGGACTGGGTATCTGATGATGATGAAGATGCACAGGTTATGTCTAAACCTAAAGTGGTTAAGAAAGCAGGAACAAGTGTTCCTAAGATAGTCAAACACAATACTGATAGGCCTAAGTCCAATGTAAAACATGTTAGGAAACCAGTTAGATATTGTGAACAATATAGAACTACAAACAAGCCCAGAGGTAACCAAAGGAGTTGGAATAACCTCAAGTCTCACCAACTAGGTGATGAATTTGCTTTTTATAACAAAGCTTGTTTTGTATGTGGAGATTTTGACCATCTTACAGCTTTCTGCAACCAAAGGGTATCTGGGTATACAAACACTAGGGTGAATTACAAAAGGCAAACTCCTAAATCTCACTTTCACTCTAAGTCTAAGAGAACAAAGCCCAGAGCAGTTACAAAAGCAGTTCCTTCTGCTAGATCATTCATGACTGTTAACCCAATACCAACAGTTAAAAATGCAAAATTAACTTCAAAACATGCATCAATAACTGTTAAAAGGCCCATTCAATCAAAAGCAGTGGTCCAAAAACAAGTTTGGAAAATTAAGGGTACAACTGCAAAGCCAGCAGTTAATACTGCTAGGCAAGTAGTTAATACTGCTGCTTGGGAAAACAGGGCAAATGCTGTTAAGGCCTCAGCATGTTGGATTCTTAAATCCAATGTTGCATCAACTGTTCTCAAGAGATTAAATTTCATTGATGCAAGAGGCAGATCCAAGTCAATAATGGCTTGGGACCCCAAAGGAAACTAATACTCCTTATTACTGTGCAGGAACATTCAACTGATAAACAAAAGGATCAAGGATACTCAGATAGTGGATGTTCAAGGCACATGACAGGCAACAAGTCTTATCTCTCAGATTTTCAATCAATAGATGGAGGCTATGTTACCTTTGGAGGAGGTGTTGGTGGCAAAATTTCCGGTAAAGGTACAATTAAAACTAGAAATTTAGACTTTGAAGATGTATACTTTGTAAGAGAACTTAAGTATAATCTCTTTAGTGTCTCACAAATGTGTGACAAAAAGAACAAAGTTCTTTTCTGTGACACTGAATGTCTTGTGCTTTCTCCTGATTTTAAGATGCCTGATGAAAGTCAAGTACTACTTAAAATTCCTAGAAAGGGCAATATGTACAGTGTTGGTATGAAGAACATTGTTCCTAAAGAGGCACTTACTTGTTTACTTGCAAAAGCTACATTAGATGAGTCTATGAAATGGCATAGGAGGCTTGGTCATATTAATTTCAAAACCATAAATCAGATTGTTAAGAATGGTTTGGTAAGAGGTTTACCTCAAAAACGATTTGAAAATGATCAAACATGCATTGCTTGTCTTAAAGGCAAACAACACAAAGCCACTTGTAAGCCCAAGATTTTTAACTCTATCAATCAATCATTGTTTATGCTTCATATGGACTTATTTGGTCCTACAAATGTTAGAAGTATGCAGCATAAGAGATATTGTCTAGTTATTACTGATGACTATAGTAGATTTACATGGGTTTTCTTTTTAAGTTCTAAGGATGAGACACCTAGCATTCTTAAGACATTCATTACAGAGATAGAAAACCTAGTAGACAAGAAAGTAAAAGTCATTAGATGTAATAATGGGACAGAGTGGTGTTGCTGAGAGGAAAAATAGAACACTAATAGAAGCTGCTAGAACTATGTTAGCTGACTCTAAGCTACCTATAACTTTTTGGGCTGAAGCAGTCAACACTGCTTGCTATGTCCAGAATAGAGTTTTAGTTGTCAAGCCTCACAATAAGACATCATATGAACTTTTTAGAGGTAGAACTCCTGCAATAGGATTTCTTAGACCTTTTGGATGTCATGTGACAATTCTGAATACCTTAGACCATCTAGGAAAATTTGATGGTAAAGCAGATGAAGGATTCTTAGTTGGATATTCTCTCAATAGTAAAGCATTTAGAGTATACAACTTAAGAACTAAAAAAGTAGAGGAAAACCTGCATGATGAATTTTTAGAGCATAAATCCAATGTAGAAGGTCAAGGTCCGAAATGGCTATTTGATCTTGAGACTCTAACCCATTCAATGAATTATGTTCCTATCGTTGTAGAAACTAATGAATTTTCAGGTTCAAAAGCTGATGAAACATCAGATGAGGCAAGGTTAGAAAAGGAGACAAATCAAGATTATGTGATGATGCCAATATGGTCAAGTACAAGTGTGGATTCAACTTCAATAAATGGTGAATCTTCTTCTGGTAAAGCTAAAGAAGATGTTGGAGATGAACACAAGAAAGATGGAACAAAGGAACAAGAAAATAGTTCTGCTGAAACAGAATTAACTGAAGAAGCAGAATTAACAGAAGAAGCAGAATTAACAGAAGATGAGGTGGATTTGAGCAATCTCCCACCTGATTATCAAGTTCCTTCTACACCACACACAAGGATTCACAAAGTCCACTCCCTGGAAAATGTGATTGGAGATGTACAATCAGGTGTGAAGACAAGACAACAACTGATGTCTTCAGACCAGCAAGGGCTTCTTGATGCCCTTTATGCTTCAAAACAGCATGAGTTTTCAAACTCTCACAAGATGAACCAAAGAACATTCTGAAAGCCTTAGATGATTCAAGCTGGGTAGAGGCTACGCAAGAGGAGCTTCTTCAGTTCAAGATTCAGAAGGTATGGGTGCTAGTTGATTTACCTAAGGATCAAAAGGTAATTGGCGCTAGATGGGTTTTCAAGAATAAAAGGGATGAAAGGGGAATAGTGATTAGGAATAAGGCTAGATTAGTAGCCCAAGGGTACACACAACAAGAAGGGATAGACTATGATGAGGTTTTTGCTCCAGTAGCAAGACTTGAGGCAATTAGGCTTTTCTTAGCTTATGCTTCATTTTTAGGCTTCACAGTTTATCAAATGGATGTCAAGAGTGCATTTTTATACGGTACTATTAAAGAAGAGGTGTATGTCTCACAACCTCCAGGGTTCATTGATCCTGATCATCCAGAAAAAGTGTACATAGTAGTTAAGGCTCTTTATGGCCTTCATCAAGCACCAAGAGCATGGTAGCTTCCTACTTAATAGAGAATGGATTTCAAAGAGGCAAGATTGATCAAACACTTTTTATCAAGAAGCAATAGAATGATCTTTTGCTAGTTCAGGTGTATGTGGATGATATCATCTTTAGATCTAAAAGGAAGGAGATGTGTTTGGAGTTTGAGAAGCTTATGCATGATAAGTTTCAGATGAGTTCCATGGGGGAACTTACATTCTTTTTGGGTTTGCAAGTTAAACAATCATGTGAAGGCATATTTATTAGTCAAGATAAATATGTTGCTGAGATTCTAAGAAAGTTCAACTTTGCTGAGATTCTAAGTCTGGTTGGTACCTGGTTAAGTCTGGTCTTTGAATATTAAGTCTGGTGGTTAAGTCTAGTGATTAATTCTGGTGAGTACCAAAGTTAAGTCTGCTCTTCGAATGTTAAGTCTGCTTGCTGGATGGATAAGTATACACTAAAGTCAAGAATATACGGTAGATAATATCTTTGGACAAAGTGATCAGTAACAAGTTGTGTACATAGATACATGTTGTATCTAAGTTACTGACTCACATAAGATAAGCTAGCAAGTGTTTGACAAGACTTAACAATATTGTAAAGATCTTTCTTGAACTATAAAAGAAAGATCTTAGACTAGATATAACAAGTGACTTTTGAATGTGCTTAATTCATATGCTTAGAACAACTAGCTAGAACATATATCTCAAGTCATATAAACATTAAGATTCAAGGTTTTGTAACCCTAGTGATACTGAAGATCACTCGTATTATCTTGTATAATATTGAATCGTTTGGTAATAAGCTTTCATTTGTTCATTGTTAAATAACAAACATAACTGTTCCATTTCCATAACCAAAATAACCTTCTAAGTGTGATTAAGTAGATTCCGCATACTTAATCATATTAACTTAATATATCACATACACTCGTTGTAAAGGACTAACATCCTATTTACTGTATCGAATCCTCATCAAATACAGTATACTATGTATCGTATAAATAGTGCCCCCAAATCTTGGGTGTAAAGATTACAACTCCTAATTTTGAGTCATGGGTCGTGAAGTTCTCTTCGTAAGTCTTGAGTTATCGAGAGGCATAAGCTATAACCTTTTTCCTCTGCATCAATACAACACCTAATCCTTAATGCGAAGGGTCATACTAAATTATAAAGTCTATGGTTCCTTCTGGCAGGATAAAAATGTGTGCACTATAAAGCTTCTGCTTTAATGGTTAAAAAGGCTTCCTCTTCTTTATGAACAACACCGGAATTTCCCATGGTGATGAGCTTCGTCAAATAAACCCTTTATTTGAAAGTTCTTGCAGTTGATCAGATAATGTTCGCATGATACGTAAATAGTCATACCGATGATGACGTCGAATTTTTCTAAGTTTGGTCGATTTAAATCAGTATCGAACGGGTGGTCTACTAATAAAAGTTGTAGGTAACACATTAAATTGAACGTAGCCGAAAATCCCTCATAAAAAGAAGTTATGGAACTCAACTTATCGCAAAAACGGTGGGACTGTTAGGTGTTGTCCCGATCTGACTTGACATATTAGGGTAAAATGGTAATTTCACTTAAATTATATAATTTTTATAATAGTGGGACCCACAAATCTGATTAGTACACTTAAATACCTTTTCGGGAATATAAAATTTGAAGTATAACTCCTTACGGTTTAGGAGAAACAAAATTTTTAATATTAAATACCGACTTTTTATCAAAAACCGCACTTTATATAAAAACTAGTTAATTCATCAAAACTAGTTTGTAAATGGTCCCACATATTTATAAAACTTATAAACATTAAAAATAATGATTATAATTATTTTGTAACTTAAAAATTTAGAAATTATAAATTTCTACAAACACTTATTCATTTATTTTACACATACCCGAAGTAGTAGGACCCACTTTCGAAAATAAACTCGATAACTTATCTTTGGAAAATTTAACCACATATTGACATAATAGGATATTTGACTATAGAAATAACATAAAAACCCGGAACTCGGACAACTTATATATTAGGGCTCGTAACACTTTCCTAACTTGTCAATTTTAGTCCATGACACTTTATAAACCTTAAAAACTCTATGTACAATTGCATGATTGATATAGTAAATATATAAAACTTTCTTGCATCCATATTCTATTATTTTAAAGACCTAAGACGCAACATATTATTTTTAGGTTGCTCGTAGGACGTCTTGGTTTCCTCATTTCTTACTTAGATCTTGCTATTTGATATTTGGTGAGTTCATAGCCCCATTTTAACTCTTTAAACTGTTTATAAACCCATTGGGGGAGATACATGTTATTTTAAAATTTGGACACAAGTGCTTTGAACTGTATGCTTACCTGAATGTATTATTTCTTAAGTACCGTTATTGTCAAAAATAAGTCCCTAGCATCATGAACCATTAATCATTTCCATGCGAGTGCGAATATTGTGAATAGGCCTATTGGGATTGACGAATCCCGTTTGTGTTGATCAGATGGATATCACAAACGCACTATATTTGAATATCTAGGTAAAAATAATGGACCACAAGATTACCTACCAGGGTTATATTATCATCTCTATGATACACCCAGTTAACGTTTTGAGTATCATGAGCTTAGTGCAATAATAACTGCTTTATCAATTGTCTCTTAAACTTGAAATCTTGCGGTCCATTATTTATTTATAAACCTATGAATTTCCCTCAACCTTTGTGTTGACTTTTTAGCATGTTTTATCTCAGGTCCTTAAGGTATTTGGCAAGCACGAAGTCGCACGGAGAATATTTTGATGGCTTGCATTTTGTTATCATTCGATAAACTTTTAAAAACTTTAATGTTCACGTATTATGTATTCAAAAATTATTTGGGACCTCTTGTAACTCTGATGTTTTATTTTGACCGAATGATAAACTTTTAAAAACGACTCATTTAGAGTCGTTTTCGATGATTATGACTGTTGTACTTATAAGTAGCACCCCAATGATATTACATTCCGCTGCGATATTTTGGGGGTGTTACAGATTGAAACGTGGAGTTTCTAAGACGCGAAACTTAAAATCGGGTAACGTAAAAATACAAAACTTATAAAAAATATTAAAACTTGACATCAAAACCTATTATGATATTTTAAGTGATTCTTGGGCTTGTTGAGTGATTAATTGGTGTTTAAAAATTGAAACCGCGCAAAACGCAAAATGTGCAAAGTTTAGCTAAAAGTGAAAAAGTAAAAATAGAATATTTAAAATATGATTGTATGGAACCAAAATGCATAATAATATATATACAGAGTGTTTTCAGGTATCGATTTGAGTTAGATGTACGTTTAACGACGTACACGAAATAACCTATCTAGTTACTCGCAAGAGTATATTTTCTTAAAATAAAATATTAAGTGAAATTAAATAATTAAATAATGACCTCAAAATTTTGAATTGTTACAGTACCTAATCCTTAAAGGGAACCCCGGTCCAGGGATTCATTTCGAGTTAGATGTCGATGATGTGTTAGTGAAAAGGTGTGGGTATTTCTGACGCATCTAGTATACTTTCTCCAAAGTGTATTCTGGTCCTCGTCGAGAGTTCCAACGAACTTTGGCATTAGGAATACGGCTCTGCTTGAGCATTCAAGAGTCTGAGCGGGAAAGTTTGAATTTATGGTCATGATCAAAGCTCGAACTCGTAGCGGCTTAATCCGTTCCTTTCGGCTCAGGGCGTCAGCTACTACGTTTGCTTTTCCCTGGTGATAACGAACTTCGCAGTCGTAATCACTTAGCAGTTCTAGTCATCGACGTTGTCTTATGTTTAAGTCTTTCTGATCAAGAATATGCTGAAGATTCTTATGATTCGTAAATATAGTATACTCTGTATTGTATAAATAGTTCCCCCAAATCTTGTGTGTAAAGATTACAACTCCTAATTCTGAGTCATGGGTCGTGTAGTTCTTTTCGTGAGTCTTGAGTTATCGAGAGGCATAAGCTATAACCTTCTTCCTCTGCATCAATACAACACCTAATCCTTAATGCGAAGTGATGTTACTTATATTTATCACACAAGCTACTAATATAATCTTAGATCTAGAGAGAGAAAGTTAGAGAGAGAAAGAGATGGGAGGTTTACTTAGCAATAATGAAAGTGAAATGCTCATTCAACCAACCAACCCTCTCCTTTGAATGGGAGGGGGTATTTATAGTTTCTTACAAGTAGACGGGCTTTAGTCCTAATTAAAACATAATTAACATAAATAAATAGACACAGCCCATGGGCCTTCTACACAAGCTGGGCCATAAAACAAACCTAAAGGCCTAAGCAACCTATTACATAAATGATCAATACTTGATAGACTAATAACGTGTTCCCAACAATCTCCCCCTAAGTATTGGTCATCGAGGTTGCTTGACGTCATCTTTGCTTCTTTGGCTTTTGACGTCATTTGCATCTTCGTTCTTTGTTCTTGTTGTGATATGATATGGTAACGATCTGCCTTCCATCAATGTTTTTTAATTCTGGTGTCTTTACATCTTTTCCACCATGCTCATATGTCTTTTGACTTTTGTTCTTCAACCGGTTCTCACTTCATAAGCTTTCATCTTTGACTTGTGAAAGTTTGTAATGCTTGAACTTTGACTTTTCTTTAGCTTCTTTGAACTTTTGTTATTTCTGAGTCTTTGTGAGAACTTTTTTTCAGGATATGAGCACGATGGAATGGTGGTGGTATAACTCTCGGTCTTCATGATTAGCTGTAGTGTAAACAGTTAGCAATAAATCATCCGGCACTTACAAATTCGGACTTTGAAATCGTCAACAGCATAGTGTGAAGACTTTCTCTAATCCTAACGTAGGCCGTTCTGAATCGGATACCCCCGAAAGGGCTTACACAGACACACCGAAGTGTACCTACGATTCAGTGAATCGCTGAGGATGACCTCACGACTGTAGACCGTTTTGGAGCTAACACTAAGCGTAATCCACAAGGGATTACCGAAGTGACCTGCTGTCAGGGCTGTTTGATGTTGACCATGGCAGGATTTCCATTCAATCATTGAGAATCACATTTTGTGAATTCTCTTATGAATGTTCTCGGCAGATTGCTAAGATCTGCGAAGGACACTCTTATAATTTACAACTGGTGTTCCTTTTGTTGAACAGCCAGTGTATGCTAAGTGTACCTAAGAGATCTTTGATGTATCTCATGGCTCTAGACTCGATTTAGTGCTTATTTTTTGGTCGTCGGAGGCATGGAGCAGAGTGCCTCCTTTTCAATATCAACACATCTCGTAGTGAGAGGTCGATAGATAATGAAGGGTTCTCCGTGTGAAATGAAACAAGTGTCTTTTGAGAGACACCTGAGTGGTTAGAAGGTTTAGTGCAGTGCGTCACTGGGTCCATGACGGCTTATTCTTCAATACCGGTGTTACCTTGGTAACAATCCAGTAGCATATGTATGGAACCCGGTGTCTGCCCTAAGGTTGATCAAATGGAGGGCTATTTCTTTTCACCCTTTTCTTTACTTTCTTTTTCATTCTTCAACCCCTTCTTTCTCATTTCATTTCTTTTCTCCTTTTTTCATCATACCTAGGACTTTCTAGTTCTAAACTATTGGTATTGTCCTTGGGTAGATCCCTCCGGCTCTGGCGGATCATAGGACAATTATTCCTAACCTTAGTCACCTTATATCACCATGACTATCCTATTGTTGCCATAAACCAAACCTTCTGAAAAATCTCTCAAAGTGCTTATGATTGTGAAAACATATTTTGTTAACACTTTGAGAGTTTTGTGATTTTCAGAAATACTCCCCCTTAACATGTGCTCATAAGTATTTAATTTAAATTTGCACATGTCGGGTAGAGTTAGCACTTTTGAATTGATTGATTTTCAATGAACATGATCGTCGCGAGACACGTTTACATCACTAGTAGAACTAGCTTAAAATTATTACCCGTCCAGATCACATTCAAGGAAAATCTCTCGAAATCGGTACATTCTACTCAGACATATCCTTTGCGAGACAAGTTTACATCACCAGATAAACTGGCTTGAAATTATTACCCGTCCAGGACATGTCTTTTCGATTACTGACTTTTGATGTCGTCAATTCGAGGGTTCAATTCTGAGTCTTGCTCACATGAGATTTCAACGTTTTAGTACCATATTTTAATTACATTTTAAATTCTCCCCCTAAAAAATAGCATACTTATGTTGTTTTTGTTAAACTTTTGATTAAAATATGCTCTTTTTGAGGTTTACGGGAAGAATTTCAAGAACTTTTGTTTTCAGAACAAAGATTATTTTTCAAATACTCCCCCTTAACGAGGGAATACTTGTCCTTATGAGCAAAATTTTGAAAAAAACTTATAAAAAATTCTTGGTTAATTCTACTCATAAATAAGAAGTTTTTGCTCCTTTGATCAGGATTGAGGCACTGAAGCGTACCTCAGGGTCCTTTCTTTACAGGAACGGGTTGTGCACTGTGATGTGTGCACAAGCCATAGTCAAAGATAACAATATGATGAAAAATGATGAAATATGATAAAGATACCAATGATTACTGCTCAGGTCGACGGAAAGTGAGAATGTTAGGAATTCTAGCACGTCCTCACACATAGCTTTCCAGTCGTCTCATCGTCACCCGGAACTTGATCCTTCGATCAATCCTCTCCATGAACTTGATGGCTTGCTTCACATCATTCTAACTCCAAGTTATATGTCTTAGCCACCCCGTCTTCAACCTCTTTCTATGGTTCTTCAGAATCTCTTCAAGTTCAGACTTGACATGCAGTAGAGTTTCATCGCTGAACTTGTGGATGTCTTGATAACCCATGAATCTTGGTGAGCTTCTAACCCTTACGTACACCAACCCAAATGGTTAATCACCGAAAGTGTACGGCTTCTTTTCTGCTATCCCTGGAGGTTTGAGATTAGGCATGACCAAATTCAATTTATTCTGGTAGCTTTCTACCCCAAGGTGCACGTCTTCAACTATGGATCTGATGATAATATTTCGGATGTACAGCAGCACAGAGTTGACGATATCATACTGAAGACGCCCAAGAAGATGTTCGAGTTTTCCTTGAACTTTCAGGAGATACATGTCTTCAATATCATTGATGTGCAGGTAAGGATAGTCTGCCTCTTTGAAGGTGTATTCTTGATCATCCAGCCTCCTCACGGTGATCTTTTTCAGATAGTTGTAGCCAAACATTGATTCTGTTTCTGCACTTGTGATGGAAAGGATTCTACTCTTTTGATAAATTTCAGTCTTTGAAGGAAAGGTGAGCTTCCGTTTGTAGAACCACTTCCTCAGATTTGGCCAGTGATAAATTCCCATAGCAGCTTCATCGTTGTATTCTTGAACTTCATCGATAAATAAATCTTTGATTTTTTCTTCAAAACCTTCTAATGCATAAGAAGCTGCTTGGTACTTGGTAAGGGAAGTTGCATAACGTTTTTCAGGGTTTGTGTTTCCATAGATCAGATAATCCAAGTCGTTATTGAAGAAGTACGCCTTGGGTATCTTCGGGTTGTGAGAATGGCCAACGAGAGGTAAGGGTTGGGAGTAATCACGGAGTTGTAGTTTGTCTTTTGGACGAGAAACTCGAGCATGATCCCAGTCAATGTTTTCAGAAAGAGCTCTTGCGACTTGTTCCAAATTGTACTCAAATTCCAGTTCTGAAGTTGTGACGGTTTTGAATTCTGTGAAGCCATCTTTGCGAACTCTGATGATATCAGGCAACCCCAGCTTCTGGACTTTCATTGCCTTCTTCAGTCGTTTGGTGAAGTCCACAATAGAGCCTTCAACAGGTGCATCATTTTCAGCTGGAACTTCAGGATATGTGTCCACCATCGTTTCAAACCAATCAAACTTTGGAGCTTCAGGATTGACCCATTCTGGTTGAGGTTTGACTGTTTCATTAGTGGGTGGTGCTGTGACATTCTGAACTCTTGGTGGTGCAACAGGAAATTCGTGATCAAAACTCATGTCATCATGAGATTCACCCTCATCGAATGCCCCTGTTTCGAGTGGAACGAACTTTTCTTGGCTTGATTGCTTGGTTGTGCCAGAAGAATGTGCTGTAGTAGATGGGCCAGTAGATTTGGAAGGTTTCCTTCTTTTCTTCCCTTGCTTGTCTTTGTCAGGATCATCTCGACGACGCTTGGTTGGATGATCCTTCTTACATGCCTCAGCTTTCTTCTCTGCTTTCTTGATTGAATTTAGCAATGCCTTTTTGAGTTCTTCCTCTTCAGGATTATCCATGATACTTTCAAGCAATTGTCCTTTGAGTTCAGCAGTAGACGGTTTGGATGGGACGGTCCAAACCGTCATTGGTATGGTTTTCATCAGATTAGCTACAGTTCTTTCCAGATTCCGTTTGACATATTCCTTAAGAAGTTCTGGAAGTGCCTCTTTAAGATTTCTTTCGACTTCTTGGGGTACTTGAGAGCTGACTTCTTGAGGCACATGTGTCTTAAGATATTGCTCTGCTGTTTTCTCCAGATCAAAAGATTTGATATTACCGATGTGAAATTTCTGTATATCCAGTTGTTTTTGCATTTCAGTGAGTTGTACATCCAAATCTTTGCGCTCACTTTCATCTGATTGTTGAAATTCGGTAAACTTCTTTTGAAGTGCAGCAAGTTGCTCTTTTAGTTCATTGAGTTCACTGGGTGATTGACCTACAGAAGACGGTTGTGGAGATGGTAAAGGGTTTTCCTCTTGGTTGTCATCATGTTCGTCTTCTTCATCATTGCTGTCATAATCGTTGTTCTCATCATCTTCATTATCTTCACCATCTTCATCTTCTTCTTCATCATCATTTTCCTCTTCATCGTTGTCATTCTCATCAGATTTTGATCCTGAATGTATTCTTTCATCTGACTCTTCCAATTCCCCTTCAGATTCACTTAGTGTGACAGACTTTGTGTCCTCTGAATCCTCTTTTTCTTCTTCAACATGTGAAGCTGATCCTTCACCTCTTTTTCTTCTTTCTTCCTTCTCTTGATCAGCTAGATATTTCTTTCTGTTTGCCTTTGATGCTTTCTTAAATTGTTCTTTCTCTTCTTCTTCAGTCATTGGTGGTTCGATGGGTTTAAAAGATTGATCTGTAAATTTGATTGATTTTCCCCTTCCTTTGCCCAAGTCTTTGTCTGTCTCAGCCAATACAGTCTTCATCTTTTCAAACTCTTTCTTCTTCTTTTCTTTTCTAAGATCAATTTCTTCTTCATCCACTTCATCAGTGGGTTCATCTCCGAGTTGTAATTCAACAGACTTGTCTCTGATTATCAGTTTCTTCTTCTCTGGTTTTGAGACTTTCTTTGTTCGAGAAGAAGCTACTGGGACAATCTTTCCTGTACCTCTACCTTTGCCCCTGGTTGACTTTTTTCTCTTTTCTATAATTCCCACCTTTACGGCCTTTTCAGCTTCATCGTACCATTGGTAAGCATCAGTTGCTATCACCGCTTCTGTCAACATACTTGATGGGATTCTTACACCCTATTTCTTAGTGTTGGTCATCTGTACTTTAACCCTGGTGAGCATGTGATCCCTATGTTTGGTATGTGCTTTCTCATTTAAACGTCTATCGATTTTAGGATGATTCTTCATGAATTGTGAAATTAAGAGCTTGGTGAATCGAGGAAAGGGTACCTTGTAACCCTTCTTTTGTTGGAACTATTGGGCTTGGAATATCATGTCTTTCCATATGAACTTGGCGAAGTGCATGTGGTAGAAGTTGATGACACCCCAGAAGAATTGTAACTGTTTCAGATTTGGGTGTTCAAGTCCAGTTGCTTTGCCGGTTATACAATGAATGATTATGGTGTAAAGGGTCAACCAAGGTTGAGGGATGTACTTTCTGTCCACTTTGGAGATTGAAGTGAGCTCTTCATCCTGACATCATAGCCGAGATGCATTAATGTTTCAGCCATGGTTTCAAAGGTTGGTTCATCGTGGAATCTGCCTCTTGGGCCTGAGGCTTCTGATGGTAGGTCTAGAACGAGGCGAAGAGTATCAACCCCAAATTGAATCTCTGTGTTGTCAATTTTGACTGTAATGTGTTTGTTGTCTTTTCCTACGGTCATGTGATGCCAAAACTGATTCATATACACCTCAGGTACACTGGCTGTCTTTGTCATCATAGAACTGACGTAGTGTCTCTTGAGTATTTCCACGACTATTTGACATGATTCGTGACATGGCAGATTCTCAAAGTCGGCTCTTGAGTTTGATTCACTGATTTTGCGCTCATCTCTTTCTGGTATCATCTCCTTTCGAGTAACAGATCCTTGAGACATGATTAGCCTGTATACCACAAACACCAACAACAATACACAATAGACATCATATATATGAGTTAGTGAATGTTATTTGTTACATGATAATAGTCTAACTTGTATGATGCATCACATAGTTAGACTAAGTCATGAAAACATTCTCATGTCATTCATACAGACCATGATCAAGCAAACAAGTTTCATAATAATTTCTATGTCTGAAAAATTGACAAACTTGAAAGATTTATCACAAACTCGAAGGATCTGATACAAACTCGGAATAATTTAAGAAACTCGAAAACCTTGTGACAAACTCAGAAAGTTTTAGAAACTTGAAAAGTTGTAGAAACTCGGTAAGTTTGTAGAAACTCGGTGATTTTGTAGAAACCCGGTGAGTTTGTAGAAACCCGGTAAGTTTGTAGAAACCCGGTAAGTTTGTAGAAACTCGAAAAGTTTATGCAAACTCGACAAGATTATACAAACTCGACAAGTTTATACAAACTCGACAAGTTAATACAAACTCGACAAGTTAATACAAACTCGACAAGTTTATAGAAACTTGGAGAGTCTGTGACTTTAGTCTCCTAACTCGGAGACAAAGTCGAAAGATTTCAAAGTTAAAGCATTATTAGCACAAAGTCGAAAGATTTCAAAATCACACAAACTCGGAAGATGAACATTCCTTATCAAGAATTCATATAAGTCACAAACCATGTTTGACAAGCATCCTAAACATGTTCTAACCACAGACAAATACTCAAAAATCAGTTCATATCAACACCTTGTTCATTGCAATCCATATACGCATGTGCAATCATTCGAACCAAGGCAAACACTTAGATTTATGTTATGAAACATTAAATTCATACTCAAGAACTTCAAACAAACATATCCCACTACTCAAACCATCAAACACATCACTCATTCACCTCAGCACATGAACGCGACCTCTTAAACCCTAATTTAATTGAATAGCCTCACATGTTGTTATTGAATCTAATTGATCATGTACACAGCAATCTAAATCATGTTATGAAGCTAATATACTAACTCAATTAGACTAAACAACATTAAACAAGAAATGCCCAATTCGTTTATATAAACCCTAAACCGGCAAATCATGAAATTAAGCCATATAAACATTAAGCGAATGATTATTGAGCTTAACTGATTAACTTTAACACTTACAATTTGAGTTTAATGAAGAATCAGGAAAAACTTGATGTTCTTTGATGTTTTTAGCGTTTTGGCATGTTTTAGAGAGAGGGAAAACAATATTTCTGAGTCTGTGTGTTTGACTAAGGTCATATCATGAGATATATTGATCAAGTTTGCTTATTTGTCATTTTTAGTCCCCTAACTAGTGTTCTAGTTGATACATGACCCTAAAGTGACAACTTCAGCCCCTTAACTAGACTCTTAGTTCAATTAAGGTCCTATTGAGATAACTTTTGACAACTTGATAGTTTCAGTCCTTGATGCTTGAAATGGTAAACACTTTGATCCAATTTGATGAAAAACTTTGTTTAAGTCCATTTCTCCCCCTTGAACTAAGACATATTTTGAAGTTTTGAAAATCTTGTAGTTCAAGAGATCATAGAAATATTTTTCGATGAAGATTTTGATAATGATGAAGATTTGAGATGATATATGTGCAAAGGTTAAGAAAAATTCTCCCCCTCAAAATATGTTCGTGATTTGAAATTGATGAAATTTGAAATGACGAGAACGTATTTTGATTCGTTTTTACTTTTGCACATTTAAAGAGGATTTTTTTGGTTAAAAAAATAAAAGAATAAGTGGAAAATCTTTTTATGTTTTTGAGAATTTAGTTACAAAGATAGTTTTGATGTTTGACTCAGTTAATTTTGTGTAAGAAAATTGTTTAAATCGTCTGGAGTCAAACATCGCATACCAATCTGGTGAACCAATTCCACAAATCTTGCATGAGGCAAGGCTTTGGTGAATAAATCCGCCAATTGGTATTCTGTACCCACGAAATATAATTCAATCGTACCCATTTTCACGTGCTCTTTGATGAAGTGATACCGGAGAGCAATATGCTTAGATTTTGAATGCTGAACCGTGTTGCACGAAATAGCTATGGCACTCTTGGAGTCACAATACATCGGAATCTTGTTGAACACATGTCCGTAGTCCATCAGCTGTGACCGCATCCAGATGACTTGAGCGCAGCATGCTGACATGGCGACGTATTCTGATTCGGTAGATGACAGTGATGTACAGTCCTGCTTCTTTGACTGCCAAGGGACGAGCTTGTCACCCAAAAATTGTACTCTCCCAGACGTACTTTTCCATGTGTCTATGCATCTGGCATGATCGGCATCTGAAAAAGCTATTAGTGCAAAACCAGAATCCTTCGGATACCAGATCCCCAAGTGAATAGTTCCCTTTATATATTGAAGGATCCTTTTAACAGCAGATATATGTCTTTCAGTTGGTCTCGACTGTTAACGGGAGCATAGGTAAGTGGCAAAGACAATATTCGGTCGGCTAGCTGTGAGATACATGAGAGACCCAATCATACTATGGTATTTCGTAGGATCAATGTGTGTGCCATGTAGATCAGCATCTTGCTTCGGGGATGATGACGACATGGGGGTATTATAGGTGTCACAGCTGGTCATGCCATGTTTTTTCAAAATCTCTTGAGCATATTTGGACTGAATTAAGAAAATACCACGAGGTGATAGATGAACTTGCAGTCCTAAGAAGAACTTGAGTTCACCCATCATGGACATCTCAAAGTTTTGTTTCATTAATTTTGCAAAAGCGTTTGAATATTTTTTATGAGTTGAACCAAAAATGATGTCATCTACATAAATTTGAACAATGAGAATATCCTCCCCGTGTTTTTGTATAAACAAAGTCGGGTCAATTGATCCTTTAGTGAAATTATTAGCAAGTAGGAACGCATATAATTTATCGTACCATGCCCTCGGGGCTTGTTTAAGGCCGTAGAGGGCTTTCTTTAGCCGGTAAACATGATTCGGATGTTCTGGGTCGATGAAGCCTTCTGGTTGTGTAACGTACACCTCTTCACGGAGTTGAACATTCAAAAATGTCATCTTCACATCCATTTGGTATATAGTGATATTCTTGTAAGCTGCGTACGCCAGGAACATTCGAACAGCCTCAAGATGCGCCACTAGTGCGAAAGATTCCTCGAAGTCGATTCATTCCTCTTGACTGAATCCTTTAGCAACCAACCGGGACTTGTTACGAATAACCGTACCATCTGCATCCAACTTATTCTTCCAAATCCATTTCAGCCCGATGACGTATACCCCATCTGGTCTTTCTACCAATTCCCAAACTTCCAAATGCTTGAATTGATCAAGTTCCTCTTGCATCGACTTAATCTAATTGTCGTAGGTAAGGGCTTCTTTAATGTTTTTGGGTTCTGACTGACAAACGGTGAGTGCATAAATGCATGTTTCACCGTCTGTGTGGAGGCGTTTACGTGTCATTACTGGGTTGTCTGGATTGCCAATGATATTCACTAGAGGGTGATCCTTGGTCCACTTATGGGTTGAAGGGTAATGTTGAAAGTTTTGATGCAAATTTGACGGATCCAAATTGCTCGTTGAGGACTCGGCAGTATCTGGAATGGTGGGAGCCAGAGCAAATGGATTGAAGAACGTATTGCCGTCATAATCTGCTGGTATGGGTACTTCAGAAGAATGTAGAGGGGGATCTTTAGCTGCAGTCGTGGTGTTAGAAGCTTCTTGTTCTACTGATGATGAGGTTTCCGTTGGAGGTGCATCTTCAGCAACTGCTGTTGTGGTAGTTACTGGTGTATCAGGTGCTTGATTGTTGACGAGTTGTGCAGCGGAACTTGTGGATACATCAGAAACACGACTAACGATGGTATCATCAAAGAGCGGAGCAAACAAATCTTCTAAGTCTTTGCGATTATGAGGGGATGTAATACACTTGGTAGGATGTTAGTCCTTTATAACGTGTGTATATGATACTTTGAATGAATATGATTAAGTATGCGGAATCTACTTAACCACACTTAGAAGGATATTTGGTTATTGGAAATGGAACAGTAATGTTTAAGTAATGAACAATGAACACAAAAAGTATAACATCAAACGATTCAATATTATTGAAAATAATACGAGTGATCTTCACTATCACTAGGGTTACAAAACCTTGAATCTCTATTACAAAGAAAAACTATTTCTGTTTTTGTTATAACGTATTCAGTCACTATCTAATCGTTACACATTAAGCACTCTTTCTAACTAATGTCTAACTCTCTATATATGTAAATATCTAAGCACATGCACACTTGAGTATTCGACTACTTGCTAGCTTGTGTGTGTCAGTAGCTTAAGATACAACTTGTTCTGAGTTTACAACTTGTTGAATGAACACGTATCTAAGATATTGTCTACCGTATATATTTGACTTTTATACACAAATATCTTATACATACTTATCCATCCAGCAGTAGGATGACTCACTCCAACAGCAGTATCTGATACACTAGCAGTTGTATCCTTGCGGCAGCAGAATCTCTAACACTAGCAGTAGAATCAAATACACTAGCAGTAGTATCAACACTTAGTGTATTTCCTTGAGTAGTACTAACCTTGTGAACATTTAATTCCAAATACTAATCTTCAGAACATTTAATTCCCAACAATCCTTCCCTAAAATTGTGATTTATCCCAAATCAACAAGTTTCTTCTGAATTAAATGAGGATTGTGAAGATCTTTCAAACACTTCATAGTCAGGCTCTTGATTTGAGCTTTCCTTTGTTCTGTAAGATTAAGTATCTTTCTGACCACCTCATCTGCCATCTGTGTATCACATTCAGAAATAACATCATCTTCTTTGTCTTGAACATTAACAGTACCTTGCTTAGGCTCCATTCATTGCCTAAAAAATGGTGCAATTTCCTTGGATAGAGTAATTATAAGAGGCAATGGTGCCGTGTATCTTGGATGCTTGAAGCCTGATATTATATTCCCTGTAATTGCTCATCTTTCTTCAAGAAGTCAAGTCATCTCTCAGTAAGCTATGCAAGTGATGAACAAACGTAGTGAACTGAAATTGAAACTAAAAGAGCTTATTCCATTTGAAATGCTTCATCCCTTCTGAATATATATGTGTCCTATCATCCATCAACTGAAACTTGAGCTTGTTCTTATTATTGGTTGAATAATAAGACATGTTGGCTTCTCAAAAATCTGACATCATCATCTTGTATGCTCTTGTCTTTTCTTGAACATGATCAATTTTGGGCAATCTTCCTCCCCAATCTTTTTCTTCTGTTTGATCAAATTAAACTACCTCCTCTGATTCTGAGCATACACATCCACAATCTTTCATCCCTTGTTTGGTTAATCTTCCTCATCGGGACTTTATTTCCTCCCCTGTTTGGAAGATCTCTCACTATCATCTGATCTTGACTACTTTGATGAACTATGAAAAGTTCATCTTCCAATTAGGACAGCTTATCAGACAATGTTGTACATGAAGCCATCAATTCCTTAAATTCCACTCTGCTGCCCTCATAACTTTCAGGTGTGTTAACTTCTGTGAGACGTGAATCATGGGGCAATAACTCATAATCCATCATTAGATGGGTTTCTGAGCCATTTTGAATTAAAAAGATTTTAAGAAACTTTTAACTTAGCAGTATGTACATGATTTTATTATGAAAAATCATACTGCTTACAACCATTTTGAAAGGATTAAGTGTTAATAGACACTTAATCAAGATTTCGGTTTAATTTAACCTCTGGTTGTGTGAGAAACAATGTTTTCAGTTATAAATAACTGCCTGTGTACAGATAAATCCATTCAAAGGGCTTTCTTGACAGGGTTTCCAGCTCGTGGCAATTGTTGCCTCTAACACAAGTGTTAGATTCACTTTTGCTCGCTGTTCTTTCTATAAGATGTCCTTAGACTTGCTCATTATACTAATGAAAGTATAAAATGATAGAAAGTGAGTTGAGTCAGTTACAATCTGATCAACTGAGCCATCAAGTCAATGTGAAACATCATAATCAGGTTTCAAGAAAGAAGTTTTAAAGAATCAATTAACTTAGGTGTAAACCTTTGTTAATGAATTCCCAAACTCTGTCCATCATGAACCTATTATGTCAGCAACTTGTATTAGCATTCTGCTGCTCATACATTTCACTTGAAACTTCCTTTGTGCTCAAATGATCATACCTAAAAATGTTAGTCCAAAACCAAGTAAAACAAAATGCAAAGCATTTGTTTTATAGCAGTATTATCATATGACTAACAGTATGAACAAAACAATAAAAATTTGTACTAGCAGTACAAACTTTTCAATAACAGTACCAATTTACAAAGCTAGTAGTACAAACTTAATTTTATGTACAAAAACACAGAGTTTTAAATCATTGAGGATTAAGCATCCCAATACTTGCTACCAAGTATTGAAACCTTCCAACATCAAAAGCTTTTGTGAGAAGATCTGCAAAGTTGTGATCAGAATCAATTTTAACAACTTGAATCAACTTTTTCTCATTGCAGTCTCTTATAAAATGATGTCTAATTTCAATGTGTTTTATTTTAGAGTGTTGCACTGGATTTTTAATTATGCAGATTGTACTAATATTATCAATATATATGACAGTGTTCATGAAACTGTACCCATAGTCAAGAAGTTAATTTTGAAGCCAAAGTACTTGACCACAGCAACTTGAAGCAGCTACATATTCAGCTTTAGTTGTTGAAGTAGCCACAATTGTTTGCTTCTTACACTGCCATGAAATGAGTCTACATCCAAGGAATTGACATCCTCCAGTTGTTGACTTTCTATCCAAGCTTGCACCTGCATAATCACTATCTGAAAATGCTACCAAGTCAAAAGGTAGTTCCCTAGAATACCATAGACCCAACCTAGGTTGACCCTTGAGATATCTAAAGATCCTCTTGACAGCTGTTAATTGAGAAACCTTAGGAGTTACTTGAAATCTTGCACAAGCACAAACAGAGAACATGATATCAGGTCTTGATGATGTGAGATACATCAAAGAACCTATCATAGATCTATATGTGTTTACATCCACATTTTCTCCATCTACATATTTAAGAAGAGGCTTCTCAGAGTCCATTGGTGTGCTTGCCACTTTTGAATCAGCAAATTGAAATTTCCTTAGAATCTCTGCATCATATTTATCTTGGCTGATAAATATGCCTTCACTTGATTGTTTAACTTGTAGACCCAAAAAGAAAGTAAGTTCCCCCATGGAACTCATCTGAAACTTATCATGCATAAGCTTCTCAAACTCTAAACACATCTCCTTCCATGTAGATCCAAAGATGATATCATCCACATACACCTGAACTAGCAAAAGATCTTTCTTGTGCTTCTTGATGAATAATGTTTGATCAATCTTGCCTTTTTGGAATCCATTTGCAATTAAGTAGGAAGCCAGTGTTTCATACCATGCCCTTGGAGCCTGATAAAGGCCATAAAGAGCCTTGACTACCTTGTACACCTTTTCTGGATGTTCTGGATAAATAAAACCTGGAGGTTGTGAGACATACACCTCCTCTTCAATAGTACCATATAAGAAAGCACTCTTGACATCCATTTGATAAACTGTGAAGCCCATAAATGAAGCATAAGCTAAAAATAATCTAATGGCTTCAATTCTTGCTACTGGAGCAAAAACCTCTTCATAGTCTATCCCTTCCTCTTTTGTGTACCCTTGGGCTACAAGTCTAGCCTTGTTTCTTAACACTATGCCCCTTCCATCCTTTTTTCTCCTGAAAACCCATTTAGTACCAATTATCCTTACACCATTGGGTAAATCAACTAGCATCCAAACCTTCTAAATTTTAAATTAGAGAAGCTCCTCTTGCATAGCTTCTACCCAGCTTGAATCATCTAAGGCTTTGAGAACATTCTTGGGTTCTGCTTGTGAGAGGAAACATACAAATAAGCAAGAGTTTGCATACTCATGCTGCTTTGATGCATAAAGAGCATCAAAAAGCCCTAGTTGGTCTGAAGACATAAGTTGATTCCTTTTCTTTACTCCAGATTGTACATTTCCAATCACATTGTCCAGGGAGTGGACTTTATGAATCCTTGTGTGTGGTGTAGAAGGAACATGATAGTCAGGTGGGAGATTGTTGAAATTCGCCTCATCTTCTGAAAAATCTGCCTCATTTGGTTCTGATGGGCCAGCAGTAGAAACATTTGGCCTAGCAGTAGCTTGCTCTGTCTCAGCAGTACTATCAGCATTGGAACTGTTAACTGGATTCTCTTGTTCCTTAGTTCCATCTTCCTTGTTTTCACCTTCAATCCCTTCTTTAACTTCATCAGAAAAAGGTTCATCATTCATTGATGTTGAATCCAAACTTGTCCATATTGGCATCATCACATAATCTTGATGTTTCTCTTTTCCTAACCCTGCCTCATTTGTTGCATCATGTGCTTCTGAACCTGAAAATTCATTTGTTTCTGCAACAACAGACAAATAATTCATTGATTGGGTTAGTGTCTCAAGATCAAATAGCCATTTGGGACCTTCACCTGCTACATTGGATTTGTTTTCTAGAAATTCCACATGCAGGTTTTCCTCTACTCTTCTAGTTCTTGAGTTGTATACTCTAAATGCTTTGCTATTAAGAGAATATACAACCAAGAATCCTTCATGTTCTTTACCATCAAACTTTCCTAGATGGTCTAAGGTATTCAGAATAGTCACATGACATCCAAAAGGTCTAAGAAATCCTATTGCAGGAGTTCTACCTCTAAAAAGCTCATATGATGTCTTATTGTGAGACTTAACTACTAAAACTCTGTTCTGGACATAGCAAGCAGTATTAACTGCTTCAGCCCAAAAGTGATAGGCAACTTAGAGTCAGCTAACATGGTTCTAGCAGCTTCTATGAGTGTCCTTTTCTCCTCTCAGCAACTCCATTCTACTGAGGAGTTCTAGCAACACTAAATTCTCTTCTAATACCCTTTTCTTTGCAGAAATCATCCATAACTCTATTCTTAAACTCTGTCCCATTATCACATCTATTGACTTTTACTTTCTAGTCTACTAGGTTTTCTATCTTTGTAGCGAATGTTTTAAGAATGCTAGAAGTCTCATCCTTATAACTTAAAAAGAAAACCCATGTAAATCTGCTATAGTCATCAGTAACAACAAGACAATATCTCTTATGCTTTATACTACTCACAGAAGTAGGTCCAAATAAGTCCATATAAAGCATAAACAATGATTGATCAATAGACTTAAAAAGCTTGGGCTTACAAGTGGCTTTATGTTGTTTGCCTTTAAGACAAGCAATGCATGTTTGGTCATTTTCAAATCTTTTCTGAGGTAAACCTCTTACCAAACCATTTTTGACAATTTTATTTATGGTTTTCAAATTAATGTGACTAAGCCTCCTATGCCATTTCATAGATTCATCCAATGAGGCCTTTGCAACAAGACAAGTAAGGGCCTCTTTAGGAACAATTTTCTTCATATCAACACCGTACATATTGCCCTTTCTTGGAATTTTAAGAAGTACTTGACTTTCATCAGGCATCTTAAAATCAGAAGAAAGCACAAGACATTCAGTGTCAGTAAAAATACTTTTTTCTTTTTGTCACACATTTGTGAGACACTAAACAGGTTATACTTAAGCTCTTGCACATAGTACACATCTTCCAAATCTAAATTTCCAGTCTTAATGGTACCTTTACCGGAAATTTTGCCACCAATACCTCCTCCAAAGCTAACATATCCTCCATCCAGAGGAGTAAAGTTTGAAAGGTATGACATGTTGCCAGTCATGTATCTTGAACATCCACTGTTTGAGAATCCTTGATCTTCTTGTTTAGAATTTGAATGTTCCTGCACATGAAATAAGAAATATTAGTTTCTTTTGGGGACCCAAGCCATTACTGACTTGGATCTTCCTCGTGCATCAATGTAAGCAAATTTATTTAAAATAATTGATGCACCATTGGGTTTAATTGTTCTCCAAACCCAACATGCTGAGGACTTAACAACATTGCCCTCATTTGCCCTTTTGGTGTTCACAAACCTAGCAGTAGAAACTTTTGGTCTAGCAGTAGAAAATGCTGACTCAGTTGCTTTAACTTTTGGTACCCATTTTATGTTGTGAACAAGATTTTTCTGGTTAAAGGGCTTTTTCACTGTTTTCTGTGCTGCTTGAATAAACCTTGTTGTTTGCTTGGCACAAGAAACAGTTGGTTTTGGTCTATCAGTATGAATTGGTCTAGCAGTAGAAACTGATTTAGTGCCAGACTTCATCAAAACTGTTGTTCTGGGGTTCATTTTGCTGGTTACATTAGGGTGTGTCTTTCTAAAAACATTGTTTTGATTCACCCTTGAGTTTGTGTTCCCAGTAACCCTAGTTTTCCCATATACCATCTTTCTTCCCTGATGGTAATCACAGTTAGCATACAGATGTTCAAAACTACCACATATATGACATGATTTATTAAACATCACAAAATCATTACCAAGTTGTTGAGATTTTAAGTTGTTCCAGTTCCTCTGGTTTCCCTTAGGAACATGAGACCTGATTGTAGACCTATACAACTCAGCATATCTAACTGTTTGCCTAGACTGGTTAACATCTGTTTTAGGCCTAACAGTAAGATTCTTGACTACCTTGGGAACACTTGTTCCTGCTAACTTAACAACATCAGGTTTAGTCAAAACCTGATCTTCCTCATCATCATCAGATGTCCACTCCTTAATAATTGGACCATCTGAGTTCCTACTAGAGGACACCTTGTCCTCTAGGAGTGAAGCATCACTTGCACTCTCAAAAACTTCTTCTACCTTAGGACTCTCAGTAGACTTAGAACCATATTCAAATTTTGGTTCTTGAAACTCTTCTAAACCTGTGTGTGCTAGGTCAATACCTGGAGGTGAGGAACACCTCTGTATGGTGGAGGAACAGACTTGTAACCTATACCAGACTTAGCTTTATTGACTACTTGAGCTTTCCAAATTTTATTGATTCCATCTGAGGCATGAGCTAGAGTATCTACTGTTATCTTAACATTTTCATTTACCTTTTTGACCTTTTCTAGTTCTTCTTTGAGCACACAAATCACATCCATTTTGTACTCTAAATCTCTTTTTAGCACAGCTATGTCATCACTAAACTTAGATTCATTTCCTCTATAATGCAAAATTTGTGTTTCAAGAACAGCTAAACCTATTTTATGATTAGATAAGTTATAGCATGTGTCATGTAGCTCTAACAGTTGATCATCAAATTACTTTTTAAGTTTTTGAAAAGCTTTAAGAGCAGAGCAAGATTCAGAACAACTGATTTTAGAATTTACCTCAGTATCAGTGAAGGCCATCAATGCAATCTCAGTTGCCACAATTGCAGCTTCTGTTGGTGCTTCCTCTTCATCAGCCATGAAGCTCCAATCATAGCTAACACCATCAATAGCTAGCATAGCCTTTGGCTCTTCCACTGTGACTTCCTTCTTCTTATCTTGCTTATACCATGTGGTCCTATTATCCTGCTTTCTTGGCTTTCTGCACTCTCTTGCAAAGTGTCCCAACTTGTGACAATTGAAACACTCTACTTTCATCTTATCAAACCCATTAGTTTCATTACCATTAATGGTAATATGCTTTCCTGTTCTCTGCCAAAACTTCTTAGCCCTCATGCTAAGTAAAGCAACCTGCCACTTGATATCCATCTCTTCTAAATCATCATCATCCACCTGTTCAAGGTCTTCATGAGTTAGAGGAGAACCACTTGTTTGACTAGTTAGAAATGCATAGAATGTTGAATCTCCAAGTCCAGCAACATTCTTCTGTAAACTAGCAGTAGAACCACCAAAGCTAGCAGTAGAAACACCTTCAGCATCATCTACCTCTTCTGTGTTACTAATGTTGGGAGATGACATAAGTGCCACATTCCCAGAACTAGTACTGTAGATTCCAGACTTATTTAGACTTTGTTCAACAATTTTGAAATTGCTGTACAAATCATTGAGTTTCATGGTTTCAATGTCTGGCTTATTTATCCAGACAACCACATGAGTGTTGAATTCTATAGGTAGACTTCTTAAGAATTTCATGTTGAGATCTTTCTTAGCTATCTCAACTCCCAACACAGCTAACTGACTGACAAGCTTGTGCAATCTTGTGAACAACTTATCAAGAGATTCATTGCTGTTTGAGCTAAAGTTTTCAAAACTTTGTTTCAGCAATGTCTTCTGAGTCTTCTTGGTAGTTTCATTACCACCAAACCATGCACATATCTCTTCAAACAGAGTTTTTGCATCAGGATAATTTCTAAAAGATAGCATCTGTTCACGAGGAATGGTCATAAGCAACAAATTCCATGCCTTTTGATCATTCCTCTTTTGTATCCTTTCATCATTGGTGACTGGTCCAATGTTCCTTTTCTGAACTGTTTTGCCATCTACAATGGATTCTGTAAGTCCTGGTGTAAAAGAATCACCATACAGAATAATATCTCCGAGAGCATAATCTTGAACCAAAAAGTATTGTTCAATCCTTAACCTCCACAACTCAAACTCATTTTGTTTGAGCATAGGTAACTTTGCAGCAATGTTTGTAGATTGAGTATTCTCCATCTCCATTTCTTCTTCTTCTTTTAAATCAAAGATATCAGCCTGGCTCTGATACCACTTGAGAGGATTTAATACACTTGGTAGGATGTTAGTCCTTTATAACGTGTGTATATGATACTTTGAATGAATATGATTAAGTATGCAAAATCTACTTAACCACACTTAGAAGGATATTTGGTTATTGGAAATGGAACAGTAATGTTTAAGTAATGAACAATGAACACAGAAAGTATAACATCAAACGATTTAATATTATTGAGAATAATACGAGTGATCTTCACTATCACTAGGGTTACAAAACCTTGAATCTCTATTACAAAGAAAAACTATTTCTGTTTTTGTTTTAACGTATTCAGTCACTATCTAATCGTTACACATTAAGCACTCTTTCTAACTAATGTCTAACTCTCTATATAAGTAAATATCTAAGCACATGCACACTTGAGTATTCGACTACTTGCTAGCTTGTGTATGTCAGTAGCTTAAGATACAACTTGTTCTGAGTTTACAACTTGTTGAATGAACACATATCTAAGATATTGTCTATCGTATATATTTGACTTTTATACACAAATATCTTATACATGCTTATCCATCCAGCAGTAGGTTGACTCACTCCAACAACAGTATCTGATACACTAGCAGTAGTATCCTTGCGGTAGCAGAATCTCTAACACTAGCAGTAGAATCAAATACACTAGCAGTAGTATCAACACTTAGTGTATTTCCTTGAGTAGTACTAACCTTGTGAACATTTAATTCCCAATACTAATCATTAGAACATTTAATTCCCAACAGATTAAGAGAAAGGGGTGCAGCTGAATGATCAGGGAAGTTTAGACGGTTAGATTCGGGTCCTAAGCTGTGTTGCTCGGAAGCCATATCGGTGAGCTCATCGAAATTAGCATTTATAGTCTCCTGAATCTCGCGGGTTCGACGGTTCCAGATTCTAAATCCTTTGGAATTCTCACAATATCCAACAAAAATCCCGATGTCCGCTATGGCTTTTAACTTTCCAAGGTCATCACGATCATTCATTGGGTAACAGAGAGCCCCAAAGACATGAAAATAATTTATGTTTGGTTTTCTGCGGTGAACAATTTCATATGGAGTTTTGGTGTGCCTTTCGGTGATCATACATCTGTTTTGGGTGTAGCAGGTGGTTGAAACGGCTTCAGCCCAAAGGTAATCCGGTAGTTGAGCATTTATCAACATCGTTCTTGCGGCTTCCACTAACATTCGATTTCATCGTTCGACCACTCCGTTCTATTCTGGGCTGCGTGTAATGTATGTTTGATGTTCAATACCCACTTTCTCATAGTACTCCCGAAGAGTCTGATTCTTAAATTCAGTTCCGTTTTCTGTTCGAATTTTTCTGACGGTGTTGCGTAGCTGAACTTGAATCTTTGTGAAAAAGGTGATGATCATTGGAGGAGCTTGATCTTTAGTGCAAAGAAAGTAGACCCAAGTCCATCTCGAAAAGTCCTCTACGATTACCAGTATATACCGCTTCCCATTGATAGTCTGAACACGCATTTTGCCACAAAGATCCATATGCAAAAGTTAAAGTACATGATTCGTACTGTGCTCAGCTTTTGGAGGAAAGTGAGCACGAGTACTCTTCCCTTGTTCACAAGCTGGACAAAGGTGATCTTTGGCGTATTTGAATCTTGGAAGACCATCGATCAACTTTTTACGAGCAAGCTCGGTCATTGTTTTAATATTCAGAAGAGACATACGTTTGTGCCATAGCCATGCTTTGGTGGAATTTGCCTTGGATAGTAGGCAAATCGGAGAAGAAGCGGTCATGTCTGAGATGGAGATAGTATAAAGACTGGTTCCACGTTTTCCTTTCATAAGGTTGTTCACTTGGAGGTCTCAAACAAAACACGTTTTCTCCCGAAAAGCCACTTCCAAGTCACCATCGCAAAATTGCCCGACGGAGAATAGATTATGACCTAGGCCTTCCACATAGTATACACGAATGATTTCGATGTTCCCGTTGACATAATCACCATATCCCATGATAGCAGCGAAATGATCATTCCCGAACCTGACAGTGCCTATGAACTTCTTGACGAAGTTTACTAGAAGATTTAAGTTGCTTGTCATGTGCCGGGAACACCCGCTATCAACAATCCATAGTACAATTTGAATCACTTGCATCACAAGAAGACACAGATGGAGAATTTGTAACAGTGGATCCCGTTGGGTTAGTAGCACAGTTGTTATGCATTTTTGGTAACCACGTAAAAGTAGGTTTATGCTGTAACCAACGCTGCCATGCCCAACTATTTTCTGTTCTCTTCCTAGTGTATGCACTCGGTGATTGGTTTGTCCTAGGTGCAATTATGGTCTTGTCAACTTTGGTCTCAGAAACTACTTTCGGCGGTTTTCCTAAAATGGACTTAGCAGCGGTAATGGGCCTAGAGGAAATGCCATTAGTACGTTTCTAGTTACGTGACAAAAGGGTTTTAGCAATACATTTCTGATGATTACCAGACAACACACTAGTACGACAAAACACACAATAAGCATCAACCATAACATCATTACAAACATTCAAAGATTTAGCATTCGTTACATCATATTCAGAATTACACTTTGACAAGTTGGATTCTAATTTAGACATAACATGCGGCTTATTCGACTTCCTATTGAGAACTTCTACTTCAGCATCTTTAGGTGATCCACTCTTAGGTTTCCAGACACTAATCTTCTTGTTGGTCTTTTTGGTGGTCTTGGATCTTCTAACCTTAGGAGGGTTGAAGCTTGCACATTAGTGGTTTTTGAAGATGCTTTCTTATGAGTCTCGTCTACTCTGTACATACCTGGTGCAATCACATTATTTTGTACAAATTTCCCTTTGTCAAGTACTCTGAGTTTCTCTTTCAATTCAATGATGATGTGTTTTTGTTCTTGAATTTTTAAGTCCAATTCTCTGTTTAACCGAACAGTGTCATTTCTATTTTCACAAACTTCATCAATATCTTTTTCATACTAAAAAATTTGATGTTTTAAAACATCAATTTCTTTTTCAAGATTTTGAAGTTTTGAAACATGAACGTTTTGAGAAGATAAAGATTCTTTTTGGCTTTGTAGTGCTAACTCAAAGTTAAGACTCTGAGTTTGATACCATTGCAACTTTTGGTTAAGTTTGAAAATTTCTTTTGCACATTTGGTTTCCACATCATTATTGATTTGTCTAAGTCTCTCATTTTCTTTTCTCAGATTATCAATCTCAACTTTCAATGTCTCAATTTCAACACAGTGATCATCAACAATTAATTCATTGCACGATAGATAAATGGAATTCATAATCACAGAAATCACATCAGAACTTAAAACATTCGTCAAGAGATGATCAACATCTTTTTCTAAAGATTTCTTTTGACATTTTTATTTTGAAATCTTGATGTCTTTTGCTTTGAAAATGCTCATCATTGATGCAACTTTTGATTGAAGTTCTTGTTCTCACTGTGTAGCTCAAAGTCGCAGGTGTTTGACATTTGGCAAAATTTGCTTTTGAAAAACTTCTCTCTTTTCTTTCTCATAGGGAGAGAGAAAAGTAGAGACTTTGATTTCAGAATTGTGTTCAATTGCGTCTTCCAAAAGGTTTATGTCATCCATGAATGTTTAAAATATTTAAGGATGCGACATTGTTTTGGCATTTGTGGAACGACACCTGGATTTGGTAAAGGTCCATTGACTTGTGCTACAGTGGTTACTGGACCAACTTCAGAAGAAACATTTATTTCAATTAAAGACCATGTTTGTTCTGATTTATCTTTTTGAGGTACAAAAGTTTCACTAATATGAGGTGCTTTTGAGTAATCATATGGTTTGTTATAATAGACACAACTCAATTTAGATCGACTCTCGTCCTCGTGTTCCATTTCCTCTTCATTATCATACACAACAACACGGTGGAAAGATTTATCAAACAAGTATTCTGCACTGTACAACTTGGGATTTTCCTTGAGTGCCTTTTGTAAAAAACGTGGTTGATCACTTCCAATTGCAAAGCTATATCCTTGGAGATTTGGTTTGACAGTTAGTTTTTGAATTGTTGTTACAAATTCACCCATTTTATACACAACGTTTTGAAATTATTTAAGTTTGGATTCCAACGCAATAATTTCCTCAAGATATAAGTCAACACGTTTCCTTGAATTTTGTTTTTGTTCAAAAAAATCATCTTTATAGTTTGAAAACTCTGTTTTAGTTTTAGAAAGCTCAGAGTGTAAAATGTCAACTTGTTTTTGAAAATCTAATCGTTCTTGTTCTTTTTGAGAAATCAAATCATTTTTAGAAATGGTTAACTCATGTACTTGATGTTCTAAATCTTTTACCTGCACGTATGATTGTTGGAATGCAACCTCAAAGCATTTCTCTCGTTGTTCTTTATTTTCAAAATTTGACAGTTGAAGTTTGTAGCACTCAAGGTCCTTTGTTAACAATGCAACTTTTGCTTTTAGATTTCGATTAATATCATTGCATTTATCAATCTGGGATTTTTGTGCATTTAATTGTGTTTGGGTGGTCAACAGCAAGGTCATAAGCTCTGGATCTGTATCATGCATAAGATCATTTTGTTCAATGTGATCATGATTGTCATCATCAAAAGGATCATCAAATGAAACAACGGGGTTAATTTGATCTTCATCAAATGTAACAACGGTGTTTATTTGATCATCGTTTTAAGAGGATAATGATGAATCATTTTGACCAATATTTTCTTGTGCAGATGAAGATGCAGAGGGTGAAGCAATTTCATGAATAAGACATTCAGATTCAGGTAACTGAGATAAGCCATCGGTATCATAGACCGGGCCTGTCTCACCCATATGCATTTCTTGCATGTTTGCCATCAACATTAAAACTGCATTTGCCTCAAGATCTTCCATGTCATCGTCTGAGAATGCATTTGCCATAAAGTTGTGTTATTTCTCGGTCAAAGTACCACTAGCTTCATCTTTCAAGGCCAGAAGAAGAGCTTCCTTGTGATAAGCACTGCCCATTGTCCGTGGCTTGGGGCATGCATTAGCCATGTGACCATTCCCACCACAATTATAGCATGTAATTTTTGTGTTTGCAATCCCTTTCTTCTCTGTTCCAGCAATCTGAGCCCTCCTCTGTGAATTACCCATGTTGTTTCTTCCACTTCCTCCTGAACTGAACCTTTGACCACTTGAATTCCCCATATAATTTCCTGAACCAAATCTCCCTGAAGCCCTGTTCTGGATTTCAACCCTTCCATCATTAACAACTGCCTGATTCATTGTGTTTGATGAAGACCTTAAACGATTGTTAGACTTGTTTGAGAATTTTCTAAAGGCGCGAGCGATCAACGCAAATCCCTCGTTCAATGAGTTAAAGGCATCATCTTCATTGTTGTCAACGTTGGAGTACATACTATAATCGGTGTTGTCATATGAGACGAGTTGATTATCAGAATATTGTGAGGGTGCTTCATATGGGACAAGTTGGTTTGAAGGTTGTGAAGGATAACCCGAATGAGGTGGTGGTGGTTGACCAAAATCCTGATTTTTTGGTGCAAAGTGAGACTGAGCCATTAAAGCAAGTGAGTTTGAAGTAGGTACTGATGAAAATCCTCCACGAGCGGCTCTGTCCTTGTCACCTTCGGATTGGTGATGCTTTAGATAATCATACAACAACCCATAAGAGGCGTTGTGCAGATTTTTTGCTTGTCAAACAAACGTCACGTACTTCTGCCAATCCGGTCCGAGACATCCCAGAAACTTAGATTTCACAGCAATCTTTGGTAACACAATGTTGTGATGGTCCAAATCATTGATAATGTTGGTAAACCGATGGTAGTATGATTCCAAAGATTCCCCATCTTCAATCGTGAAATGTGTGTATTCCATATAAAGCTTAGATTCCAAATCCTCTTGGTTTAGTTCTGTTCCTTCCATAAGAAGGTGTACATGCTCCCACATATCCTTTGCTGTCTTTTGGGCATCGATACTCCTGAAGATAGGATTCGGAATCCCATGGAGTATGTAAGACATGGCTAACTCATTAGCCTCTTGCTGAAGAACTTGTTCGTTTGTGAGTTGAGCTAGAGGAATAGGGGTTGTTGTTGCTTCTCTTTGAGGAACATGATTTGGATCTGCAGGAATAGTTGTTGTAGGAACTGGGTATGGTCCATCAATGATAACCTTCTTCAGATACTTTCCATGAGGTTTCTTTAGCTCGATAAACCGGAGAAAACGACTGGACCACTGCTCATAATTCCATGGTGTTAACATTGGTGGTGTGTCCAAAGACCCTGCTTCATGTATCGACTGTTGACTGCTTATAGCTTCGCACATCTTGTTAAACCAGTGTGGTTCTCTTGAAGGAGGTTGGTAAGTTTTCATCGGTTGTTGAGGGATTTGTTGCTGTGGAAGAAATTGATGTTGCTGCATTAACATGTGTTGTTGTTGATACTGTGGTTGATATTGTGGTTGAGGATACTGTTGTTGATATGGTTGTTGTTGACGATACTGTTGTTGTTGTTGATTATAGAAGTAGTTATGGTATGGTGGTTGAGACATCTTGAAGTAACTTGTGGATGTAGGATCTTTAAAGGATAATGACGGTTGTTGTTGAAGATTAGGTTTTTACGTTGAAGAACAATTCCCAAGAAAATCTAAGAATCCAAACTCGGAAAATCTCTTGAAACTCGAAGGATTTTACTCTAGAAACTCGGAGAATTCAATATTTGAAACTCGGAGGATTTTACTCTAGAAACTCGGAAGATTCAATGTTAGATTCTCAGAAATTTGTGAGAAACTCGGTAAATTTTACCAAACTCAGCAAAATTTCAGAAACTCAGCAAAATTTCAGAAACTCGGTAACAAATCAGAAACTCGGTAACCAATCAGAAACTTGGTAACAAAACAGAAACTCGGTAACCAATCAGAAACTCGATAACAGATCCGAAACTCGGTAACCAATCAGAAACTCGGAAACCTTTTACCAAACTTGGTAAAGTTCAAAAACTCGGTAAGACTTTACCAAACTCGGTAATTTTCAGAAACTCGGTAAGACTTTACCAAACTCGGTAATTGTCAGAAACTCGGTAAGACTTTACCAAACTCGGTAAGTGTCAGAAACTCGGTAAAACTTTACCAAACTTGGTAAGTGTCAGAAACTCGGTAAAACTTTACCAAACTCGGTAAGTTTTACGCATGAACAGTAACCGAGGCTAAGATCTTCAATTTTTACTTAAATCTAATCTTAAACAACCTGAATTACCCCTAGGCGATTGATACCACTTGATGTCACTTAGATTTATCACACAAGCTACTAATCTAATCTTAGATCTAGAGAGAGAAAGTTAGAGAGAGAACGAGATGGGAGGTTTACTTAACAATAATGAAAGTGAAATGCTCATTCAACCAACCAACCCTCTCCCTTGAATGGGAGGGGGTATTTATAGTATCTTACAAGTAGATGGGTTTTAGTCCTAATTAAAACATAATTAACATAAATAAATAGACATAGCCCATGGGCCTTCTACACAGGCTGTGCCATAAAACAAACCTAAAAGCCTAAGCAACCTATTACATAAATGATCAATACTTGATAGACTATTAACGTGTTCCCAACACGAAGGGTCATAATAAATTATAAAGTCTATGGTTCCTTCTGGCAGGGTAAAAATGTGTGCACTATAAAGCTTCTGCTTTAATGGTTAAAAAGGCTTCCTCTTCTTTATGAACAACACCGAAATTTCCCATGGTGATGAGCTTCATCAAATAAACCCTTTATTTGAAAGTTCTTGCAGTTGATCGGATAATGTTCACATGATACGTAAATAGTCACACCGATGACGACGTCGAATTTTTCTAAGTTTGGTCGGTATTAAATCAGTATCGAACGGGTGGTCTACTAAGTTAAGGGTGCAACCTCATAAAACATTGTCAGTGCTAAGTATTTCCTTTCAGCTAATACTTGGTGTCTAATGGTTGGTGTGATGAAATCCGATCTTCGGTTTGATGTATAGAATACGGTTGATATAAACATGGTATGGTTGTGGTAAGAGTCTACTTAGTTTATGTGCTTACTAATATGTATGCCTGTGACATGAACTTGTTTATACGCACACCAAAATTTGCTTTTTAGGGATATAAGTGAAAGATCGTTTTTTTAACAAGGTTTATAGATAACTACTCCTAGCATAACATGATCTTTCCTGAATTAGACACAGGTGAACATGATATGTATAATTAAGGCTTAATGATGCAATGCTCGGTTTAGTCGATTAATTTTTTTATGGTCCTTAAAGTTAATTAGTATTAATCATACTGTTTATAAAATAGTATTCCAAATAGTTGATATTGTAGCGAAACAATTTATGTGATTATGTCAAAGTAGTTTATAGGAGAATGGCAAAAATGATTTTATGATAATAGAATAGTTTATGAGGTAGTAGCAATTCAGCGTATTAGTTTATAAAATAGTGGTAGAGTAGTTTGTAAGAAAGTAACAAATTGGTTTATGGAATAGTGACAAACAACGTATAAGATAGTAGTAATTTAGGTTAGTAGTTTATAAGGTAATAGTAAAGTAATTCATATAAGAGTAGCAAATCGGTTTATAATATGGTGACAAAATAGTTTAAAAGTTAATAATAACACTGTTTACCAAATGGTAGCGAAATAGAAAGTGTAACGAACAGAAATTGTTACAACATGTTGATAATAAAAGTGATAGATAGTCATGATTTAAGTAAATCCCACAACTCGGGATAAACATACACAAAATACAACGAAGTTCATGAAGAAGTACTAGTGTTATTCCCTTATGGGATACAAATTAAGAGGGCCTAGGCTTAGGTCTTATTATGCAAGGCAGGAGAATTCCTTCTCTAAACATCATCATTTCGTAACGTCTTTATTAGCTTTGGTGGGCTTTTCCTTCTTTATTCTGGTTCTTTAGTGCTGGATATTTATTCTTGTAGTGTCCCCTTTCTTCGCATCCGAAGCAAGTAACCACTGGTTGCTTCCAGTAGCAGGGCCTGTTTTTCAGGAGACTTTAACTTGGTATCCCACCTTCTGGAAATTCCTGCACTTAACAGTGCAAGGGCCTGTGTGATGCAGCTTGCATTGATTGCACAATTTTTTGTTCCTAGCATAACCCTTCTTGTCACTTGGTCCAGTAGTATAAGTCCCAACCATTTCTTGCCTCTTGTTTTGTTATTGGATAGAATCTCCTCTATGATTACTTTCCCATTTCCTCTTGTTGTTGCGGTGGTTTGGGTTGTCGTTGTTGATATCTCGAGCAACCCTAGTTCGCACAACTTGGTGTAATTTGTTATGTGCCATACGGATGGCTTCATGCATAGAAGCAGGCTTGGATAAGGTGAAATTCTTTCGAATTTCTAATGAGAGTCCCTGGATATACCTTTCGAGTTTCTCGTGCTCGGTTTCTGTCATAGCAGGGTATAGTAGTGCCAGCTCATAAAAGCGAGTGTTGTGCTTGATGACATCTTCTCCTTTCATAGTCAATTCCCAAATTTCTTGTTCCATTGCCCGCAATTCGCTCTTCGAACAGTATTTTGCAACCATCATCTTTCTCAGTTCATCCAAAGGGGTTGAGTAGGCGATATCGACTCCTACCGACTGAACATAGGCATTCCACCATGTCAGGGCATGTCCCTGAAATGTGCAAGTAGCAAACTTGACTCTGTTTTCCTTGGAGCAGTTTTCACATCGAAGTATTGATTCCACATCTTCAAACCATTTGCACATTCCCACCGCACCTTCATTTTCACTGAAGGTGTGGGGCTTACAGTTCATAAAGTCCTTCTAAGAGCAACCATGGGTTGTGGGCTCCATTCTGATTGTATTTCCACTGACTGCGTAGGCAGCAATCGTCTCTACAACTTGTTGGGCTATGAGTTGCCCTATATTAGTTTCGTTTCTCTTCTTTAGCGGCATGGTTCTATCAATCATTACAAGTGTACAACACAATGAGTATTTGATCAATGTAAAAGAACCATACACAATAATATAAACAACCATAACAACGTAGAATAACATTCCAAAATAGCAAAAGTCATCATAATACAAAGTAGATTAAACACTTTTTGCATCGTTTCACAAAATGTGAAGTACAAGTACAAAAGATAGCATCGTTTCCACTAACTAAGACTCTCAGTTTAGTAATATAATGAACAGAAAGCTACATAAGAAATCTAGTCTAGTGTGGACCGTCTGGTGGTCCTGGCTGCCCTGCTGATCGGTGCTCTAGTGCGGCGATACGGTCCTCCATCTTGTGAAATAAAGTCAACATGCTAGGTCCTCCCTCTGAATCTGGTATTAATCGGTTGTGCAAACCGATCATCATAAGCCTCATGTTCCGTAACATACTACAGATGTGCTGAAACCCCTGCTGAATAGTCTCAACACCTGATCGTAGCTCACTAACCTTGATCCTTAATGCCTCTCCCTGATCGGGTGGATAGCTAACCATGATACTCTGTATGCCAGTAACCCTAGTCTGAATCCCATCCAACTCCCTCCTGAGGTCGCTAACACTGCCATCAGTGGCAGTCTCCTGCTCCTGTAGGTGTACAATGGCACTACCGTCCAAACCTAAATCCTGTGCTATCCGCCCCATATCTCGGCAAACATGTCGTGCCCACGAACAGATCTCCTCATAGTGGAGTATCATGAATCCAAAGTCTCTCCCTGTAAAACCCTAAAATTCGAATCCTAAATTTACGTCTAATTTTGAATTTTACCCAAAACCTTGTTATGATTTAATTAAACCCTAAACTATATGTTATGTTACAATCCACATTTAATAAAAAGTTAAACTAAGTAAAAATGTCTAAATATAAATTTGTTACAAAAATAAATCTTTCCTAAAAACCACTACAAGATCCTGACCGTTTTTCTTGGTCCACACTCACACGTTTTGACTATAATTGTGAGATAAGGATTCCACAAATGCAGCCCTATAATCACGCACAATAACTGACACAATCAAACCTAATAAAATTGCTTTTACTACTTTCCTTATTGGCATACCACACTCTCCTTACTTTTTTTTTACTATGATACGTTTCTTTCCCCCCTCTCTTCTTATCATTCGACAAAACAGAAAAAAAAAAAAAAAAAAAAAAAAAAAAAAAAAAAAAAAAAAAAAAAAAAAAAAACACAAGTCCTGCTACTTTTCTTCTCTCAAGCTCCAAGGAATTGAAGTTGTTACGATGGTATACGTTCATTGTGATATGGGTGATGGCTGTGGTGATATTCGACTTAGGATGTCCTTTTTTTTTTTTTTTTTTTTTTTTTTTTTTTTTGTTCTTTCTTCTTGGTCTCGTTACAACAAAAGGTATCATCACCCCTTGTTTTTCTTTTAATCAATTCGACACACCATCACATGTGTAACACCCCAACCCGACAAGGGCAAAGATGTCACAAATACATGGTTTCATATCAGATACAAGCATTCAAGAAATAAAATAGCGGAAGCCTTAACATTTAAAATCCAAAGGAAAATAAGTCAACACGACTTATATCAAGTGCAAGACAGAAATAACGAAGTACAAAATATAATCCAAGTGCCAACAATGGCATGCCAAAATAAATATCCAAATGGTCACACTAGAATGACAAGGTCTAAACTTCACACAAGTTGCTCTCATCCCAAGCTAAACCCAGCTCCTAGCTTAAATGTACCTGCCGCAGGAAAAGAAATGCGGCTGAGCTACGAGAGCTCAGTGAACAAATATAACAGAAACAAAGCAATAATATATAATAAAGAACAGGAAGAGAAATACGAACCGGTCAGAGTCAAGATACAAGTATAATGTAACAGTAATGAAAGATAAGTGATATCAAGGTCATGTAAATATGTCAAGTTAAGGAAAGTAATACGGGTAAGTGTAAGGGTAACAGAAATCCACTACGAGCCCAGAAATCAGAAATCATATCAAGTCCAGTAATCAGGGTGTACGGAGGGGAGACCTCGGTACCAAGTACAGGGTGAGGGGTTACCTCTCAGGGTTGGAGTCATGAGCTCCCAGGGGTTGTGAAAGACGTGCATCGCACACACCATCAGTCACCAGAGATAACAAGTCATATATCATATACAGAAAACAGAGACAAGTCTAGGATGCATCCATACGCCCCAGGTGGCCAGAGTCTACCAATACAAACCATATAATCAAGTCAGGGACGGGATAGGACATCTCTCTCCTACCCTAGAGTCAAGTCATCGGTGCATCAATGACAAGGACATGAACACCTCATGCCTGGTGGGTGGCTCGTAATATCAAACTGTGGGTCAAGGTCAAGTATCAAGTGTCAAGTGTCAGGTGTCAAGTATCAGGTATCAAGTATCCGGTGTCAAGTATCAGGTGTCAAATATCAAGTATCATGTGTCAAGTATTAGGTATCAGGTATCAAGTATCAGGTATCAAGTATCAGGTTGTTCAGAATCAAGTTTCATATCAGGGTTCAAGACAGGAGATCAAGACAAAGGTTTAAGTAAAGGTTCAAATCAGAGGGTTCATATCAGAAGGTTCAATATCAGGAGGTCAATATCAGGAGGTCAATATCAGGAGGTCAATATCAGGAAGTCAATATCAGGAAGTCAATATCAGGAGGTCAATATCAGGAGGTTCAAAGGTTCATAATAAAGTTCACTTTAAAAGTTTACTATTAAAAGTCCATTTTCTAGGTGTCAAAATAACCTTAAATACTGGTCTCCATAAAATGATTTTTGTTTTAAACGGTTTTCATAAAGAAGGTCTTTTCAAAAGGTTTCTATAAAGATAGTCTTCAAAATAGTTTCTTGAAACATTTTCATAATTAATTAAAAAGATTTTCTCGTCCAGTTATAATATCAAAAATATCAAGGTTCAAGTCAAGGTTTTATGGCAGGGTTCATATCAAGGTTCATGGCAAGGTTCAGAACAAGGTATAAAACAAAGATCAAGGCAAGGGTTCAAACAAGGGTCCAAGAGTAAGTACACAGATCAAGGTTCACAATACAAGGGATACATAGCAATGGTTCGGGAAATCTTAAACGAATCTAATAAATCAAGAGAACGAAGGCCCCTTACTGAAAAGGGCAGAATATCTGTACCTTATAAGCAAATGAAAGGATCACAAGGGACACACGTCACTCCTTCTTCAAATGATCTACCTGAATTAATGATCATTTATCATTTAGGAGTCTATTTATTGTTTAATGACATAACCGATTATTGTTATTAAATTTACATGTTTAGGGTTTATTCATAATTAGTAAGTTAACTCTCATCTCAGATGTATGGTTCTTCTTAGTTTTAGGCCCTTCATAATTTATTCTAATATACTTAGACACATGCATCACATATATGTTCCTTACGTGAATTTATATAAGTTTAAACATCATTCGACTCAATATATATACACTAGCTGCAAATATAACTTATATGCTGATATGACCATATAACGTGTTCACCTCTTGTGTTCTTAGACGTAACAATTATGCAATGTACTTTATTCGAAAGGTATCACGTTTTAAGTTTTTAACCATCATAGCGTATTTTGCATGACAACCCCTACGATGTCTTCATATAAGGGCTGTTTAAATCTTAAAAAACCCCACGTGTTTATTACAATTAACACAACTCTTTCACTTACAGGTTGTATTGTTTTTGCCCTTTTTCATTCTTACCTTTTTAACGCATATTCCCACAAACCAAAGGACCTCTTGTCCAAACAAAAAAAAAAAAAAAAAAAAAAAAAAAAAAAAAAAAAAAAAGGCCAGTAAGACATTCGTACTTCAAATACTTGACAGGTCGACACTCACACACACAAACGCCAATACGAGACGTGATTAATCTAAACCAATTGCATGTAATACCAAAACTTCACAACCAAACCTGTTTTAAACCGCAATCTAATCGTCCCATATTAATATTGAATTTACAATTATCGTTCTTATATATTAATGCCGTTTTAACGCGTAACATACTAGAATGATGCATGATAACTAACGACTCAACCCATAGGGCTGAACAAAGAGGGTCGACAGAAAAGAAAACCATACTCGACCCTATAGTTTAGCTAGAATCTGATTGTGTTGTTCATACGATATACTTTTATATAACCCATTTTAAAACCACATCTTATTCGTCCCTTGTTAACAGTCATTCAAGATTATAGTTCTCATATATCAACTCGTTTTATCGCTTAACATGTTAGAATGAATGCATGATCATGTGTGTGCCGATGGTATATAAATGTTTACCTTAAAGCTGCACCAAGAATGATCGAAGAAAAAAGGGAAAAGAAAAAAAAACGATACACGAACACCATCGCGATCTAACTCCACCATCCTAACCCCAACCATGATCTAGATCGCGATGGTGTTCGTGTATCGTTTTTTTTTCTTTTCCCTTTTCTCTTCGATCATTCTTGGTGCAGCTTTAAGGTAAACATTTATATACCATCGGCACACACATGATCATGCATTCATTCTAACATGTTAAGCGATAAAACGAGTTGATACATGAGAACTATAATCTTGAATGACTGTTAACAAGGGACGAATAAGATGTGGTTTTAAAATGGGCTATATAAAAGTATATCGTATGAACAACACAATCAGATTCTAGCTAAACTATAGGGTCGAGTATGGTTTTCTTTTCTGTCGACCCTCTTTGTTCAGCCCTATGGGTTGAGTCGTTAGTTATCATGCATCATTCTAGTATGTTACGCGTTTAAAACGGCATTAATATATAAGAACGATAATTGTAAATTCTATATTAATATGGGATGATTAGATTGCGGTTTAAAACAGGTTTGGTTGTGAAGTTTTGGTATTACATGCAATTGGTTTAGATTAATCACGTCTCGTATTGGCGTTTGTGTGTGTGAGTGTCGACCTGTCAAGTATTTGAAGTACGAATGTCTTACTGGCTTTTTTTTTTTTTTTTTTTTCAGGTATCACGTATATGTGATAACCTTGTGGAACAAATACTAGTGGTCTATCAAAAGTGATGTATACATATCTTTTTAAGAAAGGCAAGCGAATATATTTGTCTTTGTTTCCACGCGTATGAAAAGAAAAGGAATCGGTTATGGTGAGACAAATTAGGGGAATTTACCAAAGTTATCTCAATCACGTACTAGGACTATATTCAAGACCTTATTCGTTGTGTACACACATATGGATCGGCTAGGCTAAATAAAATGTGTAACCATATTTTAATTGTGTATAACATAAGTTTTAATATTCGTATTACGTTTATATGTTCAAATATTAACGTGTTAGATACTTAGGTTATAAGTTCATATTGTATGGTTTCGATTCATAACACGTTATATAACTCAAATTTTAATTTATGGCGTATTTTACAAGTTCTTAAAACTTTAAATTTAGAGGGTATTTTGGTCCTTTCATATTATGTTAAGATTTCGGGTTTTACAACATGTATGCAAATCTGAATTTATAACACTTAAAAACCTAATCAGTACATGCCAACCTATTTGTGTAATCTGTTTATTTTGTTGGCAGTTCGTATTCTATGAAACATAAGAAAACGTCACATGAAATCTTAACATAACTTGGCTAATTGACCTAAGCTTACTAATCTGAATCGACCCATCATTTCTGATCTAATTCGACCCCTTTGTTATTCGACCTAATCTGATAATAAAACCTAATCTGATATTTGAAAAGTGTTGTCTAACCTGGAACGAACCTAAAACAATTAATAAGAGGGTGTTTGCATTAAAACACTTGATTAGGGTTTGTTGTGGATTGTTTGTGTATACGTATGATGTGTGTGTGTGTGTACATTTGTGTGTCATTCTTAGGACTGTTAACACATGGAATATTAACTAAGTTAACCAATGAAACCTGTTTTTTAATCAGATCTAAAAAAGAATTAGGGTGTTAAGGTTGTTTTGGCCTCGTTATCACATGTTGTGTCTCGTTAATACATGATGTCGAATTGTATTTGCATGCGTGGTCTTGGGTGAATTGTGTGAAGTCTATAAACATGCTATAAACTGTAGTGAAAGGGTTAAGAAGCATGGGTAATCAAATGGTCATTTTTGGTGTGCTTTGGGTCAGATTAGGGTTTAATAAGTTAGGGTCTGTTTGTGAAATTGTGTGTCCTATGCTGTCCAGAAATATGTTCGGGTTCAAGGAGGTCCAAATTAATGATACCAATGTGTTTTCGTATACTTCTTGAGTCTAAAACTGAGTTTAAAGAGTTTACTAACTTATCAAATTGGTTTGGAGTCGTGTTGAGTTCATTTGGTCATGTTTTGAATTTTAAGAGATCGGGTATCAAATCTGAAAATCTGGGAATAAAATTCAGTAGATTTTTTTGATTTTGAATTTTCAAACCACAAGGAGTTATGAGCTCTCCTTTTACAGGGGTGATATTTAAGTTATGTGTGAGTTCTTGGAATTTTTATGGATTTTTATGAAAGGTTAAAATGGGTTAAGTAAATATAAACTTTCGTGATATACATGTAGTGCACCTCCTGGGTAGATTTGGGAAAATGATTTTTAAAATGGTACTTTCCCTTTGAAATAAAATCTAGAAAAATTACATTAATTACCTAACATGTATAAGTATCTATGATAATTATTTGAGAACCTAAGTAAGTATATGAGTATGGTTTTAAATTCATAAACAAAGGGACCTGAACGTGATAAAATCTGAAATATAAAATAAGCTAAGGGTTTGGTTTAACCTAACATGTTTTACTCCTAATTCATTTGAAACACCAATCCAAGATACTTTTAAACCTATGTTATTAATACTTACTATTTCACATGTGAAACCCTTAAACACATTAATGAATGAGCAAATAAGTATTTAAAATCTGTTACGACTTTAATGAACGTATAAGTAATAGATGATTATAATTCATGTAGATTCAGTGAAGAAGGAGTGATTCACCTTTCCTTGTGTTCTTTTCCATTTGCTTTCAATTTCATAAGGTACATATATTCTGCCCTTTTTCAGTAAGGGTTTTTCTCATGACTCGTTTCGTTATGATATGGTTTGATTCGTTCGTGACTTCAATATTCGCATTTGGATCCTTTGATATTTTGTAATCCATTAGATATTATGACTTGTATGAAAAACCTTTTTGGATATATATCTTAATGATGGTTTTGAGAAATACCATTTTTAAAATGATTTCTATGAATACGAGGTAACACCCCTTTTTTATATAAATGTTTAATGACTCTTATGAAAAGGCTTTTAAAAGAATACTTTCATGAAAACAACATTTAAATGATTTTCATAATTATATAATCTGGCTGTACTCTATATTTAAGGATTTATCATGACTCATTGTCTCCTGATATTTGTTATGCTTTGATCCGTATTTGTTTACTTATTTGTTTGATTATTCGTTTCATGCTATATTCTATTCATATAGCTATTATATGAGTTGGATAATTTATAATTATCCCTTATCATTAGATTGCATGTACTATGCCTATTATGTTGCCCATATTTGTAGCCAGTCATGGGGAGTCCATGGCCGTGCCATTGATGCACCAATGGTATTGACACTATCTCTGGAGGTGGGTTTTTGTCCACAGCGTTCCCATTTGTTTATATAGCTATATATATGGCGCACCTGGCCCGTGTTTATTATATGTATGTTTAGTCTAGAACTGACATATGTATCTCTGTTTTGAAGGGAGGGTATGGATGCATCCTAGGTACTTAGTTCATTCTTGATATTTATTTGTAAATGGACTTGAGTGCGTGCAATACACCCCATTTCATTTTTGGTACATCGAGCTAGCTACTCCAAGTACAAATTGCTATATGTTTTGTTGGGCATTTCCTTTGATATTGATATCCACTTTATGTTCATTATTATGCTTTGATCCCGTTTATATGTTCTATATTCTGTTTGACATCTTGTTTAGCAGGTCTCTTGGATTCATTCGCTTATTTATTTCGTATACACTTATTACCTTTCATTTGTTTATATCTGTTCACTGAGCGTTAGCTCAGCCGCATTTTCTTTTCCCTGCGGCAGGTTATAAGCGAGATGTTGGGCATGAGTGTTGAGAGTAGAAGATAGAGGACCTACCCTTGATTAGATTCCATTATTAGAGTTATGATTGTAGACATTATGCTTTGGATATGTATTGTATTTAAATATGACACTCATAGAAGCTGCTAGAACCATGTTAGCCGAATCTAAGTTGCCTATCACTTTTTGGTCTGAAGCAGTTAATACTGCTTGTTATGTCTAGAACAGAGTTTTAATAGTTAAATCTCACAATAAGACATCATATGAGCTTTTTAGAGGTAGAACTCCTGCAATAGGATTTCTTAGACCTTTTGGATGTCATGTGACAATTCTGAATACCTTAGACCATCTAGGAAAGTTTGATGGTAAAGCAGATGAAGGTTTCTTAGTTGGATATTCTCTTAATAGCAAAGCATTTAGAATATACAACTCAAGAACTAGGAGAGTAGAGGAAAACCTACATGTGGAATTTTTAGAGAACAAATCCAAAGTAGCAAGTAAAGGTCCCAAATGGCTATTTGATCTTCAGACACTAACCAAATCAATAAATTATGTGCCTATTGTTGCAAAAACTAATGAATTTTCAGGTTCAGAAGTTGCTGATGCAACACATGAGGCAGGGTTAGAAAAGGAGACAAATCAAGATTATGTGACGATACCAATATGGACCAGTGTGGATTCAACTTCTTATGATGAACCTTCTTCTGATGAACCTAAAGAAGGGATTGAAGCTGAAAACAAGGAAGATGAGACTGAGGAACAAGAAAATCAAGGTAGCAGTACAAATGATGTTTCTACTGTTGAGACAGAGCAAGCTACTGCTAGGCAAAATGTTTCTACTGCTAGGCCAAATGTTTCTACTACTGGCCCATCAGACTCAACTGAAGCAGATTTCTCAGAAGATGAGGTGGATTTCAATAATCTCCCACCTCATTATCAAGTTTCTTCTACACCACACACAAGGATTCACAAAGTCCACTCCCTGGATAATGTGATTGGAGATGTACAATCAGGGGTGAAGACAAGACAACAACTGATGTCTTCAGACCAACAAGGGCTTCTTGATGCTCTTTATGCATCAAAGCAGCATGAGTATACCAACTCTTGCTTATTTGTATGTTTTCTCTCACAAGCAGAACCCAAGAATATTCTTAAAGCCTTAGATGATTCAAGCTGGGTAGAAGCTATGCAAGAGGAGCTTCTCCAATTCAAGATTCAAAAGGTATGGGTGCTAGTTGATTTACCCAAAGGTGTAAGGGTAATTGGCACTAAATGGGTTTTCAAAAATAAAAGGGATAAAAGGGGCATAGTGATAAGAAATAAGGCTAGATTAGTAGCCCAAGGGTACACACAAGAAGAAGGGATGGACTATGAAGAGGTTTTTGCTCCAGTAGCAAGAATTGAAGCCATTAGATTATTTTTTGCTTATGCTTCATTTATGGGCTTCACAGTTTATCAAATGGATGTCAAGAGTGCTTTCTTATATGGTACTATTGAAGAGGAGGTGTATGTCTCACAACCTCCAGGGTTTACTGACCCAGACCATCCAGACAAGGTGTACAAGGTAGTCAAGGCTCTTTATGGCCTTCATCAGGCTCCAAGGGCATGGTATGAAACACTGGCTTCCTATTTGACAGAAAATGGATGTCAAAGAGGCAAGATAGATCAGACATTATTCATCAAGAAGCACAAGAAGGATCTTTTGCTAGTTCAGGTGTATGTGGATGATATCATCTTTGGATCTACAAGGAAGGAGATGTATTTAGAGTTTGAGAAACTTATGCATGATAAGTTTCAGATGAGTTCCATGGGGGAACTTACATTCTTTTTGGGTCTGCAAGTTAAGCAATCAAGTGAAGGCATATTTATCAGCCAAGATAAATATGTTGCAGAGATTCTAAGGAAATTTCAATTTGCTGATTCAAAAGTAGCAAGCACACCAATGGACTCTGAGAAGCCTCTTCTAAAAGATGTAGATGGAGAAAATGTGGATGTACACACATACAGATCTATGATAGGCTCCTTGATGTATCTTACATCTTCAAGACCTGATATCATGTTCTCTGTTTGTGCTTGTGCAAGATTTCAAGTAACTCCTAAGGTTTCTCACTTAACAGCTGTCAAGAGGATTTTTAGATATCTCAAGGGTCAACCTAGGTTGGGTCTATGGTATTCTAGGGAATCACCTTTTGACTTGGTAGCATTTTCAGATAGTGATTATGCAGGTGCAAGCTTGGATAGAAAGTCAACAACTGAAGGATGTCAATTCCTTGGATGTAGACTTATTTCATGGCAGTGTAAAAAGCAAACAATTATGGCTACTTCAACAACTGAAGCTGAATATGTAGCTGCTGCAAGTTGCTGTGGTCAAGTACTTTAGCTTCAAAATCAACTTCTTGACTATGGGTACAATTTTATGAACACTGTCATTTATATTTATAATAGTAGTACAATTTGCATCATTAAAAATCCAGTGCAACACTCTAAAACAAAACACATTGAAATTAGACATAATTTTATTACAGACTGCAATGAGAAAAAGTTGATTCAAGTATTTAAAATTGATTCTGATCACAACTTTGCAGATCTTCTTACAAAAGCTTTTGATGTTGGAAGGTTTCAATACTTGGTAGCAAGTATTGGGATGCTTAATCCTCAATGATTTAAAACTTTGTGTTTTTATATATATAAATTATGTTTGTACTGCTAGCTTTGTAAATTGGTACTGTTATTGAAAAGTTTGTACTGCTAGTACAAATTTTGATTGATCAGTTCATACTGTTAGTCATATAAGATTCATACTGCTATAAGACAAATGCTTTGCATTTTGTTTTCTTGGTTTTAGAATAACAATTTCAGGTATGAACATTTGAGCACAAAGGAAGTTTCAAGTGAAATGTATGAGCAGCAGAATAATGATACAATTTGCTAACATAATAGGTTCATGATGGACAGAGTTTGGTAATTCATTAACAAAGGTTTACACTTAAGTTAATTGATTCTTTAAAACTTCTTTCTTGAAACCTAATTATGATGTTTCACATTGACTTAATGGCTCAATTGGTCAGATAGTAACTGACACAACTCACTTTCTATCATTTTATACTTTAATTTGTATAATGAGCAAGTCTAAGGACATCTGATAGAAAGAACAGCGAGCAAAAGTGAATCTAACACTTGTGTTAGAGGCAACAATTGCCACGAGCTGGAAAACCTGTCAAGAAAGCCCTTTGAATGGGTTTATCTGTACACAGGCAGTTATTTATAACTGAAAATATTGGTTCTCACACAACCAGAGGTTAATTTAAATCGAAATCTTGATTAAGTGTCTGTTACACACTTAATCCCTTCAAAATGGTTGTAAGCAGTATGGTTTTTCCATAAAAATCAAGTTCATACTGCTAAGTCAAAAGTTTTCTTAAAAAGGATTCTCAAAATGGCTCAGAATCCTATCTGATGATGGATTATGAGTCAATGCCCCATGATTCACCTCTCACAGGAGTTAACACACCTGGAAGTGATAAGGGCAGCATTGAAATTTAAGAAATTGATGGCTAAATGTACAACATTGTCTGAAAACATGTTCTAGTTGGTAGATCAAATGATGGTGAGAGATCTTCCAAACAGGGGAGGAAATGATAAATCTGAGGGGAGGAAGATTAACCAATCAGGGGAGGAAAAGATTGTGGTTGTGTATGCTCAGAATCAGGGGAGGAAATTTAAAATTGATTAAGCAAAAGAGAAAGATTGGGGAGGAAGATTGCCCAAAATTGATCAAGTTCAAGAAAAGACAAGAGCATACAAGATGATGATGTTAGCTTTTTGAGAAGCTAACATGTCTTATTATTCAGCCAATAATAAGGACAAGCTACAGTTTCAGTTGATGGATGCTGGGAATAAGCATAAAAGAACTAGATTCTGGAGTATTATATATATATATATATATATATATATATATATATATATATATATATATATATATATATTCAGGAGGGATGAAGCATTCAAATGAAGAAAGTTCTATCTAAGTTCTTTCAGTTTCAATTTCAGTTCACTACGTTAGTTCATCTCTTGCAAAGGCTTGCTGAAAGATGATTTGACTTCTTGGAACAAGCATCCAAGATACACAGCACCATTTCCTCTTATAATTCCTCCATCCAAGGAAATTGCACCATCTTTTATTCATCGTACTGCTATTGTTCAAGACAAAGAAGATGATGTTATTACTGAAAGAGATTCACAGAAAGCAGATGAGTTAAACAGAAAGATAGTTAGTCCTACAGAACAAAGAAAAGCTCCGATCAAGAGTCTGACTATTTAATGTTTGAAAGATCCTCACAATCAGAATTTAATTCAGAAGAAACATGTTGATTTGGGATAAATCACAAGTTTAAGGGAGGATTGTTGGGAATTAAATGTTCTGAAGATTAGCATTTGAAATTACATGTTCACAAGGTTTGTACTGCTGAGAAGAATACACTAACAGTACTAACTGCTAGTGTATATCTGAAGTCTGCTCAAGATATAACTAACAGTACTAACTAAAAGTTAGTACTGCTGGTACAAAGAAGGTAGTGCTGGTGCTCAGAAGGAAAATACTCCAAGTGTTATTCTAAGTAGTTCGACAAGACTTATCAATATTGTAAAGATCTCCTTTGGACTATAAAAGGGAGATCTTAGACTAGATATCAAGTGTGAAAAAGACTAGTTGATGCATGTACTTAGAAAATACATATCTGTCAAGGACAAAGAACTTAACTCATCACAGAAAACATAAGTCATAGAAACATATAGACTCAAGGTTTGTAACCCTAGTGATAGTGAAGATCACACGTATTATTCTAAATAATATTGAATCGTTTGGTGTTATACTTTCTATGTTCATTGTTCATTACACAAGCATCACTGTTCCATTTCCAATAACAATATCCTTCTAAGTGTGGTTAAGTAGATTCCGCATACTTAATCATATTCACTCAAAGTATCATATACACTCGTTATAAAGGACTAACATCCTCATAGTGTATCGAATCCTCGCAGATACGACTTTATTTTTCTTTATTAGACGACACAACACAGCAGAATGAAAAATATACGACTTTATTTGCTTGTTATATAACACCTGAAGCATGAATGTCTAACCACCCACCATGTTTAGCATGCAAATAGGGGCGATTTTCGGCCTCCTCAACCATAACAAATTTGTCCATAATTCTTCCTATTTGATTCGTTTTTTCTTTAATCTTTATTGGGATTATTGAATTAACGGTTTAGAATCTGGTTTGTTATGGTTGAGGGTCGGTTTATCTGCTATCTTTTGATAAATCGTCCCTAATTAAAGGTTGAAACCCTAAAACTATACATTCTGTCCAATCGGTTCTCCTATATCTCTTATCTAAGAGGTGTTTGGGGCATCGTTCTTCAACCTAGTGTTTTGGCAGGGCTATCATAGGTTGATCGTTTCATGGTTATGGTTCATCTCTAATGGCGGTTTCTTTAACCGTCTCTTTTTATTTGGAACGATCTGGTGTTCATCTTGTTGCTTATTGTTAAATCTTTGAGGCTGTTTTGGTTGGATATGCTCTTAACCGATTAACGAAACCCTAATTATTTAGGGTTTGGTATATTCTTGGTTGAACGTGTAGCAAGTACCCTTTGGTGGGTTTGATCGATCCTATACGTGATTTTATATCTGGATGTTACTTTCTACAGGTTCTATATCAGATCTGTGTTATGTACGTGGGTTAAAGAGAGATGGAAGTCAAGTTTGGGGGTATTCTTGTTCAAAAACCTTCGTATTCATTTCTTGGAAGTTAGGGTTTTTAAACCCTATTTGGCGATCACTGATCGTTCATCTTTGCATACCTGGTGATGTGCTTTGACTACGTTTATTTGGTCTATTCTACGATCGTATTGGATGTTAGGGTTTGGTTAACCCTATTATCGTTTTGTTCTTTCAAAGACCTGTTATTGCTTGGTCTTGATCGACATAGCTGGAAGTTAGGGTTTGTTCAACCCTATTATCATTACTGGAAGTTATGGTTTGTTAACCCTATGTGTCGATTTTGTCCATTCGTATTATGGTTCTGATTTGGTGGTGTTTCTCAGGCGCGAATTATGGTCTATAATACGATGGAATTTTGATGTTGTGTTTGTGGTGGTTCGTTACTACTACAAACATATTGCATGTTGAAGATGCCCGTATCACCTATTGCTACTAAGATTTGTCTAGGCTGATTGCTGAAATTGTGTGGTAGGATGCATCTTTGTTGGGTGATTGATGAAGTTGGCTCGTCGATTGGAGCCTTGTTTAAGGCTTATTCGTGTAAGTTCATGGTTCTATGTGGATTTCAGAGGTACATCCTGGTCTTGCTGGTGATTTCTTCTGGATTGCATGGAAGTTGATTGAAGTTCTATGATGACTATGGCTTAGGTGTTACCTAAGTGATGCAAGCTTTAATTTTCATTTTCATAGCCATTTGTATAGTCATTGTAGGTTGTAAGTTTATTTTTGTAAGTTATAAGAATGGCATGTCATTCTTATATAGTGATTGGTGTAAGTGTTCTAAGGGACTGAGACGAGGGATCTCACCCTCGTCCTTTGTACTTCAATGTTTTTTTGTTAATATATTTTACCAGGGTGGAAGATTCCTCCCTTTTACCAAAAATATATATATATATATATATATATATTATATATATATATATATATATATATATATATATATATATATATATATATATATACACACACACACATATACTATGATACATGATTGAGTGATTGACGTACGTACTCTTGGTAGTTTAGTGGGAATAACAACTAATAATGGTGAAATTTGGATTTCCGAAATTCAACTCAGTTAGGGGACTAGGAGCACCTGCGGTTTGGGCCAGCGGTTTCAATCAAACCGACGGTAACACTGCCGCCGGTGTTGATTTTATGCCAAATTTTTTTGAAATACGGTATCAATGCCTGCTCCCCATAAATTCATTTTGAGGCAAAAAAAGAGACGTTGGAGCGTCTGTACCAACGGCTCAACCACAACCGATTGACGACTTAATTTAGTGTTATGTAGTTTTTTTTTTTTTTTTTTTTTAAAAATAATGTTGCAATATATTTTCCTTTTTTAGTTTGTAGTGAAATGTTATGTTTTTAATAAAATGTTTGTGTTTTTAATTAAATTGATTTTAGTTTAATGATTAAAAAAAATTGGGAGGTATGAGAATTTATGGCCGCCAGTGATTTAGGTTGGGCGATATGAGAATTTATGGGTATGAGTTAGCTGAAGCTTATTGATAAAATTTGGGAGGTGTGAATTACTTGAAAGCATGACTTCTTGTCCCCTTATTATTACTGAAAGCAATGGCTATATATTTAGATGAACCCGCCCAAGGCAAAACGTACTATTTAAACATATCTCATTTCTTTCGATATAACGAGTGCAGAAAAGTTAAAATGGTTAGATATGAAAAATTAATTAGTTTATAGATAAGCAAACAAAACATTTGCATAATTGCATATAAACCTTCAATGTGTTGTGGATATTGTTGTGTATAACATAGAAATTACAAAATTATAGAAATCATGCTTTGTCCAAGATTGCAACCATTTTTAGTTTTTTTAGAACTAGACATATATCCGTGCATAGCGACAGAATCTTATAATTGCAATATAGTGATATTTGTGGTTAATTGTTTCGTGTAACGTTCAACAATTAACGTTTGCAAGTCTTTATTGTTAGATGATTAGTATTGGGTGTTAGGCCTGTTATGTATAAGCCCACATTATATCTTATATATTCACATGTACCGAATATTATTATTCATTGAATAAGATTGATTCACAAAAACCTACATTTATGATCGTCCGAAATGATACAACATCATATGAATACTACAAATTTGGATGAAATATGGATAGGGACTGTAATGAATATTTAGAAAAGAAAAAAAATGATAAAAATTGAGTGATTTTTGAACAGCATTAATTTTAGAAATAACATTACGTGACTACATTTGTGGCAAAATATAAAGGCATATTAGTAATTCAACATTTTTTTATATATAGCAAAGATAGAGATAGAGATAATACTAATTAAGATTGAGGGTAAATTAGTAATTATACTTTCTCATTTTTAAAATTTTAAGTACCTTATACACCATTTAAATGTAGTATATATATATACATGTTGGTTCTTTTAAAAAGTCAATCTCAAGAGAAAAGTGAGAGAAGTAGTATGAGAGTGGCATGTGTCATTCCTTTCCACCTTGCATGCCACATCATCCCAACCCTACCTTACCCCGCCACAAAATTTATAACTATGATGCATCTTTTGGTGCATCACAGTTAAAAACAATTAGCTATAATAATGATGGATCAATTTTTTTAACTATGATGCACATAAAGAAAAAGGTGCATCACAGTTATAAACTTTTTTGTGGGAATTTTTTCTCTCCCTTAATTTTTTTTTCCGCCGATGTACCTTTTTTCTTCTAGTGCATCACAGTTAAAAAGTTTGGTGCATCACAGTTTATAACTATGACGCACAAAAACAATGTGCATCACACTTATAATTTTTTAGTGGGATTTTTTTTTCCTCCCTAAAATTCTTTTTTCTTTGGATTTTTATTTATTTATATATTTTTGAAAAAATTACACGTTTGGTCCTTGTGGTTTGCTCAGATTTACTGTTTAGTTCCTAAGTCGTTTTAATTACACCAGAGATACCTGTTTTTGAAACCTTGCACTCATTTAGTCCCTATTTTGGATGGGCCGTTAGTTTGACCGTTAAGTGTTTAAATATTATTTGCCCGTTAGTCATTTCGTTAATATTTTTTGCACCGTTAGTCCTCATTTTTTAAAATGAATTAACAAAGGCAGCATGGCTCGAACTCGGGTCTTGTTGCCCAAAAACCAACGCCCCAACCACTGGACTAAGCGTCCAGTGGTGTAATTATAAGAAAATAAATTCTATTTAACCTTTTATTGGCTCACGTTTTTATCCATTTTCGTCTATTTTAATACGTTTTCGTCCGTTTTTTTACGTTTTCGTCCATTTTTTTACATCTTTGTCCGCTTTTTTACGTTCTCGTCCGTTTTTTTACGTTTTCGTCTTTTTTTTTTTACTGTTTATATCCGTTTTTTACGCTCTCGTCCGTTTTGTTACGTTTTCGTCCATTTTTTACGTTTTCGTACTTGTTTTTACGTTTTCGTCTGTTTTTTACGTTTTTTCCGTTTTTTACGTTCTCGTCCGCTTTTTTACGTTTTTGTCATTTTTTTTTATGTTTTCGTCCTTTCTTTACGTTTTGCTCTGTTTTTAAACGTTTTTATTTGTTTTTTACGTTTTTTACGTTTTATACGTTTTTTTCTGTTTTTTTATGTTTTTGTCTGTTTTATACGTTTTCTTCTGTTTTTCAATGTTTTCGTCTACCTTTTTACGTTTTTTTTAACGGACGAAAACGTAAAAAAATGGACAAAAACGAAAAAAAGGGACAAAAATGTTAAAAAATGGACGAGAATAGATAAAAATGGTTGAAAACATATTAAAATGGACGAAAACGTAAAAAACGGACGAAAACGTAAAAAACGGATGAAAGCATATAAAAACGGATAAGAATGGACAAAAACGTAAAAAAAATGGATAAAAACGTAAAAAAACGGACGAAAACGTAAAAAATGGACGAGAACGTAAAAAACCTGACATAAACGTAAAAAAATGACAAATCGTAAAAAACGGAGGAGAACGTAAAAATCGGACAAAAATGTAAAAAAAAAGGGACGAAAACGTATAAAAACGTAAAAAAATTGACGAAAACATATTAAAACGAGTTTGAGCCAATAAAAGGTTAAATATAATTTATTTTCATATAATTACACCACTGAACGCTTAGTCCAGTGGTTGGGGCGTTGGTTATTGGGCAACAAGACCCGAGTTCGAGCCATGCTGCCTTTGTTAATTTATTTTAAAAAATGAGGACTAACAGTGCAAAAAATATTAACGAAATGACTAACGGGCATATAATATTTAAACACTTAACGGTCAAACTAACGGCCCATCCAAAATAGGGACTAAATGAGTGCAATGTTTCAAAAATAGGTATCTCTGGTGTAATTAAAATGACTTAGGGACTAAACATGAAATTTGAGTAAACCACAGGACCAAACGTGTAATTTTTTCTATATTTTTTCGCGGGGCTGGGTTGGAGGGTGGAGAGGAGGTGATGTGGCATGTCACTCCCATATTGTTTTCTTAACTTTTATTTTGAGGTTACTTTTTCTCTATATTTGCGTTGTGTGTGTGTGTATATATATATAGCTGACATAAGCTAATAATATGAGATAAATATACATGTTAGAAACAATAATGAGAAAAATATGAGTACGATTATAAAAAAAATATATTTGAGTTAATCGTTACACAAACTTAAACCAAGTAAAACCCGCCTCTTTTGAGATGGTTAGGGTGCGTTTAGTTGGGGGAAAACACCTTTATTTTCAACAAAATGTTTTGTGAAAAACAAAGAAAACAGAGATTGCGTTCAAATAAGCGTTTTCCAACAAAATATTTTGCAAAACACAAAATCCCCTATTTCCTAATTTAACGAGGAAAATTACAAAACAAATTTTAGTTGTTTTCCTTAGTAACCTACAACCCTCCCTCACCTTCTTCAAAATAGAAAATACAAACATCAACTACACGTGTTTTCTGTATTTTCAAGTGTTTTGTGGAGATAAATTTCCCTTCCAAATTTTTTCAAAACTAGAGATAGAAAATAAGAGAATTTTTTATCCAACTAAACGCATCCTTAACGTTGCACGCCTAGCAGTAGCAGGATGCCTGGATTTAAACTCGCAATATCTCACAATTCACAATTACTTTATCACTTGCCACCCTCGATGGTTTATCGTATCTAATTTCAGGAAAAATTATCAACTCAACCATAAACATGAATGAATGTGGAGCCTTGTATACATTGAATGGTGCACAAGCGACTACACACACGACTTCGTCGGTGACATTGATTTTGTCCCTACTACTAAATTTCCATTTTTGGAGTTATATACTAGTACTAATTAATGGCATTTTGGAACTACATATATACACAGGCATTTTGGAACTATATATAACACATTTTCATGTCGATCGAGCATTAAATTTTAAGTAAATGCTTAATCATTAAGAAGCCAAACATACTGTGAGAATAAAAGAAGAAAAAAAAAAGAGTCGACAAACTCACGAATTTATGCATATATAGGTGGTATTTGGATTAAAGAGCTAAACGTACTTGCTAGCAAAGGCAAGAAAAGTATTTTCCGTACAAATAATATAATAACACCAATATGCCATTATTTGTTGTTTAGTTTAACTTAGGATAATATAATAAATTGCAATTTGCTCTCTAAACAAGCTATATTCAAGTGATTTCTTAACTTTATAACTAAGAGAAAATAATTTAAATAATCATTTACATATAAGGGACTTGACAAACTAACCTTAAAAATGACTATTTTGAAATTAACCACAAGTTTCGCTTTTTGATTTGCTAAGAAAATAACGAACATTGCTTTTCGTTTTCGAACCAAAAGCTACCGGCCGACATTTAAACTAAAAATTACAAAACGTTGCTTCATTTTCCCATGTTCCGGTCGAAACTCTCCTACAAAAGAAAATTTCTCAATTATTCAAAAATGTCATTAAATCAAGAAATCAAGTAGGCTTTTTGTTAGTGTTTTAGTGTCATCAAGTATTATGTAATTAGGATTACTCGAGATTAAAATGATTTCAAGTTAAGTTCTAATGCAAGTTAGGAGGTGTGGAGTTTATGTTTGTATAAACGAATTAACTTGATTTCGAATACGATGAATGGCAAAGTTTGTGACAGAAATTCGTCACTGAGACATTGCAACTTGCAACTGTTCAACAGATGAGCTATTTTTAAATGTAACATAAAAACTGTCACTATTGAAGTGTCATTATATTCTATAAGAAAAATGGTTACTTTCCACCAAAAGTGTAACCATTCGTATAGGGTTGTAACTATTCATTAAAATTCACATTGTCTATATATAGATACTATTTTGGTCTATCATTAAAAAAAGATGAACAATTATAAAAACACATACAATATTTTTTATGTTTTTGCTCTCATTCTTGTGCTTGAAATTTGAGTGTGTTCTTGTCTTATCCCATATGCAAATTTCGTGTAGAAACTGTATTATACACGATTCGAGAATTATCCAAGCAATCTTTTGATTATTAACGCCCTAAACCAACACTTTTCACATGCGTATCATGTTTATTGTTTCAAATCTCATCAAATCGCCGGTTTGATTTCTTTGTATGCGCCCCAAAAAAGCGAACTCAGATTTACTATTATTGTGGTGTTTTTAGTTTTAGTTTGATAGTATATTTTGGCTCTTGATGTGTATACTAACAAGTTAAGATATAATTCATGTTTACACGCATAAAGAAAACAAGAACTGAGCCTCCAAATATTGCGAACCACATTCATAATTTGTGAAGTATCTTAACATCGCCTTTTGGTGAGCAGCAGAATAGCGAACTGGTTCGCAAATCAAAAGCGAAATTTATGGTTAATTTTTAAAATAGTCATTTTTAAGGTTACTTTTCTTGAACGACTAATTTCATTCAAATAAGCAAGAAGCTAGAGAAAACAATAAAAACATAATAATCTGTAATAAAAATAGAGTCAAGGGTTTGATCCTCACTCTCTGCAAAAATGACCGGAGATCATCTGGAAGCCTCTCTACCTTCATATAGTGATAATGCTGTCTACGTCTCACCTCCTTCCTACCCCGTGTAAAACGAGAGCGGGTATCGTTGATTTGATTTTGATTTGCATAAAAGATATTTGTTCACAATATTCTAAAAGGCTCACTACAACATTCGACACATTCCGCGGAGACTTTTTTACACATTGTGCGGCGCCATGTCGCCACAAATACCCTTTCCGCGGCGACATGCCACCGCCCAAACGTCACCGTGGGAAACTCGTCGCTAATACATTCCGCGGTAACTTTTACCTCCTTTCTGCGGCGACGTGTGGGTCCCACATCCTTCTAGCCGGTCAAAGATTGTCCAGCGTGGCAAGGGGTTTTCGCGGGGACATGTCCCCGCCGAAAACTAAGGAGATTAATTTAAAAAATATTTAATCAGTCATTATATAATATGATTATCTGTTTTTTGCGAGGACTTGTCCCCGTAGAAAACTATTTTTAATATTTTTCGAAATACTTTCTGCGGGGACTTGTCACCGTAAATAAGATTTTTAATATAAATCTGTTTCTTTCTTTTTGCGGGGACATGTCCCCGCTAAAAGTGTCTGACCCATTTTGCAGCAAATTGCTGCAAAATGGGTAATTTCAGGTTTTTTCCGCAATGGGTGCTGAAAAAACCTACCAAATGCAGCATATATTACATGCAACCTGCTGTTACCCCATTTCACCAAGTTCGTCAACACAACAAATTCGCCAACAACACCAAATTAAAACCAAATTCGCTAAACATATACAACAACACCAAATTCAAACAAAATTCGCTAAAAATAATATTAATCCAACTTCGCTAAACAATCCAAATTCGCTAAACATAATCATATGAATCCTAATTCGCCAAAAACGGTTCAAAAACCGTGATCCACATGATATTCTACAAAACTATACATAAGCTAGCGAGGAACAGTTTAGTGAGAATCCTAACACATAATAATCCATCTAAATCTACACAACTATGTCCAATAACCCAAAACAAACATAAAGTGACCCATCCGACCCATACACTAATCCCCATTCTCCCCACCATCCCCATTACCCCCACTACCCCCAGCTCCCCGACTACCCTCCCTTGCAGGTCTAGACTCACCCGGCGACGCAATCTGGGATCCTGATGTCCTCGGCAATCCCGCTGCTAGCTCCACAGGAAAGCCCGGCTGTCTCCTCGCCCAATCCAGAATCATCTGCAGCGTGTTCTCTTGCCGCTGCAGCGTGTTCTCTTGCCGCGTCACGGTCTCGCGCAGTGAGGACGAGGAGGCTTCCTCACGAGCTCGTGAGGAGCTCAGAGTTGGCCTGTGACCACCTCCGGGTAAAACTGGACCTATGCCAGGAATATGTCCCCTCTGCTTGCCACCGATCACCTGGCTCAGGATCTCCGCATCTGACATACGCGTCCCAGAGGAGGTGCTCTCTGACCGCAGCCGAACCATCTCATTCTGTTTAGTTACAAAAAAACAAGAAAAGTAATATATAAGTCTTGATTTATTATATTGCATTAATGTTGGTGTGTTTTTGGAAATAAATTATACTTACGTATCTGGATTCGGCCTCCTCAGACTCCCAGGCGGCCCCTCTGGTGGTATGGGTGTGTCTGTACATGTCTATATGGTCTCGAGTATCCTCGGAGTCGGGGTCGAGGGAGTTCCACTGTTTATAAATAAAATCAATCAATACTCACCCAACACTATATATATAAATAAAATGATTAAAAAGTGTCTTACGAAGTTATCAGCTATGACAACCAAGGAATGTGATCCATGAAGGGTGGCAGTCTTCATTTTGCTCTTATTTTGGCTATTGATTTCCCCGATCTTCAACTTCTTGGGGTCGCTCCAGTGCTCAATGTGCTTATTATAAATAATAAAAACTGTTATATAAATGAAATATTTTTTTATTTTAATTTTTTTTATATATAAATGAAATATTATTATTTATATAAATGAAATAATAAGCGGTGCTCAATCTGCTTATTATTTATATAAATGAATTATTATTATTATTATTATTATTATTATTATTATTATTATTATTATTATTATACTCGTATTATTATTATTATTATTATTATTATTATTATTATAATAATAATAATAATAATAATAATAATAATAATAACAAAGTATGTGTCGATCCAGAAATTTACCTGCTGTTCCCATTCATCTTCCGCCATGTTCTCGGGACGCTTTGCTTTGATTTCGTCCAGTTTCTCGACCCCACCTGCCTTTGTAAAAATTTTCTTGACAAGTCCCCGCAAAAAAGAAAAATATGCATTATATCTTTCTGCGGGGATACGTCCCCGCAGAAAGGTAGAGCGGGAAAAAAAGGCGCGAAGAATTAAGGCTCCAAAGTTTGGTCAAAGAAGTGTAAGTTTGTGAAGTGTTCTCGGCGGGGACGTGTCCCCGCAAAAAAGTAGCGTTGAATATTTTGCAAATGGTCAGCGAGACTTTTTTGCCATCTCAGCACTTTTTTGTCATTTAGCGACTTTCTGCGGGGACATAAGAGTCCCCGCAAAAACACTGGTTGCCCTTCCTTCCTTTTGTTGTAGTGGCTAGAGTAGTCTGCAACATTTCTATTTCTGTTGGTTTCAGTAATTTGTCAGATATTATTAGCACGAATTATCAATAAGAGAATTGTAAACCATCATTTCAGCAACGATGGATGATTCATGTAAAAACTTCAGTTAAAAGTTAAGCAAAAACTATTTATTTCATAACGCATTTTTTAAATTTCTTGACCTATGGCTTATGACATGGATGAAATTTGCCAAAATAAACAAGATTTTTCTAACTTAGTGCCATGTTGATCCAAGTTTTGAAGCATTAAATAAAGTGATAATACCATACTTACATGTTACTTGATATCAATATTTTCTTAAATTTGTGATGTTTACCAAATTTACCGTTGTATCTTTATTTTCAGAACCCTGTTAAGTGCGGGAACTGCGAGAACTCTAATTTTGCATTAGAAAACATGCATGTTCATATAAAACATGTATGTTTTCTTACATACACCTTAATACACATACATGCATAACATACATGTTCAAATAAAAACCTGTTAAGTGCAACAAATCAATGCAAAATGGTTTTATTTTTAGAACCCTGTTAAGTGCGGGAACTGCGAGAACTCCAATTATGCATTAGAAAACATGCATGTTCATATAAAACATGTATGTTTTCTTACATACACCTTAATACGCATGCATGCGTATTAAGGTGTATGTAAGAAAACATACATGTTTTATATGAACATGCATGTTTTCTAATGCAAAATTGGAGTTCTCACAGTTCCCGTACTTAACAGGGTTCTGAAAATAAAGCCACCCCAAATTTACCATTGTTTTTTTTAGAAATAAAGTTATCTTAAGAATTAGATGCGTTCATTTAATACTTGAAAACTTTGAAAACTTGTGTCATCATGGCACAAGTTATAAAAATCCAAATAAACAAGCCACAAGAACAAATTTTACAATTTACTCAAAAGACTATTTTCATGATTTAAATCCAGCAAATAAAGGTTAATATATATCCTTAATAAAGTAAGTAAATAAAAAAAGAAAAAACAAAAGATTCACTTGTGTATAAATACTAGACCAACCACACAACCTATAGGCCACTCAAACAACAAAACAAGTGTGGATTTGTGTGTGTGTTTTAAGACCAATAATCTCTTTCTCAAACTCTTTCAATGGCATGCTTAAACATGCAAGTCAAAAATGAACAGCAAGGAGGCTTCATGGGCCCAAGAATATCATTCTCAAGTGATTTCATTGACTCAAACCACCATGAAAATAGTTATAGAGAAGCTCCTGTTTCTTCTGATTTCGAGTTTTCGGTGCCAACTTTCTCTTCAAATTCAGCAGATGAAGTCTTTTTCAAAGGCAAAGTTCCACCAATTAAGGAGAAAGTGGTGACACTAAGAGATGAGCTTCTTTCAGGTCATGATGATGATGATGATGATGATCATAATGATAATCATCATCATGGTATGTTCCATAAGAGCTCCACAGGATGGTGGAGTCAGAGATTCGGACTTCGAAAAAATGGCAAAAGTGACCATAAGAATCTTGGAGGGTTAGAAACCATTGATGAAGCCAAGATCAAACCTAACTTTAGTTACAATCCAAATTTCACAGGTTAGCATGCATGCTCTTTTTAAAGTTTATACAACGTTTTGAACAATCATATCTAACGTGAAGAATGTGTAATATGAATAATTTTTTTCTTAGTAAATAGTAATTTTCCACAAATAAAGGTGTAGATTGGCGGGAACACCCTGACCCGGGTGCCTTTTGGCACCAGCCATTATCCACCCCACAAGGAATAGCTCCGGGCAACTCTTCTGACCTAGTGGGGCACCAAATGGAGTGAGCCGAGACTCTCGGACTCTTGAGCTCTTATCCACAAAGTCTCTCCAGTGAACCCATAGGTTTTGCGGAGGTGCGTACCTATCTAGGAGCAAAGTGTCAGGGATGAACCCGAGTAAATAGTAATTTTTTTCGGTTTTATTAGAACACAAATAGAGTATCTAGCAAGATAATAATTGAACTCATAATCTAATTAGCTTTCTTAGGTAGCATATAGAAACAATTAAACACTTTGATCTTGTAACTAAAATTTAGAGTCTTACAAAATAATTTACAATTTTATGCAACATCTAATGTAATATTCTTGAATCAAAATAATTTAAGGCATGGTCTTTTACGGTTAAATAATTAAAAGTTAAGTGAGTTGAGTTGTCACATACCCTACTCAATAAAATCATGAGTTAATGCATACATTCTTTTCCACAAAGTTTTATATGTCTCTATTTACGATAGGTTGTGGTTCATGTCTCGTTAAAGACATTTGTCATGAGATAAGTTGTATAAATGTGCTAAATATTGGCGTTCAGTTAAATGAAGTTGTCTTAACTGACGTATTATATTTTGCAGGAAGCAATCGATACAAGTGAATTAACCAAGGGGAAGTAAGGAACTGAAGCTGTTTATTATTGGGGGTGAATGGGTTTTTTCTTCTATTTTTAGGAGTATTTTCGAAGCTAGCTAATTATTATTTCTAAGTATTAATTTAAGAAATTGATGTGTGTAGAGAAGTCATTTAACTGTTTGTATTCTGTACAAATGTTTGCAGTTGAAGGAATTTTCATCCCTTCTGTATCTCAATTGTTGCATTTTTATTTTGTCAATAACTATCTATGAAATGTTTTAAGACACGCAGTTTTAAAAAATTACACAGTTTTTGGTGTATTAAATCAGACATACAAGTATATGTATATTGTTTTGCATGGTTAAGTTACCTTAAATATATTCTAAGCTCTTCAAAATCAGTATGAATTATTTATGATTTCTCTTTTAAAATGGAGGGAGACATTCTTTTCTAAATATATAGAGTATTTAAAATGGGGCAATGAAACTTGGATCTTGTTCAGATCTCAATATGAATAATAAGCACTAGAAAAGTATATTGTGATTCATGATTTTTGGAGTTTGTTCCCTTGGATTACTTGGGAACCATTGGAGCAATGAGCAATCTATGGAACAATCATGTTCCTTTCTTTTGCTAATATCAGAAATAAAATATTTCTATATTTTACTTAAATGATTCATATATACTTATCATCCTTTTAATTCAAATAAAAAAGGGAAAAAATTGACTCTATTAGTTCTATACTTTGTCATTTTTCCCACTCTAGGTACTGTTGGTATTTTAGTGTAAAATAGATTGAGTTTAATATGCAAATAAGGGTCGACACTTATTTGAATATTAACGGGACTAACGGGGGTTCCAAGGGGGCGTAGCCCCCTTGGTGGGGGTTCGGGGGCAACGCCCTTGAGAGAAGCAGGGTCCAAGGGGCAGCGCCCCTGGCTGGGGTCGAGCTGCCAGGTCACCTGGAAAATTTTTTATTTGGTATAACATTGCTATGTTAAAAATTCATTAGAATTTGTTTTTCCACCAAATAATACGTATTAAGTTGATGTGGATTCTGCTGCTAGTGATGTGTTTCTGCTGCTGGTTCCTGCTGCTAGTGATGGTTTCTGCTGCTAGTGTCTGGTTCCTGCTGCTAGTTCTGGTTCCTGCTGCTAGTTGTCAGATGCTGCTGCTAGTTGTTTTACAGTTGATATAACTGTTTTGCGGTTATTAGGCCCTAATAACCGACCCCATAAACTGTCTTATATATTCTCTATTTCGAATAGAGAAAGGACAAGGCTAATCAACCATATTTTGATCACAGTTTTTCTGCAAACATACAAACATACACAAACTTGAATCAATTAGATTTTATCCGGTCGTTAATTGGTATACACTCCAATTTAATCGATCTGAAAGCGTTCATATTCGTGACTTCTAATTGCTATTAGGATACCCAATTATCCCAATATACCACATTTACAACAAAGATCGATTAAATTCACAAGATGGAAGGCGAATTTGTACGTGATATGACATCAAAGTTTGTGAAGTTAGCCAAATTCGAAGGGCAGGATTTTCGAAGATGGCAGAAAAAGATGTTGTTCTTGTTAACAACCATGAAAGTTGTGTATGTTTTAACAACACCAGCACCGGAGGAAGTGGAGGACGAAACCATTGATCAAACCAGAAAACGAAACAAGTTCTGGAACGATGACTTCATTTGTCGTGGAACAATCTTAAACGGTATGTGTGATACTCTTTTTGATATTTATCAAAACATTGAATCTGCAAAAGAATTATGGGACATGCTTCAGGCCAAGTACATGGCAGAAGATTCATCCAGTAAGAAATTCCTGGTTAGTGATTTCATGAATTACAAAATGATAGATGGACGTTCTGTTATGGAACAGTACAATGAGTGTCTTAGTATACTTGGTCGCTTTACCCAACATGGTTTAAAAATGGATGAATCCATTGCGACGGCATCTATTATTGACAAACTTCCGCCTTCTTAGAAGGATTTCAAAACTAATTTGAAACATAAGAAGGAAGAATACAATTTGGTTGAGTTGGGAAGTAACATAAGTATTGAGGAAGGGTGTCGAAGGATGGAGAAAACATGGGTGAATGAAAAGGACAAAGATATTGGCGGGTCAAGTGTCAATATGGTTGAAGAAACTAATTCTAGTTTCAAAAAGGGTTCGAATACCAAGAACAAGAAACGAAAGTTTCAAGGTAACGATCACAAAAAGGGAAGTGTAAAGAAAGCAAAACAGTCCAACGATGGTGGATGTTGGAAATGTGGAAAACCTGGACATTTCAAGCGTGATTGCCGTATGGGAAAAGGCAAAAACGAGGCTGGTACTAGTGGTGGATCCAAAGGAGATCCGAAACAAGCAGGTACAATATTAACAATTAATAATAATTCGGATTTGAATTATGTATCATTAATTTGTGAATCATTCTATGTACAGGATGATGATTTTGCTTGGTGGTATGATTCTGGTGCGACATGTCATGTGTGCAAGGACCGAAGATGGTTCAAGGAACTTGCAACTATTAATGATGGACGTGTTTTAACTATGGGAAATGTCGCAACAGAACCAATACTTGGAATTGGACTAGTAGATTTAACTTTTACTTCTGGAAAAACAATTTCGTTATGTAATGTATTGTATGTGCCCGGTATTCGGAAAAACTTGTTGTCCGGTGTATTATTAAATAATTGTGGGTACAAACAAGTGTTAGAATCCGATAAGTATATCTTGTCGAAACATGGTTCTTTTGTTGGATTTGGTTATTTATGTAATGGTATGATTATGTTAAATTTAGATATGCCTTCTACTTTTAATTCGATTTGTATGGTTGATTCTATTTCTAGTGTTAAAATTAGTAACATGGAATTATGGCATGCTAGATTAGGACATGTTCACCATAAAAGAATGAAAGAAATGTCTAAAATGAGTATGATTCCATCTTTTGAGTTGGACCATAATAAGTGTAAAACTTGTATGCTTACTAAGATCACTAGAAAACCATTTAAAACAGCAAATCGTGAATCCAAACTGTTAGACCTTATTCATAGTTGTTGAATCTAACACACCTGCTAGATCTTTGAGCCTTAGTGGATCGGTAGGATTCCTATGTAATCACAAGCACACTACAAGAGAATCTCTGAGTACGAACTAGAAAAGAAAAGAACTAAGACAATGATCCTCTATGGATCGTATAATGAACTAAAAGATATTATTATTGAAGATTGTTAAGTCGTACAATCATCTAAAACTCATAGACGGGATGTTTCTTTTATACTGATAAGAAACCCTAACCCTAACCCGTCATACAAGAAAACGTGTGAAGAGATAAACATGATCTCTTCTAAAAATAAATCTAACAAACATTCTAAGCATACGGGATAACAACTAACAAAACCCGCAGCAACAACTACTATCAGCAGAAACAAGATATAACTATCAGCAGCAATGAGCTTCAGCAGGAACCACAGCTATCGGCAGGAACCAGCTTTACACTATCGGCAGCAACAAGAAATATCTTATTTCCAGAATTCCTAATAATCCTCCCCTAATCTTGAGGTTGACTAGGTTAACCTGCAAGATTCCCTGATAGATCTTTGAAGTCCAGAGGCAGAGGATTAGTCCAGCAGCAGCATTAGAAAGTGAGCAGCAGCAACATCCTGATAGATCTTGAAGTGAAATGACTTCCAACAGCAACTTAAACAAACAGCAGCAACAGGAAATCATATCAGCAGCAACTAGGCACCTTCTTGACAACAACCATGGCAAAGTGTACATCAAATCAGTTAAGTTTCATACTATTCTCATCACATACAGGTGTGTTAACTCCTGTGACAGGTGAATCATTGAAAATTAATGGATTTGATGTCTCTTTACCAATAGCCATTACTACTGGAGTAGCCAATGTTTAGGTGTGTAAGACCATGGTACATTGATAACCATCTGATTTTTAGTAAACCAACAACTATAAACGGATTTGACTTGTCTTTACCTGTAGCCGTTTGCTCAGGACTAGCCAATTCTTGGGTTTCAACTGAACCTTGGTGAATTGAATACCAAATATGGATACCAATTGTCTTCACCACAAACCATACTTTTGTGGACTAGCCAATTCTTTGGATCCCATACAGGGTTACATCCATGGTGAATTGAGAACCATTTCAACTCTCAGGAATGAACCATGGGTGAGTTGAAGTACCCTATAGCTTTGAGCAAGCTATTACAGCTATCAACGGATTTGATTATCACACCAGAGCCGTACCCTCATGGTAAGTCAACTTTTTATTGTCTGTGAGACATGGTGAGTTGAATACCATTTGATGTGTAGGTGTAAACACCAACACTGTACCTGCAAGGTGTTGCTGAAAACCAACTTATTAGCACACAAAATATACAAGAAGTTTTTTTTTTTTTTTTTTTTTTTTTTTTTTTTTTTTTTTTGAACTAAAAGAAAATAAGAAACAAACCAAAAGAAAGAAAATAAGAAAAGAGAAGAAAGAAAGACATACAACAACAACAACAAGCCTCTGTACCATGATCAAGTAGAAGAACCTTTAGCAGCTTCAAGTTGATCTCTGATGAATTTGACCAACTGTTCAGCTGTGGTCAAATCATTTCCAATAGTATGTTTGGGAACTCTGACCTCCTGTGTGAGCATTCTCTTCATAAGTCCCTCAGATAAAGGATAAGAGACATCCACAAACATAGACAGGATCTTGCCAGAAATGAGCTCCACCACATGAACATTGGATGAAGGATATAACCTCCAAGTATATACTCTCCATGATGATTGATTACCCCACACCAATTGAGCCCTTTCTCCTTCCAATGAATTCATTAAAACTTGTAAATCTCCCCAAAGCATCAGGCCAACCCCAGTAGGAGTATGAGTTTGATAGTAATTATCCACTATCTTATAAAGATTTTCCAAATCTTTCCTCTATACCTTATTCAAGAGCTCCCTCAGAAAGGTAAAGAATTTGACTGTCCCATCAAGGGAAAACCAAACATTGACTTCACCTTCAGGAGTAGACCTAATCTCCCAGTGAGCAATATGACCCCAAGAGTGAATGGAATCACCTTCTGAATCACTGTCTGAGTCAACCCTAACCAATTCTTGATCATCTACTTCAGAAATAGGTCTAGTAGGAGGGTGGTCAGAGTAACTCTTCTGCCTGGTTCTTAGACCATACTGCTGAATAGGAACTGAGGAAGATAGTTCAGCAGGAACAAAATCAACCTTATCAACAAGAATAGAACCAGTTTTATCACTAGGAATGGTAGACTCTTTATGAGCAGCAGGAATACCATCAGGAGGATCAGAATTAGGCATGGCAACTGCATCATCAGCAGAAGACATGGAAACTGCCTGAGATGAGGAAACCTGAGGTTCAGAAGTAGCATTATCCTTTACAGTATCAGCAGGTTCAGAGACTTTAACTCTCTTGGCAGAAGGTTCCTCCACAGAAGGTTTGTTATATCTAATAATATGATTCATAGCCTGGTTATATTCTACCATAAGCCTCTCATCTGACAACTGCCTAACCTCAGCCATAGTCCATCCATGATTATAAATAGAACCACTCATGTTCTTCACAAGAATCCTCATGTGTTCCTTTTGTTGTGCCTGAGTAAGAGGTGTATTCCTCCTCTCCTTAGCTTTCTGTTCTGCTATATCCCTCTGTTTTTGCCTCATCCGTTCCACCATTCTTGCAGGAAAGTCTGCATCTGATACATTAATTCCCAAGATATCTTTAGCAACATTTGGGTTAGCTGCCACTTGAGCACCAATATGTATCCAATCAGCCTCAGTAAAGTATAGAGAAGCAGCATCCAACTCCTTTTGCCTTGCTTCAGGTAGAGTGGAAGCAAATGATGTATCTGCTTCTGCAAATTCTGCAGAAAAGTTTGCATGAATCTTCTTTGCCATCTCTGACCCCATTCTTTCATCTTGAACATTCTTCCACAACCTTTCCTGTGCAGCCTTTTCCACATCAAACACCAGACCTTCAAATTCATCCACTACAGTAGCTGGCTCAGCCGATCCTGAACCAGAAGCAATAGTAGGTCCACCAGCAGAATTACCCTGACACTTAGGTACAGCTGCAACACTTTCACTAACAGCAGGAACTTCTGCAGCAGCAGGAACACCCTTTGGAACACTTGAACCAATATCAGCAGGAACATCTTTAGAGACATCTGCATCAACATCAATAGATGTATCCTCATCTGCAAGCTTGTACATCTCAAAAGATGGTTTAACTGAAGCCTTATGAATCGTGGACAAGTAATTCCTCCTTTGATACTTCTTTGGAGAAGAAGCCTTAGGAGCTTGAGCACACCCTCTTGGTATGTTTTCACTTGCTAAGGAGAGATTAGCCAATATATGCAGTCTGTCCAGATTAAGTGATCCCTGATGCTCAGACTCTTCCTCTTCTGAATCAGATAAGACTACCCTTCTTCTTTTGGTCTGAACATGGGTTTCCAAAGTTGTAACTCTTTGAGTGAGATGCTGAATAGATCCACCAAGAGTTTCCTTTGTCTTCTTGAGCTCCTTTTCTAATCCATCCATTTTGTCACCACACTCTTTCTTGACTTTCTTGAGTTCAGACTCTAAGTCTGCAATTCTCTTTTCATACCTGTCAAAAGAACTAGATCCAGTGGTTAGACCAGCAGGATCCTCAGCTCCACCAGCAGGAATACCAGTAGTGGTATGAGCTTCATTGGATCTATTTGGTGAAGCATAATAGTTTCCACCATCTTGAGTAGCACAGTCAAAGGACTGCCTAGATGGACTAGGAGTATATTGCCTTGAAGAAGAAGGCAAGTCCACAGAAGGTGTTGGTTGGACAACAGGTGGTACAACTGTGGTGGTCTGGACAATGGGCTCATTAGGGACAATAGTCTCAGGTGTGGCTGGTCTAGGTGATGGTGGTAATGGGTCATCAGCAGCAACAGATGCAAATGCATCAGCAGCAACTGAAGTCCCTTCACCAGCAGCATTGGATGCACTAGCATCAGCTCTATTGGGTGATGGTGGGACAATGTCATTGACAGCAGGATCTGGGTTGTCAGCAGGATTGGCATTGTGTAACATGGCAGGTAATAATGGCAAATGTTGGCCTGCAAAATTCATCTTCATCATTGCAAACATTTTAGCGGTCATCCTATTCATTATCTTAGGGGTTGGGTCATTGGTCTGCACACCTAAGATAATTTGAAGAAATCTAGGGTACATTAAAAATCTGTTTTTATCACCAGTGATATTTTCAATCATACCATCAAAAATATATTTGGCCCAATTATATATCCTACCCTGAGACAGACAAACAAGACCAGACGCAATGGGACTAGGACATTGGTCCCAACCACCGGTCTTTACACTCATACACTGAAGTAAAGTATGAACAAGAAATCTTCATTGAGGAGACAGCTTATTTTTATAAAATGTACAACTACCAGTGAAAGGATAACCTATGGCAGCCATACCATCATTGATTTCTTGCCTGGAAAGATCATGCGCCCCATGCTCCTCAAGAAATCGGAGCTGTATCCGAATCAACCCCTCAGTAATGATGACTTCGTGTTCATCAATGGTGGCAACGATGTCGTCCTCCCTTCCTACAATGTGTCTAACTCTAGCAGTTGCCCAAAACTGCTTAATGAGTGAATCATACACCGTTACAGGACAATGAGTGAGTGCATAGTGAATAGATGACCCACGAAGAAAAGCTAACACCTCATCATAACCATCACTCTTAGACGAAGACTCTAAGTATGCAACCTTGTTGTGATCATCTTTGTAGCGAAGTGTTGTCATTGTATTAGATGAATGAACTAGGGTTTGAAATGACAAAAACAATGAGTTAGGGTTTGAAAGGATTTTGAGAATCTGAGATGTGAGAAGTGTAATTTTAGGTCAGTTATGATATTGTTATATGGTTGCCACAAATAGCGATTTAAATTGCTTCAATTCTGCGCACGTATCTTTGACCAATTGACTTAACTAACTTCCCCAAATTTAACATGGTCAGCAGGAACCATTAGTCAAACGGCAAGAACACTTGGTCAATCGGCAGCAATAAAGTGGTTTGACCAAAGTCAACCTTCCAAATCCATTCATTAGGAATAAACCGCCTGAATTAAATCTCAACACCAACCAACAATAAATTCGCACTAATCACCTTCTCATTATAAAAGCTCTTTTTCCCCAAATCAAATAACTTCATTATCACAATCCTAACTCATAATCTTCAAATCAAAGAAAATCATGAGTTCATCCAAAATTCCCATCATCGAAATCTCATCAGACTCCTCCTCCTCCACTGAATCAGGGTAGGAAAATTACTTTCCCCCGACTGCATCATCTTCTCAATACAAAGGCAAGGCAAAGGTTGAGGAGGTTTCATCTGATCCTCTTCCATCTACTCCTTCGTCTTTTGAGTACTCCAGCTCTGATGATGAAGGATCATCAGAGCTGAAGTCCTTGACTTATTATCAAGGTGAATGGGAAACATATCCTCCCAATTTTCCCATCACAGATAAACTAAGGGAAGAGATGAAGAAAACTGAGGCTCTGCTTAGAGAAGAGATGGAAAGGACTGCTGCAACCTTCTACAATGTACCGGTACCAAAAAGAAATCATCCAAGCCCAATGCCAAGCCAGCCAACTCCTCACACAAGCCAGCCAACTCCACAGCCAAGCTAGCCAAGCCAACCAACAACTAGGTTACGTCCTAGATCACGTCAGACACACTCTATCCCAAGCTCTTCAACTCCAAAGAAAGATCAGCCAGTCCCTGAACCAAGACAGCCACTCCCAGTGGTGTTGGCACTTCCAGCCCCACATGTGTATGAAGAAATTAGTCATCAGAGGGGTAGAAGGTTCATGCCTGATTGTATGGGAAAGGGAAAAGGGAAGGTGGAATAGGTAGAAGGGTTGCGAAGCTTATGTCTGTTGATTGTTGTTTGGTTTGTTTATGAAGCTTTAATCTTTTGTTTTTGGATGTAATCACCTCATGATGATTAATAGAAGTTTTATCTTATGTTTTATTTCAAGCATTGAGAATGAGAACTGCAAAACAAAGTTAGTAAAACAAAACACACTAAAACCTGCAAAACAAAGTAAGTAAAACACAAAACATAAAACATAAAAGAATGAGAAGCAAGACAAAATTACAAGCATTAGCCTCCCCTTAGGCTAATGCCTCCCCTTAAAACCAGCACAGAAATATACAACAACATGATCAGACAAACAGGACAATCACCAAGGAAACCATGGAGAGTAAGCCATTCCCCCTCCAAAGATTGGATTATAGTAAACAGGCCTGAAATCCCTCTGAAAGAATGAAGAAGCACCAGCAGGAATGGTTCCCTGACTATCAGCAGCAACAGACTTACTTGCAGGAACAGGTCTATTAACAGGAAAGGGAGCTCTATAAGAGTTCATTCCTGCTGCTTGTGGAACATATGGTGGTATTTGTTTAACATTTTTCCACAATGATCTGGTCTGTTGTTGCCCACCATTCATCTTCATTCTCTTCTCATGATAATCACAATCTTTAATGAGATGATATTGACTACCACACACAAAACATGACTTCTTCCTAACAGCCTTGTTCTTACCAAAACTTTTCTTATTACAGACAAAATTATCACTACTGGAACTAGAGACAATGTTGTTTTCAACAGAGTTAAGTGAGTTGTTGTCAGGGGAAGCTAATTTTGAAATAGATTCATCATTAGTTACTCCAGAAGTGAAGTCATGAGACTTGGGTGAGGTTGACTTGTCATTTGAATCACATGAGGTATAGTCAGTGGACTTAGATTCAAAGGACTTGTTACTTTTGGAACAAGAGACAAAGTCATCAGACTCACACTCAGAATCAGATAATTCATTTTACTTTTTCCCATATGTCATGTGTGATTCATCTGAGTCAAGGTCAAGGGCTGAGTGGATAGGAACAGGCTTGAAAACACCTCTTATATGTAGAGGAACTGCATTCATCCCTCCTTCCTTAACAAACTTAACAGGAATTTGATAATCAACTTCCTTAGGGGTAGGGTCAAATATTCTAGGGTTATATTCCCCAACATCATATCCCAACCCTTTCTTACGCCAACCAGACTGATTACCATTATAGTTAACAAGATATTTTTCTGATTGTTGCCATGAATTTAACCTAGCCACTTTACTATTCAGTTTAGCCTGTAATTCCGGATTTTCTAATTTCACCTTAGCATGTTTTCTCTCAGAATGTTTTAGACAGTTATTGGAGTTCTCTAAGTCTCTTTCCAAAACCCTTATCTTTTGTTCATATGCTAGCTGATTAGCTTCATGCCAAGCCTTTTGTTTTTCCACAGTTTTAAGAGCCTTTTTATAAGCTTGAATTTCTACAAACAATTTATTATATTCAGGCTCCATTTCATCAAACTCTTTCCTAAGGTTCAAGTATAATTCATGACACCCAAATTGACAATGTTGTACCTGATGAGAGGCACCCACAAGAGCAAATTCTTCCACTTTATCCTTTGCATTATGAACTATGTTGTGAGTTTGGTTGAGACTATCTTCATCAGCATCAGCAAGTTCTGTCCATTTTCCCCTTGAGTTAAAAGATAGCAGGGTTCTGACTTTCATGGTCCACCTTTCGAATTTATCTTCTGATCCAGACATAGTGTAAGGGTTTAGTAGGAAGAGTAGAAAACTTATTCTTCTTTATCAGAGATCCTCACGAGGCTCTGATACCACTTGTTGAATCTAACACACCTGCTAGATCTTTGAGCCTTAGTGGATCGGTAGGATGCCTATGTAATCACAAGCACACTACAAGAGAATCTCTGAGTACGAACTAGAAAAGAAAAGAACTAAGACAATGATCCTCTATGGATCGTATAATGAACTAAAAGATATTATTATTGAAGATTGTTAAGTCGTACAATCATCTAAAACTCATAGACGGGATGTTTCTTTTATACTGATAAGAAACCCTAACCCTAACCCGTCATACAAGAAAACGTGTGAAGAGATAAACATGATCTCTTCTAAAAATAAATCTAACAAACATTCTAAGCATATGGGATAACAACTAACAAAACCCGCAGCAACAACTACTATCAGCAGAAACAAGATATAACTATCAGCAGCAATGAGCTTCAGCAGGAACCACAGCTATCGACAGGAACCAGCTTTACACTATCGGCAGCAACAAGAAATATCTTATTTCCAGAATTCCTAACAATAGTGATCTATGTGATTTGCATGCTACTCCTTCTCTAGGAAACAAGAAATATGTCATAACTTTTATTGATGATGCATCACGTTATTGCTATATTTATTTATTCCATTCAAAGGATGAAGCTCTTGATAAATTCCGTATTTATAAACAAGAGGTAGAGCTCCATAAAAAAGAATTGGTAAAAATCTTACGTACCGATCGTGGAGGGGAGTATTATGATCCAGTATATTTTCAATCTACTGGAATAATACATCAAACAACTGCTCCATATACACCACAACAAAATGGGGTAGCTGAAAGAAAGAATAGGACATTGAAAGAAATGGTGAATTCAATTTTGTCTTATTCTGAGTTAAGTGAAGGATTCTGGGGTGAAGCCATGTTAACGGCTTGTTACTTGCTAAACCGTATTCCCGGTAAAAGCAATAAGAAAACCCCTTATGAACTTTGGCATAAAAGAGCTCCCAACTTGAGTTTTCTCAAGGTTTGGGGATGTAGGGCTGTGGTTAGGCTCACGGAACCTAAAAGGAAAACTTTAGGTGAAAGAGGTATAGATGGCATATTTATTGGGTATGCTGAAAATTCACATGCTTATAGATTCTATGTATTAGAACCTAATGAGTATGTTACTGTGAACTCTGTGATAGAGTCACGAGATGCAATCTTTGATGAAGAAATATTCACCTCTATACCTAGGCCAAGGGACATGAATCATAGTTCGATGGCACCGGTTAATACCGAGGATATTTCATCAACTAGCACTGAACCAAGAAAGGGTACAAGAGTAAGAAAAACCAAAACTTTTGGTGATGATTTTCAACTATACTTAGTTGAAGGATCAAGGAATGAAATTAATTTTCAATATCAATATTGTTTTAATATTGATAAGGATCCTATGAAATATAGTGAAGCAATGGCTTCAAGGGACGTTGCTTTTTGGAAAGAAGCAGTCCAAGATGAGATGGATTCTATCTTGCAAAATAAAGTTTTGAAATTGACTGATTTACCTCCTGGGTGTAAACCATTAGGATGTAAATGGATCTTCAAGAGAAAGATGAAAGTAGATGGTACTATTGATAAATATAAAGCTAGGTTGGTCATCCAAGGCTTTAGACAAAGAGAGGGTATTGATTATTTCGATACTTATGCTCTGGTTGCTAGGATATCTACTATTAGATTGTTATTGGCATTAGCTGCTATACACAATCTTGTAATTCACCAAATGGATGTGAAAACTGCATTCTTAAATGGTGAATTAGATGAAGAGATTTATATGAAACAACCCGAAGGGTTTGTTATGCTTGGACATGAAAACAAGGTGTGTAAATTGATTAAATCTCTTTATGGGTTAAAACAAGCTCCTAAACAATGGCATCAAAAATTTGATGAAATTGTGTTGTCAAGTGGTTTTGTTTTAAATCAAGCTGACAAGTGTGTTTATAGTAAATTTGATGACTCTAGAAATGGAGTCATTATATGCTTGTATGTAGATGACATGTTGATCTTTGGTACCAACCAAGATCAAGTTGATGAAACTAAGGAATTCTTGTCATCTAAATTTGCTATGAAAGACATGGGGGAGGCGGAGGTGATCTTAGGTATAAAGATCATTCGTGAGAACAAGGGTATTTCAATATCACAGTCACATTATATTGAAAAGATTTTAGATAAATTCAATTTCAAGGATTGTTCTCCGATAGGTACTCCCATGGATCCACAACTTAAGCTATTACCCAATAAAGGTAAAGCGGTGTCTCAACTTGAATACTCGAAAAGGATTGGATCATTAATGTATGCTATGATAAGTACTAGGCCGGATATTGCATATGCAGTTGGAAAGCTTAGTAGGTTTACTAGCAATCCTAGTACATTTCATTGGCGAGCTTTGGATCGAGTATTTCAGTACTTAAAAGGAACAATTGATTATAAGTTAACTTACATTGGATTTCCTTCAGTAATTGAGGGTTTTTGCGATGCAAGTTGGATATCCAATAAAGAAGATCATTCTTCTACATCTGGATGGGTGTTCCTTCTTGGGGGAGGTGTCATTAGTTGGGCATCTAAGAAACAGACTTGCATAACAAACTCAACTATGGAGTCTGAGTTTGTTGCTTTGGCAGCAGCTGGTAATGAGGCTGAATGGTTAAGGAATTTGATTTATGAAATTCCATTGTGGCCAAAGCCGATTTCTTCCATTTCTATCAGGTGTGATAGTCAAGCTACTTTGGCTAAGTCTTACAGTCAAGTGTATAATGGCAAGTCAAGACACTTAGGTGTGAGACACAGCATGGTTCGTGAGCTCATTATGCATGGTGTCATATCCGTTGAGTGGATTGCAACTCATCGGAACTTAGCTGATCATTTAACCAAAGGGTTATGTAGAGATCTCGTGAAAGGATCAGCTGTGGGATTAAGGTTAAAGTCCATATGAAAGCTCTCATGTTAAGATACCCAATTCCCACCTAATATGACGTTAGGTGCTGAATTTACAATCTGGAAGTCTTAACATCTAGAGTTTGGAACACAACATCAATTTATCCCAAAGGTATGTGTTCGGTCTGCAAGATAAGATAGGTTGAAGTATATCTTCTTAATAATTCTTTTGAAAAATTGCATTTGCAGGTGCAAGACTAAAAGAATTACCTATATGAGTATGAAGTTTAGCTGCTTCAAGAAGCTAGGACTTGGCTTTGATATACTTATGAAGGATAGGGACATAGGCTAGTAAAAGAATGTGTCATGTAAGAATTGTGTATGTAAAACTAATGTGTATATTATCTTCATGTATTCAATAGTGATATTACAAGGTTCAATCTTTCGGGAAACCTTGATATACGAATATTTGGAATGTGTAATATACTAATATGAAATTCAATCGTCTCGACATTTCATTTATGCATTAGTTTGATTGTTTGCTGGACTAGTTAGTTAATTTATGATTACACTAAAATGGGTGAGGTTTGTTGGTATTTTAGTGTAAAATAGATTGAGTTTGATATGCAAATAAGGGTCGACACTTATTTGGATATTAACGGGACTAACGGGGGTTCCAAGGGGGCGTAGCCCCCTTGGTGGGGGTTCGGGGGCAACGTGTAACACCCCCATTTTTGTGATACGCAGCGGAATATAAGTTTGGGGTGCTACTTTATGGTTCACAGTCATGGAGATAGAAAACGGCTCGAAAAGAGACGTTTTAAATAAAATTGTTATCATTCATTTATTTAAATCAGAGTACAAAGGATAGGTCCCAGAGGGAAGTTCCAAAATATGTCATAAAATACATTATTTCTTGAATGATAACAAAGTGGACACTCTTGTTATAAAAAGAAAGTCCACAGCCACTCCGTGCCGAATCATACTTCTATTTACCTGAGATAAACATGCTTAAAAAGTCAACACAAAGGTTGAGTGAATCCATAGTGTTTTCAATAATAATCAATTTGAACACAAGTTAAGTAAAGAGTAAATCAGTGATATCATAGTTCATTTTATATTGCTCTAAGTCTCATGGCACGCAAAACGTTAACAGGTTATCTTCATAGTTATAAGCTATGAGATATAAATTACCCCATAATTAAATGTAGGTAACCTTGCCCCCGAGTAGGAGATTGTCAGTCTCTTTATTAAACTCAAATAAAATGCATTTGGTTACGTTACGGTAACACAAAGGGGTCGTCACACCCAATAGATCTATCCATTATATTCGCGCTCACCCGCAGGTGATTAGAGGTCCATGATTAGGGGTCTTTTTGACAAAAGGAAAACTTATGCAATATAAATCAATAAATCATTCAGAAAATACTTGTGTTCGGTTTGTAGCATGTATCTCCCCACAAGTTTGGAAAAAAAACGTAGTAAAAAGTGGGACTATGAACTCACCTGGGCAATCTGGATGGAAAACAAAGTTAACCGAGTTGATAAACGTCTTCGGCTCGCAACCTGGGTTGGTATGTCAAGTTCTTAGTAATTATTTTTGATTATATAAGTTTTCAATGTTCGTTTTGTAATACTTTGGTTGATGGTTAAATATTTTATTGAGCCAGTATGTAGTTTCAAAAATAAGATTTTATCTTATTTTCTTATTTGTAAGTTTCGGCTTCGTTCGTTAAATAGATACTTCTTTCGGTAGTTACAGTACAAAACGTATATTAGGTTTAGAAAATCCTAATAATAATAATAATCATAACAATAGTAATAATAATATTAATAATAATTTATTAAATTTAGGGTTTATAAGTATATTTTCATTTTAAACCTTTTAGTTTCTAGGGTTGGCAATTCTTATCCTTAAACTGTATGAAAATGACAACTTTTACCCTTGAACTTTAGTTAAATTACACTTTCTACCTTTAAGTTTTTGAAAAGTGACAGTTTATACCCCTAAGGTTTACTCGATCGCAAAACAAGTCCAAGATACGAAAGTTATTAGAGCTTTGGCAAAAATGGTCCTTGAGACTCCTAAAAGTTTTTATTCGACATCCTTTCTTACAAAAACCATTTATTACTCACGATTCACTTCGAGACCTTTTACGACTCTTTTACTAAAATGTTTCTAAGTGTTTTAAAAGTATTTTTGCAAAATTCTAGACCCTGGTTTGAACACACGACTTCAGAAACAATTTTTGTTTGCTCGCTATCTCAGTTTACTCGACACAGAATTCACTCGACAAAAAGAACCTGGTTCTCACTCGTTACTCAACGAAAATTTGTGATTCTTTTTCCTATACGTAGCCCTTTTAGTTTAATTTCATCATGCCAAAAATGAGATTTTTAAAGACACGTTTGCTATCTGATTTTACGATCCAAAGCACAGTATCTGTTGTTCGATCGATAGGCAGAAAAAGAAGAAAACTTCGTTTTCTTGTTACCCGATCATTATACCTATGGTTTTTAATGTACACTTAGTATTTTTATCATACTTGGAGTACTCCTAATTCATTTTTATGATCCTAGGGTTTTTAGAACATGATATGTATATATATGTTTAGAATTTTGATCGGTAAGAAAATAAAAGAACAAAACCTTGTTACTATGAGTTCTGAGCTATGGACACCTTTAATACATGTTTTAATGTTTTACTAGATACAAAATAAGTATAAAAGAGAAATAAAAAAGGCTCAAAGACATACCTTTATATATATGTTCAATTAAGGTAATATTTTGGGATTATGGTTCGAATTGATTCCCTCTTAGTTCTAGCTTCTTCCTACTGCTTCCTTAGGTCTTATGAAACTTATATTAGACTAGTGGGATCAGTGGTGAAGTGGTTTGAGGCTGTTTGGATTGGTTCGAGTGATTATGGGATGAATTAGGGTTTTCTAGTGTATGTTCTATATATAGGGAGTGATTAGGGTTTCTTGTGAGTTCTTGGTTGTTTATGGGAGTGAGGGAAGTGAGGTGTATGGCTGTGAGGGCGCCACAAGGTAGGAGGGGGGTTTTGTTGATGTGTAAGTCTATGAATCACACACTTGTGCCCATTTCTAGAAGAGGGACTATGTGTTCAATTAGGGTTCATACAAGTATGTTCTTAGGGCTTAAGAAAGTCTAGAGTTTAGTTAGTTTTAGGGTTAGGATCAAACTAAGTGAAGTAACTAGGTTAATTAGTGTCGAATTGTGCATAAGGGACTTGTACTTAGGCTTCGTTCGGTTGTAATCTAGTGTTTAGGGTAAAACTAGGGTTTCTAACTCTAGGGTTTAGTTAAAAATGATTTTTAGAATTATATGTCATAATTAAACATGTATCGAATTTAATATATAAGTGAGAAATAAATTTTGTGCTTTGGTAGGTTGTACTCTAGGTTTAAGGGACTTGTACTAATGTTAAGAAAATAAGAAAAATATATTTTTAATTATTTCTTAATTTTACATAATTTTTATGTAATTTTTATTAGACTTTAAATACAAATGAATGAGTTTTTATGATCTTGTGCATTAGAGGGTTGTACATTGAGTTTATGGAGTTGTACATATATTAAATAAATTAATAAATTATTTTTAGAATTTATTGTGTGAAAATATTACGAAACATGTCATTTAAGTAATTATTATTAGGGTTTTTATAAGATTTTTATTCTTATTTAACTTTTATGCTTAAATGACTTGTACCTTAGCTAAAAGGACTTGTACTTAATATTTTTATAATAATATTAACTAGGGTTTGTAAATAAATAATAGTTTCTGTGAAATTAGGGTTTTACCGGGAACTAAATTAAAATTAGGGTTTCTGTGCTTTAGTGACTTGTACATTAGTTTAGATGAGTTGTATTTTAGTATTTCTAGGGTTTTGTTGTTATAATGGTAGTTTAGGGTTTCATAAATACTCTATATAGATAATGAATATTTTGTTTGTGCGTTCGTTAAGGAATTATGGTATATTGTATATTTTAAAGTGTTATACTTGACATAAGAAAATATTTATATGAATAAACATTAAATAGGTTGCGTGCGAGCACATTTATCATGGATGTGAGTTACGTCACATAAGATAGTGGTTATGCCCAGATAAGTAAATAAAATAAATAAATAAATAAAATTTACACGTAGAAAAGGATAATTATTCTAAGAGATAGTGTAATCTAGTGTGGGATTTTCGCAGTGGTTACAGTCTTCCCCCGTTAAGGGAATCTCATCCCGAGATTCGGTCTATGTTGGTCAAGGATTTGGGGAAAGGATGTAGGAATATCATACGTACTTGATTTACTCATCTAGGGTTTTTAACTATCCTTAATAAGAAATTTAACACATGATCTGAATAGAATCGAAGATTCTGTCTCGTTCAGTCAGTGTAGATGATAATAGGAGATATGCTTAAAATGCCTCAAGTTAAAAAAAATATTTTGTAAAACATTTTATCATTCTTAGGTCTATAATTCTAATAATGTTGTTTCTCTGTTAATCCATGGTTCTCCGTTTAATACCTAAGGGATCGAGGTTTGGTCAGTCTTATCTCTACTGGATAAACTAAATTTGAATATTTTGCCACCTAATGGATTACTATGCAACGGTCAGATTCCTAGGTTCGAGGGATAGTGCTTTTTGTAACGGTCGAATTTCTCTCCTTTAAATACCTCATTTTCAATCCTCATTCTTTCACTACTAAATTTTCTCCTAAAAACTCCCAAGATGCCGCATCTTGTTACACTCCTAGCAATTGTTTTCATCGTTGCGATTATTACTTATATGGTGTATAATCCGGAGGAAGATCACGAAGTCAGGTTCATGATTCTGATGATCGTCGTACCACTGACTATCGTATCCTTTATCGTAGATCAGACGTGGGGAAAATAAGTCTGGCGCTAGGGTTTTTAGTATGGTCTTTGTTGTCTTTCCTAAGTAATCCTTAGTGAAATAAAACTTATGTAATCCTTGTAATATTAGCACTTCTGTTGCTAACTATGTTTCTATGTACTATCTTCCAAGATTCCTAATAAAATTTAAGTTTATGAATTCCTAGGTTTTGTCTATCCTCAATTTTTTTGAATTCTATCGTAAAGGTAATGAGTAGTAGTGGTAAACTTTTATTGTATTCAATCAAAAGTGATAGGTTATGAAAAGATTTTGTTTTTGATATTTTCGCTTTTGAATGAAAATTAGTAGAAAATTTTGAAAAGATAACTGTCCAATTCATTACATAATTCTTCCTAATTATACATAGTTGATCAGGCTATGTATAATCGAGGATCAAATAATGTGATGTTTTGGCTCAGTCATATAATATTTATTTCTTTTCAAAAAGCTTTAGATGGAGTTCAACGCGAAATTTTTCAGAAATAACATCATAATTATTTTTCAAAAGAATAAAAAAATTTTAGTCCATACCACAGTGATAGGTTTAGGGCTTTTCCTAGAGTACTAATGGAATATCCTCAAATGAATCTAGGGTTCGTCTAAAGTTCCTACGAGCTAGGGATACTTTATTGTTTTGTCAAAATATTATTCACCAAATTTTCCTAAAGATATACTAGGGTTCACTAGGTAACGTCTATAAATAGAGTAGAGAGGAATAGAGTAGATAACGAAGCTAAACGCAGATTGTTGTAGAAAAGTAACATAATGAAAGTTTTATACGGTAGAAAGATAATTTATTACACTAGGGTAGAGATTAAAAAGAAAATATAACGTAGCGAGTTCTAATCCTCGGTTTATTTATCTATTACAGGCGTCCATCTTCTTCATATATTTCATACTTCGGTTCTCATTCCTGGGCATCAGCCTTGTTTTTCCAATTCGAGTTGAAGTTCGGGCACTGATTCTTGTAGTGTCCATGTCCACCACATCCATGAAAAGTCACAATTTCTGTCTATAGACTTGCTCCTGTCGCCTTACAGTCTGTGGTCTGATGTCCAATCTTCTGGTACCTTGTGCACCCTACAATGCATGGACCGTAATGGTGCAACAAGCATTGTGTGCACAATGGCTTTCTTCCGACATAACCATTACTAGGATTTTGTTGGTGATGGTAGTAGGTGGGAATAATGGTTTTGAATTTTTGCTTTTGGTTATTTTGTTTAAATGTGACAGTTTTCCTAACTCCTAAGGCATGGGTAACGGTAGGTTTGGTTATTTTTACGGGACCTCTATGAATAACTGACTTGCATCCCGCGAAACTTTCAGGGATTTGTCCACAAAACACAGCCGGCTTCTCTTCTCTTGTGATCATGTTGTTGGTATTTAGGCGGGCTACGGTAGTTACTCCAAGTATTGCTGTAACGAGGTTAGTTACTAACTTTTGTATATCTTCCGGAGTCATTAATGAAACATTGATGTTTTCCATGTTAACTTCCTTCTTGCAACAAGAAATGTGAATTTCAGAATTCCCATAATGATCATATCAGAATAATTTAATATTAACAAATGATCATAACGCGAAGTTATATCTAATCTCTAGAATCAATCAATTACGATGTATCTCAGCTGACATCGTAGGTAAATGATTGACCTTAGATATATCTTTGCTAAGGGAGTAAACAATTTGTTTACAAAACTGAAGTTCAGCAACTTTCTCTTCATTCATCAAGTTCTCTTCCGAAATTTTCTTCCTAAGGTTTTCCTATTTTTTTGGTATAGAGAGATTCGGTTCCTAATGGTGGTTCTAATTTCTGTTACTTGCTAGGTTACTAGTGGGTTGGTTTTCTAGGTTCGGAGAAAAGAAAAGATAGTATAAAATCGTTTGACGAAAGAATAAGATTTAAGGAGTAGTATGCATAGCATCATAGTAAGACATAATAGGATGAATTTTTTCACAACAGTAAATATATAACAAAAGTAGATTGTTAAAGATTTATTGATTAATTACAAACTCTGAGAGTTTCGAGCTTATTTAGAAAATACAGGAAATACTAACCAAATACTATTTGGTTTACAACAACGATACATGTGACTTTATGATCCGTTACGTCCTTGACGTAAAAGCTTCACTTCAGTCTCAAGTTTCAGTTATGTAATTTCCATTTCTAAGAAACGTTCCTGAAGTTCCTGGTATATCCTCAATTGATTGTCCACGAGAGCTTCCAAGAAACGTTCCTGCGAAAATCTTCTGATCCTGGTTTCTTGCCATATCACTGGCTATCCAGAGAGTTCTTTCGATATCTTCCACTCTTCCAAGCATTTGATCATGTTATCTTATTGAACAACGGATCCTGGAATCGATGCTTCTAAATTTATGATTGTAAGTATTCTTCATCTTTTCAACCTTTGCTCCCAATCCAAACACTGTGCGTCTCTCGGCATCGCTTTTTCTGAATAGAATGTCGATACTATGGTCGTATCCTTTAAAACGCAATGGACGTAATTCCTCTAACTGTTTAGTATGAACGTCGAGAGTGTTGGCTTGTTGGTAAAGGAGATTCCACATTGATTCGGTAGGGTTTGAACTTGAGTCGGGGGAATTGGATGAAGAAATATCATCTGGGTCGTCCGGTACTGGGGATTTCGGAATGTCAGGTAATGGAGAGTTTGAATCTTCATTTTTCTGAATTGTTTCTTGGTGTGCTTTCTTTCCAGCCTCAGATGCTGTTGGGCAACCAATCAACTTTTCATGAAATTCAATTACTCTTTCCAATTTCTGACGGGTAGACGAGTGGGTAGATGGCAATGGATTCGGGTTTGGAGTAGTTTCGTTAATTTTAGGTGTTTCAGGAAACATCGTACTGTAGTAATTTACAAATAATAATTATAAATAATTATTATAAGAAATTAATAACAGTGACGAGAGAAAAATAAAATAACCTAGAGAGTCGGAGTATCTAGGAAAATACGGAGGCTGATATAAAATTAACCCTAATAGGTATGGTACTAAGAATGGTATTATCTTGATGTCCTAGTCTTGACATGAGAGGAAATGGAATAGATAGGGAAAGTCAGGATTCTGTAACCATCTGGCGATTATACATATTTCACTAGGTACACTACTAAAAAATAAACAAATATAAATAGTGTTTCAGTGGCGTTGTGGCACGGAGGACTTTTTAGTTAAGTTTGTGAAAATCAGTTATAGTCCAATGTTTAAAAACATTTGGTTCTCTATAACCACAAGCTCTGATACCAATCTGTAACACCCCCATTTTCGTGATACGCAGCGGAATATAAGTTTGGGGTGCTACTTCATGGTTCACAGTCATAGAGATAGGAAACGGCTCGAAAAGATACGTTTTAAATAAAATTGTTATCATTCATATATTTAAATCATAGTACAAAGGATAGGTCCCAGAGGGAAGTTCCAAAATATGTCATAAAATACATTATTTCTTGAATGATAACAAAGTGGACACTCTTGTTATAAAAAGAAAGTCCACAGCCACTCCGTGTCGAATCATACTTCTATTTACCTGAGATAAACATGCTTAAAAAGTCAACACAAAGGTTGAGTGAACCCATAGTGTTTTCAATAATAATCAATTTGAACACAAGTTAAGTAAAGAGTAAATCAGTGATATCATAGTTCATTTTATATTGCTCTAAGTCTCATGGCACGCAAAACGTTAACAGGTTATCTTCATAGTTATAAGCTATGAGATATAAATTACCCCATAATTAAATGTAGGTAACCTTGCCCCCGAGTAGGAGATTGTCAGTCTCTTTATTAAACTCAAATAAAATGCATTTGGTTACGTTACGGTAACACAAAGGGGTCGTCACACCCAATAGATCTATCCATTATATTCGCGCTCACCCGCAGGTGATTAGAGGTCCATGATTAGGGGTCTTTTTGACAAAAGGAAAACTTATGCAATATAAATCAATAAATCATTCAGAAAATACTTGTGTTCGGTTTGTAGCATGTATCTCCCCACAAGTTTGGAAAAAAAAAACGTAGAAAAAAGTGGGACTATGAACTCACCTAGGCAATCTGGATGGAAAACAAAGTTAACCGAGTTGATAAACGTCTTCGGCTCGCAACCTGGGTTGGTATGTCAAGTTCTTCGTAATTATTTTTGATTATATAAGTTTTCAATGTTCGTTTTGTAATACTTTGGTTGATGGTTAAATATTTTATTGAGCCAGTATTTAGTTTCAAAAATAAGATTTTATCTTATTTTCTTATTTGTAAGTTTCGGCTTCGTTCGTTAAATAGATACTTCTTTCGGTAGTTACAGTACAAAACGTATATTAGGTTTAGAAAATCCTAATAATAATAATAATCATAACAATAGTAATAATAATATTAATAATAATTTATTAAATTTAGGGTTTATAAGTATATTTTCATTTTAAACCTTTTAGTTTCTAGGGTTGGCAATTCTTATCCTTAAACTGTATGAAAATGACAACTTTTACCCTTGAACTTTAGTTAAATTACACTTTCTACCTTTAAGTTTTTGAAAAGTGACAGTTTATACCCCTAGGGTTTACTCGATTGCAAAACAAGTCCAAGATACGAAAGTTATTAGAGCTTTGGCAAAAATGGTCCTTGAGACTCCTAAAAGTTTTTATTCGACATCCTTTCTTACAAAAACCATTTATTACTCACGATTCACTTCGAGACCTTTTACGACTCTTTTACTAAAATGTTTCTAAGTGTTTTAAAAGTATTTTTGCAAAAGTCTAGACCCTGGTTTGAACACACGACTTCAGAAACAATTTTTGTTTGCTCGCTATCTCAGTTTACTCGACACAGAATTCACTCGACAAAAAGAACCTGGTTCTCACTCGTTACTCAACGAAAATTTGTGATTCTTTTTCCTATACGTAGCCCTTTTAGTGTAATTTCATCATGCCAAAAACTAGATTTTTAAAGACACGTTTGCTATCTGATTTTACGATCCAAAGCACAGTATCTGCTGTTCGATCGATAGGCAGAAAAAGAAGAAAACTTCGTTTTCTTGTTACCCGATCATTATACCTATGGTTTTTAATGTACACTTAGTATTTTTATCATACTTGGAGTACTCCTAATTCATTTTTATGATCCTAGGGTTTTTAGAACATGATATGTATATATATGTTTAGAATTTTGATCGGTAAGAAAATAAAAGAACAAAACCTTGTTACTATGAGTTCTGAGCTATGGACACCTTTAATACATGTTTTAATGTTTTACTAGATAGAAAATAAGTATAAAAGAGAAATAAAAAAGGCTCAAAGACATACCTTTATATATATGTTCGATTAAGGTAATATTTTGGGATTATGGTTCGAATTGATTCCCTCTTAGTTCTAGCTTCTTCCTATTGTTTCCTTAGGTCTTATGAAACTTATATTAGACTAGTGGGATCAGTGGTGAAGTGGTTTGAGGCTGTTTGGATTGGTTCGAGTGATTATAGGATGAATTAGGGTTTTCTAGTGTATGTTCTATATATAGGGAGTGATTAGGGTTTCTTGTGTGTTCTTGGCTGTTTATGGGAGTGAGGGAAGTGAGGTGTATAGCTGTGAGGGCGCCACAAGGTAGGAGGGGGGTTTTGTTGATGTGTAAGTCTATGAATCACACACTTGTGCCCATTTCTAGAAGAGGGACTATGTGTTCAATTAGGGTTCATACAAGTGTGTTCTTAGGGCTTAAGAAAGTCTAGAGTTTAGTTAGTTTTAGGGTTAGGATCAAACTAAGTGAAGTAACTAGGTTAATTAGTGTCGAATTGTGCATAAGGGACTTGTACTTAGGCTTTGTTCGGTTGTAATCTAGTGTTTAGGGTAAAACTAGGGTTTCTAACTCTAGGGTTTAGTTAAAAATGATTTTTAGAATTATATGTCATAATTAAACATGTATCGAATTTTATATATAAGTGAGAAATAAATTTTGTGCTTTGGTAGGTTGTACTCTAGGTTTAAGGGACTTGTACTAATGCTAAGAAAATAAGAAAAATGTATTTTTAATTATTTCTTAATTTTACATAATTTTTATGTAATTTTTATTAGACTTTAAATACAAATGAATGAGTTTTTATGATCTTGTGCATTAGAGGGTTGTACATTGAGTTTATGGAGTTGTACATATATTAAATAAATTAATAAATTATTTTTAGAATTTATTGTGTGAAAATATTACGAAACATGTCATTTAAGTAATTATTATTAGGGTTTTTATAAGATTTTTATTCTTATTTAACTTTTATGCTTAAATGACTTGTACCTTAGCTAAAAGGACTTGTACTTAATATTTTTATAATAATATTAACTAGGGTTTGTAAATAAATAATAGTTTCTGTGAAATTAGGGTTTTACCGGGAACTAAATTAAAATTAGGGTTTCTGTGCTTTAGTGACTTGTACATTAGTTTAGATGAGTTGTATTTTAGTATTTCTAGGGTTTTGTTGTTATAATGGTAGTTTAGGGTTTCATAAATACTCTATATAGATAATGAATATTTTGTTTGTGCGTTCATTAAGGAATTATGGTATATTGTATATTTTAAAGTGTTATACTTGACATAAGAAAATGTTTATATGAATAAACATTAAATAGGTTGCGTGCGAGCACATTTATCATGGATGTGAGTTACGTCACATAAGATAGTGGTTATGCCCAGATAAGTAAATAAAATAAATAAATAAAAAAAATTTCACGTAGAAAAGGATAATTATTCTAAGAGATAGTGTAATCTAGTGTGGGATTTTCGCAGTGGTTACACAACGCCCCTGAGAGAAGCAGGGTCCAAGGGGCAGCAGCGCCCCTGGCTGGGTCCAAGGGGTCGAGCTGCCAGGTTACCTGGAAAATTTTTTATTTGATATAACATTACTATGTTAAAAATTCATTAGAATTTGTTTTTCCACCAAATAATACGTATTAAGTTGATGGGGATTCTGCTGCTAGTGATGTGTTCCTGCTGCTAGTGATGGTTCCTGCTGCTAGTGTCTGGTTTCTGCTGCTAGTTCTGGTTCCTGCTGCTAGTTGCCAGATGCTGCTGCTAGTTGTTTTACAGTTGATATAACTGTTTTGCGGTTATTAGGCCCTAATAACCGACCCCATAAACTGTCTTATATATTCTCTATTTCGAATAGAGAAAGGACAAGGCTGATCAACCATATTTTGATCACAGTTTTTCTGCAAACATACAAATATACACAAACTTGAATCAATTAGATTTTATCCGGTCGTTAATTGGTATACACTACAATTTAATCGATCTGAAAGCGTTCATATTCGTGACTTCTAATTGCTATCAGGATACCCAATTACCCCAATATACTACATTTACAACAGGTACTATACTTATTTGTAATATGGTCACTGTTTTTTTTAAGTGTTTATCATTTTAAGTACTCTACTTAGTTTATATGTCTAGAATTAATATTTATTGGCGTGAAACTTGAAATGAGTGATAATACATGCTAATAAGTTAGAGATATATCTATTTAATCAACAGACTCATGATAAATTTAATTAAAAAACCAAATTATTTCATCTCTTGGCTAATAGATCAATATTTAATATTTTCTTTTTCTCTTTTTTGAATCTTGTTAAGCTCATTTTTTGCTTTTATACTCGCTTGAGAAAGTGTAGAAATCATTGAACACTTTCGATAAAAGTGTAGAAATCCTGCTTGAGAATAATGTCACTCCAGATTGTGTATTTTGATCAAGCATTTCAAAACAAGATGATTTATTATGAAAGAGATGAAATAATTTGGTCTTTTAACTAAATTTATCATGATGCTGTTTGTGGAAAACTAGAAGGGGGGTTGAATAGTTTTTGCCGTTTCTTTTGTTTAATTTGTTAGTTATAGGTAAACATTCACAAATTAAGTTATCACACAATATAAACTAGAGATAAAGAGATGAAAGATCAAACCACATAACACAAGTGTTTATAGTGGTTCGGTTTGCAAGAGATCCTTATCCTTGCCCTACTCCACTTCCTCGAGTTGCTTACTCGAGAGATATCTTTCACTAAGAAACAAACTCCCTTCAAGGTGGAGAAAACCTTTACACGTCGCTTACTTCCTTTTCCGGTACTAAGCTAAACACCGGGTTCTTTTCACAAGGTAGAACCAACCTGACGTCGCCTACTTACTTTACCGACACTAAGCTAGATGTCGAGTTCTTTACACGGGTACAACCACTCCCTACTCTCTTTGTGCTTTGAGGACTAAAGCACTAACCACACTTACTGATCTAACTGATACAAATGATAAGAAACACTTAAAGTGTTTACACAGAACCTATACTACAACTTCACAACAGTCTGCTTGTTTGAAGCTTGTATACTTGATCTTCTTTGCTACAAAAGAAACATCAATATATATATATAACTACTGTGGTTAGTAACTAAAGTGAATGTATGTGTTTTCTTTTCTAAGTGGATACCAAGATCAAATGCCAAGCCTGCTATTTATAGGCAAGCAAGGAAAGGCTCCCACGGATCCGGCAGATCCCTCAGAAGGGATCCGTCATTGTATGGACTTGGATCCGTGGGATGGTGACAGCTATGGATTAGTTGTCTCTTACCATATCTTAGTTGTATCTTACCATATCATCCAAGATCTTTAAATGTCAACTATGTTGCTTGCATATCTAACCAAGATATCACACAATCTTATATCACTTAGTAACTTTTAAACTAAAGTTTCCATTAAAGGAAATACTCATGTATATGTAATATAATGTTAGTGATCATGTTATATAAAAGGTGTGTTTGAAAAAGTCTTTAACTAGTATTTATAATTTGCTTAAGGAATATACTTTGTGTTTGTCATGAACAAAACATTAAGCAAAGATCGTAAAATATAAATAGCGTTTTTAGTACGATATTTGTATTAACAATCTCCCCCTTTTTGTTGATGACAAAACACAAATTATATTTTTAAGCAAATAAGTAAATATAGTTTAAATCCCTTTTTAAAAATATAGATTAAGTTTTTAGTTATTTAATTTTTGATTACTATTATAAAACAGCTTAGTATGAACTAATTATGAACTAATTATGCAAACTTAATCCTTTTTCCTTTCTCCCCCTTTTTGTCGAAACAAAAAGAAGAGGTGCGTGGCGGAATGCGATTTTGAGAACTTGAATAGCTCCCCCTTGTTTTATACTCCCCCTAAATGGAGTAATGATGCATGAATCTACAAAACAAACGGTTAGTATATGAGATGCTTATGAGATGTTCCCCCTCGATGTATACTCCTCACTTCACGAGTACCAACGTATACTATTGAAGGGTATGATATGCTGCAAATGAAGTGTTAGTTATGAAATGACTTCAATGAAGAAGTAGAATGCTTGTTCAGTGTACTTCCAAACAAGCCTTTCAATATGTTTGACTTTAAAAAGTCAAACTAGGTGTCTGATGTTAATTTGTACTTAAAGCAATCATATGCAAGATATAATGTATGCAATATAGGAATGTTAGTTCACATGATAATGATAATATGCAATATGTTGATCACTCATTTAGCATAAATCATCACATTTATAGATATTATAAATTTTGTGATAAAAGTCACAATTACGAAATAATGTTACAGATATAACAATACAGATATATCCTAGAAATAAATAAAGAGTTCTAAAACAAATGCCTATGATGAGGATATGAGTTGAGGTTAATGCTAGAGTTGGTGTTAGTTTATTAGTGATAGCTTAATTGATAACTGAAGGTTGATGCAAGTAGGTTTTTCACTAATTCATGAGGTTGATGATTAGTGAAAGGGGTGATGAAAGGTGGTGGTTTTAAAGAATGTAATGAATTCAGAAACTCTAATGTATAGCAAATGCTATAAAGGTATTGAAGATGATTACGGTTATGATATTATCATTTACTAAAGATGAATCATACCATGAATGGAGTGAAGATAGTGATTACTTAGGAATTGTAAATTTCAAATGTAATAATTAGAAATAATAGATACCTATATGTAGATGAAAATGACATCATATGCTGAGAGAGTAAGTTGGAATGAAGGTTCTGTTTGTACTTACAGTGACGTGTTTGATATGAATTAAGAATAAAGATCACGAGATCCTATGATTGTGTTCTAGGTACTTAAGATGAATTTGTGAGATGAAAATTCTAGACTTGTTGGTTATGAGAAGTTTGTTTGGTTTCTAAATGGTAAAAAAAAAAACTGAACTTGGTACCTACGGATTTGGCGGATCCAAAATTTTGGTTCCGTTTTTATTGTCTTTTGGTTCCGTGTGAAAAAAAATTGATTTGGTCAATTTTTGTTGATTTGATCTAATGAGGGTTCAAGCTAAGGTTTACTTACAATTATTGAGTTGGTTTTAGTAATTCGAATCAAGGTTTTGGTGCAGAATTAAAATGTTGAACTAATAAGGTGTTATGATTATAGTATTGGTTAATCTTAAAGGATGTTTATCTTGTATGCCCAAGTTACTTTTTGTGTCAAAACAAGATATCATATTTTTAGAGCAGAATTATATATTGAAAATTTGTTTGTGACGAAAGTCTCAAACATACGATTACACATGAAGGTTCCTAGAGACGATAAAATCTGAAAAGTAATTATTGCAATGATACTACAAACTTCTATTTTGCTTGTTTTGATGATGACATGATGGAGGCAAGCCATTTAGTTTCTAAGCTACTAATGTCGTAGATGTTTGAAACCATATTGTTGTCATCTTGAGTGTTTGTTTTATCAATCCACATGGATTCATCCAAGTGTTGAAGAGTGGTAATTATGTCATGTGATGGGTCAATTATTAAGCTTGAAGATGGGGATGAGATTCTTTCTTTAGGTGGTGATGATTGTGGTGAGGAGTCAATTATTGTGGAAACACTTGGTGAAGTGACAATTGATGTTGCAATTGTTGTGTTGATAATTGAGGTGATATGGTATTGAGGTTCATGAATCTTTGGATGGAGAGAATGAACTGTCATGGGTCCTAAGTTTTCAAGACTTATTTGTGGAGAAGTGGTTGATGTAAGTTGAAGATCTTCTAATTCTTCAGAATGTGGTTGTGGAGATGTTGATGATGTCCTAAAGAGTTCCATAGGTTTAAGTTTTGGTGAAGATGTTGATAATGCAGACTTCTCAGTTTGTGGTGGAGCGGGAGCGAGTGGTGGTGTGGTTGCTACAGGAGTAATGGTTAGAAGGTGATGTTGTTGTATTGAATGAGTTTGTAGTGGATGAATCTGAAGAAGAGTGTATGTTGACTATGGAAGTCACAATAGGGGTTGTTGTGGTGTTTCTGGATCTAACAGGAGATGTTGTATTTTGAAGCGGATTTGCATACCAATAAGGTCTGACACTAATTCTAGCAGTTCGTCTGTATGGTCTAGACATGTAAACTTTCTGGAGGAGATATGTGAGTTTTGTGGAAGTTTAGTGTGCTATGATCATCTCTAAGGTTCCAATTTATACTTCCTAGTTGTATGAGAATTAGTGTCTGGATTAAATGAGTGTGAATATCTATGACTTGAAACAAGATAAAGTTGTTTGTCCTATTGATAAAGTCAAACCATAGAAATGGAGTTGACATAAGAGTGTGCAGAAGAATGACTCAAAAGGGTTAACTTTGATAGGAGTAAGTGTGTTTCATGGGATAAGTCAAATTATGCAGGAAAGTAATCTCTGAATTTCATAATGATTTCTAATGGTTTGAAACAGAGATAGGTCATATCAAGGAAGTCAATCCATTGAACTTGGGTTGAGTGATTTGTTGTGAGTTTGCAGTAAATACAAGAGGGTAGTGGAAAATCTGATGATTTGATATTTCCACGGATTTGACAGATTCCTAAAAAGGGTTCCTTCTTTGTATTGGTTTGGTAACTCATACCTAAAGTTTAAAATTTTAAATTTTGGTGGGAAGTTTTTGTTCCTAAGTTTCTAAGAATTCCTAGATGATTCTAAGATGAATTATGATCAGTGAATAGATCCTAAATGATACTAAACACTAAGATTTAAGAGTCGGGATAAGTCGAAAAAGTTTTATAATTTTACTGTGAATCCTGCGGATCCAAGTGGTTACAAATACGGAACCTTATTGTTCAATCCGCCAAATCCGCAGGATGGCGTTTGGCGGATCCAACGATAAGCCTTGGCGGATCCTTATTTTGGGATCCGCGGGATCCGCAGGCCTAAAACTAAGAAAGTAAACAGAACATATGTCATATTTCGCGTTTTTCGAGGAAAACCCGAAAATTCATCTAGACCTTACTTAACATCTAATATGTATAGCAAAACAACTAAATATGATAATATTAACACATGATTCCACATAGTTTAATCCATACTTAGAAACTTACCGTTTTTAGGTGTTATGCCAATCATAGGTTTAGACTTGACAAATAGATAACCCCGAGTGTTATCAATCTGCAGCAATCAGTTAGTTCAAAATAAAACTCAACCAAGTATGAAAATAGACCTAATCATTAAACTTCATCATAAAAGATGTTTGAGCCAAACAGTGGCATAAGTTTTTGGAAAATTGATAACCAAGTTCATTATCATCAGTTAAAGTTGAGCTAGAACACATAAGCATAAAATACTAAAGACAAGTCTTAACAAACATAGAAATATGATCATATAGGATCTAAAGAACAACTGTTCCAGACGTTCATTTATTCTCGCTTTTCATTCAATAATTTGAGTATCTTCTTTTGACCCTTTCGGAGTTTCATCATCCATCGTCCTGCACATTTTAGAACTCCCTTTGTTTGTCGGCTTTCTTCAGATTCATTGTTGAGAGATGGAAGTTGACTTAAGTAATCTAATAGAGGAAGTTTTGAGTTAGGTAATCCATCTTCGTCACTAGCTGATGATGATGATGAAGATGAAGATGAGAGACAAGCTCGTTTCCCTTTTCCTACTTTCACTCTATGGTCACTAAGAGGGACAAAAGTGTGTTTGATTTCGGGGTAATCTGGGACAAAGCCAACAGAATTTGGAGGGATAGGAATGGAAGCTTTGAACAAACGAGTGAGTAGCATTCCATATGGTAATGTGGTTTTCCCTAGGACACGTATATCAACCATTCTTTTGGCGATATAGTAAGCAAGATTGAATTTTTGATGAGTTGAGATACAATAGAGCATATAGCATAATCCAGCATTCACGTGATCTTTGTTTCCAATAGTACTAATGACATTAGCTCTTAGAATTTCTTCGAGTCTTTTGAACTCAGGTTTGAGTTCATTGAGTTCCATAGCAAATGGATCTCGATTGACATCTTTTCCCCGAAGTTTCTTAATTGGATTGGTTCTAGTGTTAAAAAGATGATCTCGGATAATTTCTTTAGGAGTTAGAGGAGTGTCGTAAGGATGTTCCCTTCCTAGATGTGAATTTAGAATGGTTAAGGACCATTTGTCAGAATAGAAGCATGTTCCTTCACTTGGGATGTGTAACACTTCCCCAAAGTGGTCTAAAGGAAAATTGTAGGAATTTTGGTTAATATTGAAGTTGATGCTAAATGATCCATTGTCATCAGAAATAAGTTTTACTGAGGCATAAAATTCGAGAATGAATCGAGGAATGATAGGTTCATCTATGTCGAGAAGTGAATCAAATTGAATGGTGGCCATTTGTTCACGAATGTTTGTTTCTTCTAAAAATGAAGAGTCTATGGTTCTACCCTCATGAACATACCGACTTTCTAAAGATTTGAAAAGTTGAACTTGAGCTTCTGTGAGTCCTTTTGTTTGATGATGTTTGGGTAGGTACCTCTTTGTTTTCTTGTGATCGTAGTTAGTGGCAGGAGGCATGATTTTCCTAGTCATAAGCAATTTAATAGTTTTAGTTACACTAATACATGAACTGTGGAAAAATATAAAAGTGTGTGCCTACATGAGGACAATATGAAGGTGAGGTTATCTTGACTCCTTTTGATGCAAGAAAAATTAGTTTAAGCAAGTTTTGTTTACAAACGAAAGATAACCTAAACATTCCTATTTCAATGTAGCTACTGTTGAATGTACCCGAAAATACATATTAATTATGTATTCCCTTTAGCATTCAAGAGTCATTATGCAAGTGAAGAAATTTTGATCTATGATGTTGGAAAAATATGTTTTGTGACAAAACACTTTATACCCCAAACATTTCTGTTTGACGTTTTCTTAGATTTTGTATTAGCAATGTTTCTAATTTTGAAAAGACTTCTTATGGGGTTCTTGTTTTTGTTAAAGAGTTTAAACAAAATGTAACTCCTATTAATTTTTGACAAAAGACTTAACTGTAATGTCTTAATTAAGAGTGGTAATGTTTGAAATTTATTTTACCTAGTTAAGGGTTTCTACAAAAAAAAATTGTTTTAGAAGATATGAACAGAGGTTTGTTTTATTGAGTTTGTTAAAGAGTTTAACAATATGGAATTCCTATTCAACTTTTGATAAAGCAAACATCTGTAGTGTATGAATAATAATAAACCCTAATTGAAATGAATTGGTGAACTTACAGTGAGTGATTAAGCACGAATATGAGATGAAGGGCTTAGTTTTTGATTTAGGGATGGTGAGAGTCGACTATGAGTTGATATTGAGTGTTTTAATTAGGTGTGTAGTGCAGTAAGGAGTGTTTGGTAATTCACAGATGGATTTGGCAATTCACGGATTCGGCGGATCCTTAAAAAGGGTTCCGCCCTTGTTGTCAATTGGATCCGCAGGATCAGAATAAGGTTGTGGTATTTTTGTTTTTGGTTAAATTAAGATTTGGACGAATGTTTTGATTATTAGTATTTTTATAAGGAACGGAGATTTCTTACTTGAGATGTTTGTAAGAAGATTTTAGTGCTATTAATCCTTTGAGAGATTTTCTTAATATAGCATATTGTATCTCACTGTTCAAAACAGTCGAGCACAGTAATTGTTAAGATGAATGTTTTGCAAGGTTGACTAAACAGGAGAGAATTGGTAATAGAAACTAAAGACATAAACTACGGGTATTTTCTCCACTCTTCTCCTTAACTTGTTTAAGGAATGTTTGTTTCTTAGTGATTTGTGGTACAATGTCTCACATTGGCACACAGCATGTTTAGAGATCTATTGGTTTCATAATTAATGATCTAAGAATGATAGTTATACACAAGGTTTGGTGTTCTACTAATGTATTGCTATTTTTTAAGGTTATCCAAAGATTTAACTATTTTGATCCTTAATGCAAAATGATTTTTATCCTAAATTTTCACGATTGAGTGAAAACAATTTCCTAGTTGTTTGGTACTTGAAGTTTTACTTGTCATGCATGATTTTTGGTCATAGCATATCTTGATAAGGAGATGAGTCTTTACTAAGTTTTAGCTAAAGCTAGAGTATATGAAAATATGTTTTTCCTATATGTTCAAATTTAAATTAGATACTTTTGATTTATGCTCAATCATACTTAGATTCTAGAGAAAAAACTAAATTATTTGAATCTCAATGTTTTCAAATGGATTGGATTATTACAAACAATATTGTTTAAACCTATGTATTATTGTTATGAGTTATGAAGATATAAACCTTTATAATATGGTTAGATTATCCTAAAATTAATTTTCTTCCAAGTTCTTTTTAAGGTTATTAAGTTAGAACTCACTTAGGAATCTTCATGGATGTAATAATCACAAATGTGTTGGTTAATTCTTATCTTGGTCAGAGTTCTTGCAAGTTTTAAGAACTTATCCATTTATGGGTATTTCCTAAGTGTTGAGATATAACACAAGGATATGAGACAACATTTGTCTTGGGGTGTTATATCCAGTTATAGCAAAGGTTTTAAAACCTTTTCCTAGTAATTATCCTATCTTATACACATGTAATTTTAATTAATAATTAATTATACTTCAAAGAAATAGTTATGAAGTCATAAATCATCTATGAGTAGAGTTATGAGAGTTCATACCTTTTTGATGATTAATACCAAAAGTGCTATTTATCCAGATGAGCACTTTAGTGATTATAGAAGATACCTTTGTATTCATCAATGTATTTTGGGATTGAGTAAGATCATAAAAACCCTTTTAAGCATACCTAAAGAAAACTTGAGCGTTTGGTCCCCAATATTTCATGGGTCCTTTTTGGGTTAAATAACATATTACCATGGTTCACTAATATCTCCGAAATAGTCAAATGGTATTTGTTTACTAAGCTCATTTCCTATGTATGATTTTACTGTTGTCTTAACTACATTCCTGTCTTTGATCGTTTTTGAATTAGTTTTATTTGAATATTGATTTTTCAATTTTTCCACTACACTCACGGATCCTTTGTTTATACTATGCGGATCCAAAGTTTTGGATCCGTGGGATCCGTGGATTACCAACTCAGTTGGTGTGTTATGATTTTTATTTATCGTTTCAAAATCACTTAAATGATTATTTTTCATAAAATCAGGCTTGAAGCTACCATGAGATGACTTAAGAATTCTCATAGTATCATCTGCACAGTTTATATGTTTTATTCATTAAGTATTCCTCTTTGGTTTTCAAGATCTTATTTTCACTTATGACGTTTATAATGAACTTACTTAATCTATTGTATTCTATATTTAATGTGTCGTAGTTTTTAAATATATATGAAGAGTCAGAGGATACCTTTTCTGTTTTGTTAGTCGTACTGTCTACTTTGTTGTCTTTAAACATATCTTCACTGTTGAAACTAGTGCTAGAAGCTATCAACTCCTCTTTGTCTTTAGGTAACTCCGAGTCTTTTTCCATTATTGCTAGATGAGCTTTGAGATATCTTATGAGCTCGTCTAATGTCATCTTTGAATGATCCTTAGAATCTTCAATATTAGTTGCTATAACTATCCACTTTGGGTCAAGATCTTTCCTGTCAAAAATACTTACTAGAAATGGATTTAAAAAGAGCTTTAGGTGAAATATTGTGTCTAGCTAAAGTACTATCAAGATCTAAGTCTTTTGACATTACACAAAAAGAATGGTTTTTCCAAACTATAAAAACTGTTTTTGCTGACTGGTGATCTTTGCTAGGATTTCCCTTCTTTAAAGTTTTCAAAATCGATTTGATCGTTTCAAGTTTAAAATACAGTTTATTTTAAAAATCTTGAGTAACGTAGCTCTGATGCCAATTGTGGAAAACTAGAAGGGGGGTTGAATAGTTTTTTGCCGTTTCTTTTGTTTAATTTGTTAGTTATAGGTAAACATTCACAAATTAAGTTATCACACAATATAAACTAGAGATAAAGAGATGAAAGATCAAACCACATAACACAAGTGTTTATAGTGGTTCGGTTTGCAAGAGATCCTTATCCTTGCCCTACTCCACTTCCTCGAGTTGCTTACTCGAGAGATATCTTTCACTAAGAAACAAACTCCCTTCAAGGTGGAGAAAACCTTTACACGTCGCTTACTTCCTTTTCCGGTACTAAGCTAAACACCGGGTTCTTTTCACAAGGTAGAACCAACCTGACGTCGCCTACTTACTTTACCGACACTAAGCTAGATGTCGAGTTCTTTACACGGGTACAACCACTCCCTACTCTCTTTGTGCTTTGAGGACTAAAGCACTAACCACACTTACTGATCTAACTGATACAAATGATAAGAAACACTTAAAGTGTTTACACAGAACCTATACTACAACTTCACAACAGTCTGCTTGTTTGAAGCTTGTATACTTGATCTTCTTTGCTACAAAAGAAACATCAATATATATATATAACTACTGTGGTTAGTAACTAAAGTGAATGTATGTGTTTTCTTTTCTAAGTGGATACCAAGATCAAATGCCAAGCCTGCTATTTATAGGCAAGCAAGGAAAGGCTCCCACGGATCCGGCGGATCCCTCAGAAGGGATCCGTCATTGTATGGACTTGGATCCGTGGGATGGTGACAGCTATGGATTAGTTGTCTCTTACCACATCTTAGTTGTATCTTACCATATCATCCAAGATCTTTAAATGTCAACTATGTTGCTTGCATATCTAACCAAGATATCACACAATCTTATATCACTTAGTAACTTTTAAACTAAAGTTTCCATTAAAGGAAATACTCATGTATATGTAATATAATGTTAGTGATCATGTTATATAAAAGGTGTGTTTGAAAAAGTCTTTAACTAGTATTTATAATTTGCTTAAGGAATATACTTTGTGTTTGTCATGAACAAAACATTAAGCAAAGATCGTAAAATATAAATAGCGTTTTTAGTACTAAATTTATCATGATGCTGTTGATTAAATAGATTTATCTCTAACTTAGTCGCATGTATTGTAACTAATTGCAAGTTTGAGGCAAGTGAATATCAATTCTAAACATATAAAATAAGTAGAGTAATTAAAATGATAAACATATGAAAGAACAATGACTAATACATATTACAAATAAGTATAGTACCTAAATTGGAAAAAATGACAAAGTACAGAACTAAAAAGTCATTTTTCCCAATAAAAATGGTTAATATATATCATTAATATGTGATTAATCTATAAGTACATATTAAGAAAAGTAAATGATCGAGATAACTAAACATGTGACTATAAACATGTCAGTGTTTTATTAGTTTGCGAAGAAGTGAGTATTGTGATATCACGAACAAGATGTTGCGATGCAGATTTAGGCATACAGTTAGACATACCAATTATGCATGTTAATCAATGCTCTTAACAATATACTCTAATTCCTAAAATTATTGTTTCTAAACAAAAAATGAAACTACTATACTGATAAGAAACAGACAATTATCTTATACAAAATAAAATAAAATAAAATTTAAAAAATAAAATAAAAAAATGACACTAATTTTGAAACGAATGTTGTAGCAAATCTTCTGCGAATAAAAAAACTAAAATAAAAGTATAGTCAGTATGCTGAACCTATAAGGCTATGACTATAAGTAATATCAGAATGTTATTATCGGTCAAATTAACTAATTTGTTGACTTATCATTAAGTTGACAGAAGATGTAATAGTGTAATTACTCCTTTTATGTACAAGGGTGGGGGTTGTGGTGAAAATCGTTGTCATGTTTTGATAGACATCAACGCCACATCAACTATTTCTCTTTGTATTGTCTTGCGAAAGTGAGGGGGGGGGGGGGGGGGGGGGGGGGGGGCGGGGGCGGCAGTGTTGAGAGGTTTTGCCGCTGGTAAAGACATAAAATGGCTTGCCTTGCCACTCCACACCGCAAGACCTAGGAGAAGATTAACAATGACTCACATGCAACAAAACTGGAGGGAGTTGAAAACAAGTATCAGCCGAAAGCCGCCTGGACTTTACATGAAGTTAAAGACAATGATGTATATACTCAAGCCTGGATAACAAAAACATGATCTGATGTATGCAGCACTAGCATCATATACTGTTTTGTTAGACGAAATCTCGAGGAGTATAACACTAGCACAACATTATTCATGATGAGTCAAAGTCACATTGTAAGACTAGTTGCAAACTAGAAACTCAAATAAATATTTAATATATGATGAGAACTTGTGCCAAAAAAGCTCATATTACAATTTAGCAATTCATAAGAATCAGTTAGACGTAATACATGAAGCACAAAATCTCCTCCACAAGCTTAAAGCTCCAAGTGTCTCGTCTTACGCACTCGGAAAAGAACATCTAATACCAGACACCTTGACAGAGGGGGGGGCATAGTTTATACTTGTAACTAATTTAAGGGAATTGGTGTAACAAATTTTCAATGGTCAGCTGCTAAATAATTTTTTTTTTTTCTAAATCTCCAACGGGGGTTTGTTTAATTTATATATTATATCTCACTTTTATACTGACTCCATCGGTACAGCTCATCGTCACTATCATGAGATTTGGTTGGACTCTCAACTGCAGGAACATAAGGTTGCATATCTTTAACTTCTTTTTCCAACTGTATAGGTTTCGTTGCATTCACAGATTCCTGTAAAACCAACATGATATTACGGAAAACTAAGGTTATATGGACCATGAAGATAGCAGTTGACTATTGTATTCAGAATTTGTATATCACTACTGAACTCCACATCGGTAAAAAATTCAAAAAACTAAGGAGGTGGGGGTCGTACATTGATGTCATGAGTAGGCAATCCCTCTTCGTCATCCTCACCTACAAGATTCATTGGGTCATCTTCATCATATTCTTCTGCCTGAGCCTGTTTTAGTCGCTCAATTACAGCTTCAAAATGAGAAGTACCTGAAAGAGACGGCATAACAAATATTGCCAAAATAAGTACAACCATAATTTAGTCACTCATGACAAAGAAGAATGTTATGCCCGGTTTTCCATGCAAAAAGTATTAGACATTTGACCATAGTTGCATTAAACCTTTAATATATGTTAAATTAGTAATCCTTAGTCGTGTTCAACTTCATACACATGTTTAATCAAGCATGAAGTCTATCTCTTCAGATTTTGTTTCCTGTTTTCCTTTTCACAGTTCAATCTTTCTGTCATTATATTATGATCCTCTAACCATATAGCAATTACAATAGGAATTGAAGGTAAACTAGTATTTTAAAAATACATGGCTTGGTAAATTGATGGTTGATGTTACCTGTAGCACGAGTTGTTAGAGCATCATTAAGCCTCAAAGGTTGTCTGCGCTCTTCTTTTTTGTACTTGGATTTTATCTGTTCCCGAGTCCGCCCAGGGAAACATTCTTTAATCATTGATAGATCAGTCCCAAATTGCTGAATAGCCTGCAAGGTCAGAGGAATTGAACAGTTGCTGATCAATAGTCTCCCAAACTGTACTATTACTATATACAACCATCTAAACCGATTTATTCGAAAGTTTAGATTTAGATTAATATTATAATCATATATTATTTTCCAATCATAGTTAGCACAAATATTAAAAATTAAAAAACAATTGCATAAAAGGTGTTTTAGTCAACCCCACCTGACCCAGATTGTTTCATATTTCAACCCGTACCAATTCTCTCTTTTAACCTGTAACCCAACCTGCCCATTTTTCCACCTCTGCTCAGCTGGGATAGAATAGATTCTGTTGATGATAACTGAAGCAAATAGACACTCAAAAGTTTACCTCATAGAAGCGTTCTGTATCTTGTTTTGTCCATTTCATTGTCTGTCTTTTTCTCATATGTGTTCCATAATTGTAGTGTGTTGCATTTTGTGCCACCACCGAATAATCATGTTCATCAGCTGAGCCCTCGCCATGTGCATAAGCCTCATCTTCATCAAAAGGGTTGGAAGAGCTACTCGCATTGCAAAACCATGTAGCAATTACTATGTGTAAACTCAATAGTCAATAGTACTAAAACACGAACTTAAAGAAAAATGTGATGTCAACAAATGCCATAGTATCACATTGCTTAATTAATAAAAACTGAGGGCGTGACTCAGCAGTAGGGCTGAGCATCGCAGACCCAAAAACCGACCGGACCGAGAAAACCGACAGAACTTAAGAACCAGCGGTCCGGTCTCGGTCCTAACTTTTTCCTTATTTCGGTCTCGGTCCGGTCCGGTCTTACGTATAAACCGACCAGTAATGCCTTTTTGGACCAGACCGGACCGGACCGAACACATTCAGTCTGGTCCTCGGTCCGTGGTTTTGGTCTAATTCGGTCTTGGTCCGGTCCGGTCTTAGACGGATGCTCAGCCCTACTCAGCAGTACCACTTCTCTACATGATCACAATCATCATTCTAAAACCAAAAGACATTCGGAGGTGAAAACCTAACTATACATACGGATGAAAACTCACAAGTTGCTTGTGGAATGAAGAACCAAATCCACAAAGTTGTTGAAAGAAAAATTTACAAAATAAATTCAAACAAATAACTGTCTGTTTGAATCTTCTGCCAGAAAATAAAACAGATATTTTCAGGAAATAAAGGTGGGAGGCAGCCAACAACTTCTGCTATGGTTATCCATCGAATCAAAAGTCTATGAACTCCAAGATAAGGGAAGCTTCCAGAAAGACGAGAAGAAACAACCCAGATCTCAAATATGAAACAATTATTTATAAATATGACATTTGAGCACAATGTAATTAAGAAACCCGAGCACATCCGTGCCCAACTTTAGTACCTTTTGTTAACTTCAGTTGTTCCCGATGTAGATGCTTCCTTTCTCTGCAGAAAAGTAAATAAAGACCACTGAGCATCTAAGAAGGAAAAGCAACAGTTTAAGCGCTATAAAGGAGCTAAACAAACTTGATTTCCGAATCCCTCGACCACTTCATCCATTATCATAGTATTAACCAAAGGTCTTTGGCCTAGCGGTATGTGAGTGGCCTATTAACCAAGACATAGTGGGTTCAAGTCGCAATGGAGACATAGTTGTTGTATCAGCTATATGAATACATTCCTTAAGAAAACAAATATAGTAAATATGATCTATAATAAAATCGGAATAATTACACTTTAGTCTTTTGGAAGTAGAACATTATACAAGGAAAAAATCACATCTTTCAAAATTTATTTATTATACAAGGTCTATGTAATTTCCAAAACATTACACAACATGATCTAACAGAAGCCCATAATTATTACATATTTGACACCTAAACACTAAGGTATGTTTTTTATCAACAAACTTTCGCCCCCTCCATATTACCAAGTGATTAAGATTGATATAAGCTACAAATAGAATATTATTACTGTGTAGTGCTTATTCCAGCACCATTTTGCATGGTCTACAGTGAATCTATATCCAGTCATGCAAAAGACAATAGGGTGTATTAAAGAATATGCACAAGTATAATATAAAGTGTTATATGATATGTAAATCAAGAAGTGAGACAAGGGATGGTAAAAGCTAATAACCAATCACCCCTAAATGTTCAAAAATAAATAAATAAATAAATGAATAAATGAAATAAATTAATAATAATAAATAAAATAAAATAATAATAATAATAATAATGTACCTCTAGCCGCTCCTTATAATCCATTAGCCTGATTACGTCCCTAATAGGCACATTATGCATATGCAGCTCAAGCTCATCCTCAGGGATTTTAAGCAATTCCGGGTTCACTACATGAACATCAAATAGTTAATATGAGTCCTAGCTGTACCTCGAACAACAATCAAAAACTAATGTTACCTTGTCTCTTATTTCGTTTAGTGCTGTGAGTGAACTTCTTTTTTACTGCTTTAGTTGACTCACTTGGTACCACCTCACCAGCCTTTTTACGCTTTCTAGCAGGTTTTTTAGTTTTGTCAAGAGACTTCTTTGACAGACTTCCCTTTCTTTCTTTTAATGATTGACTTTCTGGTCCACCGTCACAGTCCTTATTGTTATTTTCATTCCTGTGTATTAAGTCATTACCAGAACCCCCATCCTCAGGCTCGTCTATGAGTTCAAACGTTTTATTTGATCGCCTTTCTATTTTCTCTGAAGATCTACCACGTTCATTCCCAAAAACCATTTGAGAAATCTCCTCCAAATAGATCTGTTCTACATTCAAAGTGTAATCAGAGATAGTCTCAGTTGGAACAGCATCAGTGGCTCTGATAGATGATGCACCAAGAATTTCATCTGGTGTAAACATAGGTACATGGTCGTTCTCCATGTAATCAGGTTTAGATGGGTCTAAATGAATGTTTTCGACATGTTGAACGGAACCTACATCATGTTCACGAGTGCTAGCAATATGTTCCAGTTTACGAGTTTGTGCCTTGGGCTTTGGCTTATATTTTCCAAATCGTGGCCCTATATTGAAAATCACCAGAGTAAAGCAACTAATTATCAGAAAGAATATAATGAGTGATTGTATATAGCATTAATGTAAAATGTGGATGTACCTGCACTAGTTTTTGAGTGAGATAAAATGTTAGGAGGCTCCCGGATATGGGCGACTTCTCCGTTGTCATTATAGATAGCAGCTTCCTCCCCAGTTAAAGGATCTATCTCGGCAAGACTATCAAGATTTGTGGAGGCATTGACATTGTTGGTTAAGCCAGGTTCTATGGGCCTCTCTTCTATAGTATCATCGTTGGAAACATGAATTGTTCGTGTCTCTGAGCATGGTGGCAAATTTACTGCATCATAAATAGGATTCAAAAATAAGTGTTGACATATCACAACACTTGCATTTTGTCAGGTTGAATGGATTAGTAACAAGTTTCATAGCTATACTTTTACAATTTATATGTGGCCAGCGCATATCAGATTTTGTAAAGCACCTACCAGGATAACGGATATGCCTCTAGGATTACAAGTTTGGCGAATTCAATGTTGAATTTTGGGTGCATCCAATTCATATCCGACTTGCATCTATCGATTCCCGATTAATCCAATTTTGAAATTAAGGGGTGTAAGATTTACTCGTCAAATTAATATATCATTATAGATAATCTAAAACTTGTATCACGAGATAACACATGAAAACTTATTACCCACTGAGCCTCATCCCAAATAACTTACTGCTGCAACATCATATGTCATATGCTAAATTACCACAAGTCCATAATTGACATCATTAGCCCCTCATCTGTGGTTCTACCAAACCTCATTAAGGTAACAAAACCACAGATGAGGGGCTAATAATCATGATATTACAAACAAGCAGACTAGTTTGTAGACTGATAATAAGAACAATATCATAAGTGTCCTTATCATCATATTCAACAGAAGTAGTGTTACATGATGTGCCTTTCACTGACCTGCTGTTGTTGTAGATTCGGGAAAAAAGTCATCAGGCGAATCCAACTTATGAAATGATTCAGCATTCTGTGTTCAATCCTAAAACAAATAAGGCAAATATGGTAATAAAAATCATGAAAACGTAACGTAAATTTACCCACCTCTTGCTGCAACTTGTCAAAGGAATACTGCAAATCATCATCGATATTTGCAGAAATTCGGTTAGCATCATTTCCAGGCTGTTCCTCTTCGGTTCTACCTAAAAGCTCATTGTCTGCAATAGTCGGAGCCTCAACAAACTGTGTTGCAGGGGTTGGTGCGGGTTTTTGTTCTGGATAAGTTGAAGGTTTTGGTTTTGGTTTGGGCTTGGGTTTTAACTTTGGTTGAAACTTTGTACTAGCTTTCACTGAAACAGAACAACCAATAAAAAATACAAACCACCTTTAAAGCATCATAAAAATGGAGCAAAACATTGATAGAGGGAGAAGATAGGGAAAGAAAACAAATTAATGTACTACCATTATTTGCATCATTGATTGATATCAAATCATCCAAATCAAAATCCATCTTGAGCTGATAAATGAATGTCTGAAATTTGACAAAAGTGATAAATTACTAGCCTTGTATAGCATATACAAGTTTATCTTTTCGTTCTACTGTGTTAGATTTAATATCCACGTAGGGTATCAAATATCTATCAAAACAACTAATGGATTATAAGATTATGGTCATATGTCGTTTCGCTCATGTATAGAGAATGAACTCTTATGTCCTAGTTTTTGTTCAATTCACATCCAATATAAATATAAATCAACTAAGAACAATCCGATTTTAAGGTTTATCACTCCATTACCATGAAATATGAATCATTTTGTTACCAAAAGCGCAAATCTAAGCTATTTTACATCCAACCAGACAACATTATCTAAACTGTAACACAAATTTCAACGACAACAACATATCACCTTCTAACGATGCTTTTTTCTAAGCTAAAACATTAATGAAACCGACCCATTCAACGGAAAGATTTCATTGTCAGAATTACAACATAGCATAAACATAACTTGCATATCGAACTCTAAGTAGGGCCTTCGAAATCTGATAATGAATAACTTATAAAAATGACTATATTAACATTAACCATCGTCCTTCAGCATGCCAATGACCTAATCGTTTTTTTTCAACTGCAACAAGTCCAATAATCCCGTCAAACACATATTCTCCTACAAAAAATCCATGATAATCTCGCAAACATCTACTAGTCAACCTTGTTCCTCAAAATAAAAACTTTTCCATATTTCTCTTCAGAAAGAGAAATGACAGCAGGCCTAAAGATATGACTAAACTTGTGTGGGACCCACTTCTTTCACAAACCAATAAAACACTTAAACGCAGGTTTAGTCATCAAATTAGTTATACTTTTCGGCCTCACAAACACTACCTTATAAAACAAACACGAGAAATCAGATTTTATTTAAAAAAATCCAATCTTTGACACCCATCTAGTATCACATAACACAATGTCACACACAATCCCAAAAGAACACAAACATATACAAACACATCAGGGGGTGTTTGCTTAAGTTAAATTAAGGTCTTATAAGCATATCTGTTTTTGGCTTATCTTTCATAAGCTCAATCTTTCGGCTTATTCTTATACTTGTTGGCTTCTTATATAAGCCCATAAGTCCCAACATAAGCCATATAAAAATGGGGCTTATGAAAGATAAGCCGGAAACAGATAAGCTCATAAGGTCATAAATAAGCTTAAACAAACACCCTCAACCACAATAGTAACCCACCGATAATAAATATTGGCTCAGGCATTTTATCAAACACTTGACATACATTAATAAAAAAAAGGTAAAAACTAACTAAACACAATCATAAAAAAAAGTAGGGTACAAATTCGTATATATATTTTCAACTATCGGAATAAAACCAACAGTAAGGTTTAACAGTTTGTAATGATTATTATATATAGATAACAAGATATATAAATATGAAGAAGAAAATAAAAAGTTAACCGTAAGAATGAATCCAAGAGGTGAGGAGATGAGAGGAACAGAAACCAATGGCGCGATGACGGTTGCAACAAAATAGGCTGCACACAGTGGCCCTTTTGTATCAGTTTTTTTTAACTTACTAGGGTTTAACTGTTTAAGGATTAAATATAAGATATAAGTAACAAAAATGTGAGAGTTAGTGCAATGGAAACGTCGCTCACCTTTCTTACTCAAGGTCGCAAGTTCGATCATTTGTACTAGTTTTATTTCTTTTAAATTTTTAAAAGAGTCAATTACACTTGTACATGCTACGGTACCAAATAGGTCGGTTTGGTTTTGCGTCGGGTCCGTCGGTTCGGTTCGGATCATGTGTGTGTTTTTGTCGGTTTTGGGCCGAACCGAACTGACCCGAAATCCAAAATCATGAAAAACCTAAACCAAAACCGAACCGACGGGCTGTCGGGTCGGCTCGATTTTTGTCGGTCCGGTTCGGTTTTGAACCTTCCATCCTCAACCCTAGTACCAAATGTACTTTTGGTACTTTAGATTTGTTTTTTCGTCAAAATATTTTGTACTTGTAAATTCGATCATACACACAAACATATTTTGAGATTTATATTCATCTCATACTCTCACACGCACACATTCACTCCATCTTTTTCAGTTTTAGAAAATCCATTTATGTTTGTATCAATTATTTTTCAAATGTATGATTTTCATACGAGTCATTTGATATTGTCTTTGTGTCCGTTTTTGTGATGTGCTTTGTGTTCTCTGAAAATTAACAAGTTGAACTGCTAGTTGATTTTTAGAGGACACAAACAAATCACAAAAAACATGAAAGACACGCCGGGAATTGGTCTGTGTTAGCTGGGTTTCATGGTCGGATCTGAAAATGGGTAATATGTTATTGTGTTTGTGTTTGTTTGTCTTTTTGTTTGGCTTTGTGACAACCGGAAATGTTGAAGTTGAATATACTTTCAAGTTGATTTGTAGTTAATTTCTAGTTGCACAAATTCAATAAAAAAGAACATAAAACACACAATCGAATGCAGTTGGTTTTATCAATATCAAACATTGTTACTCAAACAATTAACAATTAAACTTGGGGGATGACTTAGGATTATAGGACAAATGTAAGTTGTCGTGGTTTATTGAATCCAAATACTCATCATCTGTCAAGTATTCGGTTTCCACATATTCAATAATATTTGCATTTTCTCTTTGCCGCATTCTTCTTACAATTGTTTTTAGTTGTAGCCTTGTAGGCTTACTTCTTGCTATTTCTTTGATAGTTTTTTCTTGATAATCTTCCCATTGTTTAATTTTGACATTAGCTTTTTGTTCAAAATACCAATAAACAAAGGTTGTTGCATCCTCATTTTGTCAGCAAAAAATAACAACACAACCTATATGAAAAAGATAAATCTTAATGTTTATTTAGTATAAGCGCCTTAATGAAAAATGGGATTAGCTTTTTGGCATCCTTTAAACACTTTCTAACTTCGGGGGTGGTCCGGATATATATATATTTATCAGTGTTTAAAGTTTAAACAATGATAGAAAACCTTGTGTCAACCTTCTGAACTCCAATATATATCCAGTACAAATATCATTAAAACAGTAATATAATAAACAGATTCACTTAAACACAATCAACTAGCTACATAAACCAAATTACTAGGTCACTGATATTAATAGAGGTTTACTAAATTCAGTTTGTGAGAATGTGAGATTAATCAAAACTAGCTGTTTGCTGAAATGCTGAATGAAAGATCAACCAGTTCAAGCATCTAGAACAATATCATTTAACTTAACAAAAAAGTGACCATTGATCAATGATCTAACTCATTCTCACAGTGACAGATCTTAGTTTCATAAATACTTGTACTTGGTTAATGGAATCGCCAAACACTCAAGAAGATAAATATGCTAATGCCAGTAGGGACTAACTGAATTTTGCACCACGTGATCCTCGGAGTCATGCTACTATCTACCTACCTGATATAACAATCAAGCAGAAAAACAATAGTTATAAACGTTATACTGTAGCATTTATGAAAAAAGTATAATCAATAGTTGATTTGTAAATTAACCTGCTGTCGCTTCTCAAGCCTCATTACTATCTTCAGCTTGATTAACTCTAATAATGTAAACCTTAATTCATATGCAAAAATATATCAGTAACTTGGAAAATACAAGTTCAGCCGGAAAACACTAGGAATCTATAGTGATCAAGATTATAACCTTAAATGTGTCCCATTTGATAAGTTGGAAAACTAGTGCATCACCATCAGCTAATTTATGAGCTTCAGCAAACCCTTTCCATCCGCCACTAAGTCCTGTTTTCCTAGGAAGGTATTTTGCTTGCCATTCATCACCGTCCTCGTCAACCAGTGTTATCATTTCATCACGTTTTGGAAGGTTCTGCTTGCAGAAATGAACAGGAAGACCCTACAGACAAATCATAACGATAAATGTTAGATGTGAATTAGCAGCCTTCAATATTTGCTACTCCTAGAGTAAAAATAACATATATGGGGTATTGACCCTATTAAACACACCAGCCAAAACCCGCCAGAAACATGGGATTGAAGCATTGGTTTTACAAAGCTCGGGAAACCTGGTTCCAAGGTGGAGTGCAGTTCATCCGCTCTGCCTGAAGCATACTCTCTATCTTCATCAGAGGCGTATACTCGACCTGATAAGTCCCTAACACGATTGCCGCCATAACTGAGAGTATCGTCACAAACACAGATCATTGTTACAAGGTTATTCAAATCTCAAACCTTAGACTTTAGGGTTAAAAAAGGTTACCTCCTACGCCTGCCCAAAGGCTCAACTGGCTCCTGAAATAGCATTTGAGTGAATATCAGTCAAGCATTGGGGTTAAATCTTAAAAGTATAACGTTATCAAACATATCAACTTAATTATCACTTCAAATAGTCCGTTCGTACCATTTTTAACGGTTGTATACCGTTGTTTATGCTCATCAAGATTTTAAAAAGCAGGTAAAAAAACAGAAACGTTCTTAAACAAGGAGGTTGTTTGGAAGCCCATTTCTTAACACCTCGATCATGTAATACCTTAAACATGAATACTTCGTGAAATTAAATAAAAGGTGTTTACCTACGTATTGTTTTCAAAAATAAGTTGTTTTGGATAACTTAAATCCCTCAAGAGGGTGTTTGGGATTACTTAGATAAACTGCTTATATGTGTGCTGCAAGTCAGGATACTGCAGTTTATTAAGCAATTTTGAGTGTTAGATAGGAAAAACAATGTGTTTATTTTAGAGTGAAAAGCGCAAATTTTCAGTAAGAAAAGCAATCCCCAAAAAGCCCCAAAAGCTACATCATTATTTAATCAAAACAAGCAAGTAGATCAGCAGTTTTCGATAGTAATCCTAATTCCCAAACACCTCACTTTGTCAAAAAATAAACAGGAACTTCAAGCTTACTATTCAAACATCAGTCAATGTAAAAACACAGCATTCATTCAATACCCTCAAGCAAAAAGTTTACTGCGTCTTAGGGGGTGTTTAAGATTGTTACAACTTATTAGTATATACATCTTTTTAAAGTATGTTACTTTGAATTAGCCTATCTTACTAATAAATAAACACTCAAGTAGTTTTCTAACATCCAGAGGGTGTTTGGGATTGCTTATTTAAGCTACGTATATGCTTATCAGTTATCATAAACACAGATAAGAAGTTGGTCCTAAGAAAGAAATGACCAGTTTTCAATAAAAAGCTTGGTACTTAGCAGAGAATAAGCAGATTTAGAGTGTGTTTGGGATTGCATATTTTAATAGCTTACTGGCTTATTACGTTTTCAAAAGCAAAAAGCAACTACGTGTGTTGATTGCTAGGTACTGATTGACTTATTTGCTTCTATTTAAAGAAATAAGCATCCCCGATAAACAATCCCAAACACCCCCAGTAAGCAATAAAATAAGAAAATGCAATTCGAAACACCCCCAATAATCAATCCAAAACGCCCTTGCAAAACTGCATATCTTTTAAATCAGTACGCAATGAGCGGAAAAGCGGTTTCAACAAACAAAATTAGTCCAAGTTTCTAGCTTTTATTCATTTCAAGCCTCACACACAATCAACAAATAAGAAAACCCAACAACTACAATATTCAAAATCAAACCATAACAAATTATACCTCCTTATAAACTTGTGGCGGCTTATCTGCAACACGGCTAGACCGTCTCACAGTCGACAAATCCACCGGCTTCCTTGGCCCCCTATTCACCTTCTTCATCTGCCATTATAAACCAAACACAAAAAACACAAAATCCCAATAAATCTACTAATCGCGCAACATCGTGTAACACGGCAAATAGGATATAAAAAAAGGAACATACAGGTGATGGTTTAGGAGATGAAGTGGTTCGCAAAGACTGAGCTAAAACAGTGAGTTTTAACTCTGCCATTCGTTTCTTGTTTTCTTCGAGTCGCAGGAGCCGGGTTTCTTCGTAGTTTATCTTTTTCGGGGCGACCATTTTTGTGGAGTTGAGGATTGATTTGGCGATTAGATGAGACAAAGATTTGGAACAAGAAGAAAATGAAGATTGTGTTGTGTTTGGGCGGTTTGGTTTAAGGTTTTGAATTTTCAAAATGGGTTCTAGAAATTTGTGTATACCTAGAATACGAGTATTACGGAGTATTAGGCAATTTTTAAATGTTGAAAAGAAAAGAGTTAATTACTGAATATTGTTACAATAAGTTTCTACCAAATAATGTTACGATAAAAATTGGTTTATGAAATGGTGGATGTTGTAATAGAATGTTAAAAGTTTTTAAAAATCTAATAAATAATTAAATATTTCTTCAAGTAACCAATATTCTTAAAACATCAATAATGCTCAAGTCTTTAATAGCCTTTTACTATTCTATAAAGTTATTTGACAAGGTTTTTTGCATTATGATAAAAGCTTTTTGAGAATGACTTGAAAAAAGCTTTTCACCCTCTATTAATGTTATTTTACTATATTTATTTATTATAAGTAAAGTATTAAGATCAGGTACTGTTTACCATAGCCTTATTTGTAGGTTACTGTAGATCTACATTTCTATAGGAACTTAATGAGGGAGGCTACTGTAAAATCTACAGTAACCGGGCTATAAAAGTACTCTCCTCTCACACCAGTCTCTTCTTGAAGCTTCTTTTCAAGATCTATGAATCTCACCCAATTCCCATCTTCTTTTTCTTGAAACTTCTTCCTTACACACACATAACAATCAATAAATACACACTTTTCAGCCGACGGTTCACCTTTTTTTTTCCAGCCGTTTCAACCCTGCCAACGAAACCCACCACTAGAGATGAAGAAGAAGATTCAAGATTTTTGTGTAAAAGATTTTAGAGATATTTGTGAAAGAATCAAGATGTGTCTTTGTTGTACATGTACCAGAATCGATTAGCAGCAACATGTAAGTTTTAATAAGAGTTAATTACATTTTTGGTCCTTGTGGTTTACCGGGTATTTCATTTTCAGTCCAATTTTTTGAAAAATCTCGGATCGACTACAAAACCCGGCGACCCGTAACAAGTTCAGTCCAATTTTTGTTGACTAACAGTTTGACTAGTTAAAAAAACGTGAAATGACTAAAATACCCTCGAATGGTGATGTACAATGACTAAAATGCCCTTTCATCTTCTTCTTGACTTCCAAACCACCCATTCCTCATACACTTCCACAGTTCCATAACTCATCAAAAAACAATTCCTTAGAACAACTTTTGCAATACAAAAACTAAAATTTAACATAACAAAAAAGCATCAATACAAACATATGTACTCATTTTGGCGAGTAACATGATCAGAACTTTCCTCTTTATGTTCACTTGCTAGTTGCTGAACTCATGGACTCAACTTATTTTCGGTATCACTGTATCGTTTTTGGTTGCTGGTGCTCGATCCAATAAGTCTGTTATCCCTCTCTGTGGTCGAAGTTCCCGTGAGTCTCTTATACTTCGTCCACTATTGAGATTGATCAATAATTTTAACACCAACATAACGATCACCCTTCTTCTTTTTCTCACTAACCCTCGTTCTCTCCCTAACCCAAACTCATTTTCATGTCATAACTCGGCCAATCTAATCCTAAGGCTCGAGTAAAAATAATCACAACCAAATCATGAATAACTTACCATTGCCGAGACACTAAGGTCTCGGCTCAATTGTACGCCACAAGAGATAACCAAACGGACCAAAATGGAAGACAACAAGCTAACGTCGAGACCTCATGGTCTCAATTCGAGTCACACTCAAACAGAAACCAAAAACAAACCAAACGGACCAAGATGGTTTCCTAAGCTAACCTTCCCTTTATACTTTCTGCATTCTTTCTTCTTCTTCTTTAACCCAAACCAAATACAAACTCACACCTTCCTTGTTTCTGCATTCTTTCTTCTTCTTTAACCCAAACCAAATATAAACTCACACCATCCACACACAAAAACACTTTATCTGCATTCTTCCTTCTTCTTTAACCCAAACCAAATACAAACTAACACCAAAATAAACCGAACCACAAACACAATTAATTGAATAACACAATTAATTGAATAACCAAACAAAAGCCCACCAAAATAAACCGAACCACAAACTATTTATCATCTCCGAAAGAAACATTGAGATCTTGTTTCGGTTTTTTTTGTTTGATTCGAGAGGCTGTGAGCTATTGTTGTGAGTTGGGGAGTGATGTGGTTGTGGATGTGGTTGTGTCGCTAAGAATCTTGGATGTGGTTGTGGATAAGGTGAATCTTGGTCAGATCTTGGATGTGGGGTTTATAGGTGTAGTGGATTTTGGTGTGTTTGGTCGGATATTGGTGGTGGGTAATAATAGACCTGAGATGGTGGCGTTCTTCGTTGTTGTGATAGTGGTCACAGATGGACGACGGTGGAGTGTCCGGCGGCGGTGGCCGGATATTATGAGGATAGGGTTTCTTTTTAGAGAGAAGGGTTTTTTTTTAAAGAAGGTGAATTGAATGGATTAAATGAAAGAAATGGGGTGGGTGAGGATAGGATTGTTGAATATACAGTAATAGATAAAAAGACTAAAATACCCTCTTAATTAATGGTCAAACATAAGTCAACTGACGGTGTTAGTGATTTTGGACCAAACCCGTAACGGGTCAGTCAATATTGTAGTGGATCCGATACTTTTCAAAAAATTGGACTGAAAATGAAATACCCAGTAAACCACAAGGACCAAAAATGTACTTAACTCTTTTAATTATTTTTAACTTTTTTTTTGTTAGTTATAATCTAGATTTTTATGGGGTTTCGGGATTTTGATTCTTATACACAAGAATTTAGGGGTTTGTTTTTTTAGATTGTTTGCAGCAAGTTAGTTAAAAAAAATAGGGGTTATGTAGAGCATTTTTGGTCATAGTAGTTTGTGGATGTTGAAGGATATGAGTTACTTTTGTATGTTTGGATTTAGGGTTTAGGAGTATTTTTTGGATTAAAGATTATAATTTGATGTTGTTTTTGTAAAAGAAATTGGTTGCACACCAAATGTTCCATGAAATGTGTAAGTAAAAATCTTAGTGACAGGTTGGTTTGTTTGGTTTGTAGTTGCTGATGGAAAATGAAGAGGATCCGGTAAAGAAGCAGCTAATTAGTTAAATTAGTATTTAAGGTTCTATTGAAGATGGTTAAGTTAAATTAGTTGCTGATGCAGATAAGAGAGCAAATGCACTGATAACAATGCTGAATCAGATAAGAGAGTAGGTACAAAGTAGGAAATTTGAAATTCTAGAGAGATGGATAAATGGTGATTTATTGTTGTGGTTAATTGGTTTGATTTTGTGTTGTGTTAGGTTACCAGTGGAGTCGAGTTCATTGATGACAATCTTGTCGTTGCATAGTGTTATTGCATCATCGTGTTTAAAGTCGGGGTTGCTGATCGAGTCGCAAAGCTGGGGATTAGTCGCTCAAGGTCTGTGTTTTATCCTTCGGTAAGGTTGGTTTAATAAATGATCGAGTTCTTTTGTTTCTATTACTTTTAGATATAAACCATGTTAGTTTGAAACTTTTTTTTTTTTTTTTTTTTTTTTTTTTTTTTTTTTTTGTTGGTTTTGTTATTTTGTCAGGGGGTGTTTGGATTAACTTAGTTTCCTGGCTTATGCTTATTTGCTTTAAGGGGCGATTAAGAATTGAAGGTGCGCTTTTTGTGGTACTTTTGTTTACTTTTTCTGGTGGTTGTGGCTTCAAGTTTGTTCCATGAATGTTGTTGGTTTGTCTAATCACTGATGTGCGCATTCACGAAAGCATTTGGAAGTGCGGCGTTGCAAGAATGTTGTTGGTTCGTCCTGGAGGTATGAATTTTGTTTATATTTATTTGGTTTGGAAGCTGGATATATGGGTTGAGGGAATTTTGTAAGTTTTTTGGTGACTGCCGGCATTGAACAAAGTGCAAAATTGGGCCTATTGAGGAGGTTTAAATTCATTATAGTGAACGTTCTGTTTGTTTATTTTACCCAATAAAATGTTTTGTATGCTTATTAAATAGAAAAAGTGTAATGGGTCTAATTGCATTGTTATAAGTATTGAAAGAGCCAACATATTGTGTTTTCATTTACTCACAGGTGATGATCAACAAGCTTTTATTTCTTCGAGTTGTTGTGTTCCTTCTTCCGTGTTACATCATGACCTGGACCATCAGCATTTTGCAACGTTTTAGGCAAAGACAGATTTGTCTACGCCTTTACTTACTTTTTCTCATAGTGTTTTGGACTTTCTGGTCAACCCAACTTGGTATGAGTTATAACCCATACCAACTGTTCTTATTTCATAATTTGTCTTTGCATTTTCATATAATAGGAGCCTGCATCCTGCTGCCCCTGCACGAGCGCCATCAGCAACACATGCACAAGCCCCAACAACCACAACGACTCTCTAATAGGGCAACAGAGGAAAGACCAGAGGGATTAAAATTTGAAAATGCCAAGCCATTTGCAAGGACAAGGTAAAATACTACTTATGATTCATATGACTTTTTTTAAGTATCTTCGTTTTATCACATGTAGAACATCTCAACAGTCTCATTATTGCTTCTTTATAACAAATAATAATCGAGTAGACTAAATAAACAATAGAATTATGGATGGTTTAGTTGAAAAATATACGTTCATTGTGCCTTGCTGCAAGTTGTTCATGATTTTCTTGAGCGCTAATGAGATCTTATTATGTGTAGAATTCCCTATCATACTTGCAGCAGTTAATGGGAATGAAAAGCATAAATTGCAGTGACTTTCAAATGCTTTTTAACAATTTCCTCAGGTATAATCATCTTCCTGATGCACCACATTCTTTCAATTATTTGTTGAAATGTTAAAACATTACTTATCAGCTTATATAAAATGTGGCAAAATGGTCAGGCCAGGGTAAATGGCCAAAGGGGTAATTCTGTACGGCTTAGGGAAGAAATCTAATTAGTATTTTATGAAAGATTGTAAAAGAATTACCCCTACTGACCCTCAAGCAGATGCGTTAACATTATCATTCTTTTGCAATCAACCACCTGTTGGCTATTAATGTTACTTTCGCAGGTTACCGAGTACATTGCATTTTCAAGAGGAAGGTTCAAGATTTCATCAAGATACTCAAAGGCAAAAAAATTGGACGCGCAACAGGAGGTAAGAACCATTTTTAGAACTTTTTATTGTTTAAGCGTTTTAGCGCAATATTTTTATTGTCAGCTCTGCACAACATAGTGATTAGCACGCTTTCGGTATTATGCTCACATTAGCCTCAACCACCTGTTGGTATTATGCTCTTTTTTGGTTGTTTGTACCATTGCCTTTGCGTTATAATACGTTGTTTTGCAGAACTTGCGTCATTCTAGTTAATCTAATACAGTTAAATCAAAAGGTAGGTCTTCGTTGTTTTTCCTCTGAATTTGTTTCTATAGCCAAAAATATTACACTTTTGTCTATCGTATCTTGAAATGTATGGGTCAAAATTGCTTGAAAACACTATAATAGGGTGTGTGTAATCCTCTTAAAAGGTAGTGAAATGTTGGGTTTAGACGGGTTGGAATATGGGTCGAAATGATGAATTGCGTATGAATGGGTGGGGTTTGGTTATGCCGACCCATCAACCTCCTTTTTCTTTGTTTGGGTTATCTTAATTGGTAGTGTCACGTTAGTCGTTGTCTGTGAACTGCTCTCATATACCAACTTTAAGCGGTTGCTTAAATAGCAGGTAAATGTGCAAAATATAGTATGTGTTTATACATTACTGGATCGCAAAGAATTTGTTTTATTAACTGGATAATCTGTTATGAGAGTTTTCCATGGAACTCAGTTGAGGTCTTTTAAATGGATTTGTAGGAGTTTAAAGAACAAAAATTGTCGATGGGAAAAATCAATACAGAATTCGTATAGGCGCAGTTCAATGGAGGGTACGTATCTTGGAACATGTTGGCGTTTCAGGTGCTACGTTATGTGTTGGTGGAGTGTGCAGAGCTGATATAAGCTTCAGTATTTGTTGTTACTGTCTATCTAGGGTGTTTGGCTGTGTGGCTGGTGAAGGCATCAAGTAAGGATAATGTTTCTTTTGATTGTTAATGTACATGTACTACATATATCTGAGGTGTTCGTGGAGTATTATTCTTTGCAGCCTTTTTCTAAGTTGTTTTAGATGTAAGGCTGCGTCATGGGGGATTGTCCTATGTGTGGCTGCCCTTTTATTATTGTAAATACTTTCTATTTATTTTAGTCAATTTTTTGCCTTACTAATGAGAAATAAAAGATAATGTGTTATGCTTAATTTTTTGATGCAATGCAGGAAGATTGTCTTTTGGTGGAATGCAGGAAAGGGGATTTGAATATCCTCGTTTATTACAAAGCTTTCAAAAGACATAGTGCCATTGGATTATTATTGACTTTTAGATGACTTTTCTAATAATGAAAAGATGAGTTGTTAAAAATGAAAAGTCTTTAAAGACTTGAGTATTGTGGATGCTCTTATGTTGTTTATCTATTCTGTTAAACTAGCAGGGTACTCGCGCGATGCGGCGACAGGTAATCTATGACTAAATTTTTTGGCGAACAATTGTTATTTTGTTTTGGGTTGCACGATTTCAGATTTATGTTTTGTAAGCTTAATTATATTGTACTTTGTGGTTAAATAGTTTTATATTTTGGTAAAGGGGTGAATCAAATTGTGTATTAATTGTATGTGTTAAATAGTGTTTTTTAGTTTTATTTGTACATTGTGCTTAGGTATTGTATATATTGGTGATTGGGTGTTTTAAATTATGTATTAATTGTATGTAAGAAATAGTGTTTTTTTTAGTTTGATTTGTGCTTTACATACTTGTAAATTATGTTTTTTGACTTGTATTTGCTTAAAATCTATTTTAGAAAGTCTTAAAAATTAAATACAAGGGAATTGTCTAAATGCTTTATAAGTAGTATTGATATGCCAAACTTTCAATATTTTTATGTTGTGTACTCGTTACACAATAAATAAATGATGAAATTAATTGTTTTGTGAAAAAAAATTTATACGTATTATTTTTTTTTTTATTATTTTTTTTTATGTCAAATCAAATACTTCGTGCATTTTATATTAATTATCCCAATTTCAGATAAACGTTTTAGTACGTCATAAAAACGTCACATCACCAAGTATGCCAAACAAAAAATATAAACATTAAAACAAGAAGGAAAAAAAGTGACATGTTAACGTTGTAAGGGGGTTGGCAACCCAGCTCTCACTCAAAATCCCATCACTCACTCCCAACCAATCCCATTATGGCACATCATTCACTTACTTTTTCCATCACTCACCCATATTTTTGTGGGCAACACATCACTCACCCAAAATCTCATCACTCACCCAAAATTCCACTAAAAAACAAAACTAAAATGCCCAAAATCCCATCGTCTCGTGCGTGATATAGTCACTCAAAACTCATCACTCACCCCATCTAGTGTTGATGGCGGCGGTGGTCTAGTGCTAGACCGGTCTCGTCTGGTGCTATCACTCGGGTGTTGCCAACCCCCTAAGAGCTCTAGTTATCACAAAGTCATTCAAGCCATCATCTGATGACAGAGATGTGGCAATTTATGTTCAAAAAAAAAAAACTTTATGTTCAAAAATTAAAAAAAAAATGCTAATTTGAACAAATTTGTAAAAGATTTGGGCATATTTAGCCCTATTTTTTTTAAATGTGCATATATTGCCCATTTAAAAATTAAATGGGCAAAAAAACGGGCACATATTTTCTCTCAATTGGAGAACATTACAATTGTTTTTAAATAAAAATCATATATATATAATATATTTAATTTTTAAATATAAATGAGGTGCTACGTTTGAGGAATTTATTTCGTTGTTTTTGGTCTTTTCTAAAATGATTCGTATAACATGCGACCGTTGGGCCCGTGGCCATTTAGCCCGTGCCCGTTTAGCCTGTAGCCCGTTTGAACCGTGACCTATGCCCGCCCAGCCCGCCCCTTTTGCCACCTCTAGATGACACACTCAATGGTCATCCTATGCCGCACTAGTATCATCCCCACTGTCATTGAGGCAGCGGTACCTTCAATAAAGTTGTGTTAGTATGTGTTTTATGTGTGTATGTGTGTGTTTTTGGTATATTATTGTGGGTCAAAGTTTTTAGTTTTATTAGTTCGGGTAAAATGTGATTATGTCTTATTTCCCGTATGATGCTGACTTGGAGTAAATGACGTCGAAAATCATTATCAACACAACTAGGAGCCTAACGGTTCATCTTTTCATTCTAAAAGATGTGATTATTGTCCATATCACATACAGTTTATTGTCCATAAGGGATGTATTTTTGTGACGCTCAATTTTTTTTATTAATTACGAGTACTTCTTCAGTTGTTTGGACAGCTATAAATATCGTGCATGAAGATGTTGAATGTATCATTTTATCCATCTTATGTTTTCAATCATAATTTGTTTAAACTATAAAAATCATCTATGCATTTTTTGCTAACATATGGATCTCGTTATTATACTTCTCCTTGTACTAATGATAAAAGGATTTCTATTACTACTAGCAAAATTTCATCACCATATGTAGCTTTGCGATTAGATTGCTCCGATAGGACTAGTCATGTTTCCTTTGGGCAGTTGACGCGCTGTTGTTTCCCTTTTGTTAACAAATTTGGTGCACAGCAGCCACGCTCCTCGGGTTGCAACTCATTAGATAGACCCTACAAGTAGAGGACATTAGCAAGATCAGTGATATCACTTTTGCAGTTTTGCCATTTTGATCTTTTTCCTCATTTTTGGATGCCTCATTTGTTTACCAATATCACATCTTACGTTTATGTGTAGATCCTAGCTTCATTTCTGAACAGGTCAAGTAAATGAGTACAACCAGATGTGCAATTTTGACAAATTCACTTAAAATGGGTCAATTCAGTTTCTTTTATTATCTAGCGTGTAGAATAATAGAATTAGCAAAAGGAAAAGGGGTCAAATGGGCCAAAAGTTGCCCAAAGTGTGTACACCTTATTCAGAAAACTTAAATTCGTATTGACATAGTATAATTTTCTAAATGAAACAAATTATTTTAAGAAAACTTGAAACTGTTAGAAAAAAAGTATGCCCGGTTGACCCTGACCCATCAATTTTACCACCTCTAAGACTAACGTATTTCGATTTTCTTGCATCATTCAATTATAAACATTTAGAAAAACAGCCATTAAATACCTTCAACAAGGTTAAGCATGTCATTACTATTAGCACATTGGTCATATAAAGACGTATATGAAGTCCATTGAGCGTCTTCTTCAATATCCACGGGAGTGGGATGATTATTTGGTGGTATCACAAAAAGCTTCCTTGGCCTTCTTTTCATCCTCTTACCTTTATTTACTTTTTCATGCTTCACTTTTCCTAATAATATTTTTGAGAATCATGAATCTTCGTGGCAAAGGCAGAAAAATTACAAAGGGCGAAACGATAAGTGTTAATATTACCAGAGGTCAACGTTTTTGTTCTTTTAACACGAGGGTGCATTTCCAGTAGACTAAAAGCAGCTTCTACAGCTTCTAAACCATATCTTCTTACTATATGCACCTATAAAATAGGCCATTTAAGCTTCACATAAAACACTACTCTAGAGACTCCATCATATGACCAAAGAGTCACATGACCCGCCAGTTTATGAAACTATTTTTAGGATATAGTGGTTGTTTGAGTTTCTGATAACCGGATGCTTGAATGTTTGACAAAGTTAAATATAAACAATTGAAACATAAAATAAACCAAAAAGAGTTTTGAAGAAAGGAGATATGTCTTGAGAAAGTCTATCAAATTAGGGTCAAACTTATAAGGAGTGATTAGGTAATTTTACTTTACTATGTGATAATCAGTTGTTTCAAATTATATAAAACTATTTATAGTTACCTGCAGTCTGCAGCTTCCAACTAGACGAAAAAACAGGATATCACCTTGTTGCAATTTTTGAGAAAAAGAAAAACCCCTCCAACCGCCACTTAAGCCGTGCCTTTCACTCAGATAATTCGTCTTGAACTCCACTCCAGACTCATCCACCAAAGTAATCGTCGTGTCATGCTCTGGAAAATGCAATACACAAAATTTCTTTGGAAGAATCTGTGCACATAAAAAAGTAATCAATGTCACAGAAAACATGGACTTATTGTTGACAGGTCAATAAAGGTGTCTAGTAGACGCGACAATTTTGACCCATTTAATTATGAATGGGTCCATTTGGGTGACGTTATATCTTGAACAAGTGAAACGGGTAAAATTAAAAGAATTTTATATTCTTAAAAAAAAGATAGCTTAAAAATGGATCAAACGGGTCGAAATTTACCAAAATTTATTTTTTAATGCATACAACCTCTTAAATTGTTTTATTCAAGAAATTAGACGATTATTGTAGCAATATAGTCTTTATAATCATATTTAACACACTGAATGTCTATTAACATAAGTTATTTTTCTGGGTAAAATCATGTTTTGGGCCAACCCGAACCATTTCAACCTGTACAAAATCACATAATATGATCTGTTACAGAACAGTCCATTTCGCCACCTCTAGTATTTAAGTTTGTATTGGATGCTTACCAACCAAAAACTGTAGAGAACATTGGATGGGAGCATACACTTGGCAAACTTAGGTGGCCCGGTATCTAAACGTTCCAACAACATTCCTGCTCGTTCCAAACACATATATTGATCTTCAGCATTGTTGTAAATATCACACACCCTTGTTCTTTTCCCTTTGCTATATCAACATGCACAAACTTACTCATAAGTCATTAAGGATTGTAGGGAAGTACTTGAAGAATCAATGCATAAGAAGTTACTGACCTTGAAGATTTATGGGGATTCTTTGACATAATCTGTTCAATAGAATGCTATATTAGTTGTTGTTATGTCGGGATCGATAGTCTCTCATGAATCACGATAGATGGTGCTTAATAGGACAAAAGAATGAAATATCTGTGACTGTACAAAACTGAAACATTTTTATAATCCACATAGTGTAGGGAATGCGGCAAACCTCAAGAGAACATAGTATGTATGTGATTCACTAAGGGATGCCCTATGTCTATGACCCACTAGGTAGTTTTTCTTATTATTATGACATAAAGTTTTACGATTACAGAAGGATATAGAGGTTTCATGCATTGAGTTTTCATAGTGATTATGTTTTTTTTTTTTTGAGAAGCATAGTGATTGCGTGACATGTACCAAATAATAAGATACAAAATGGCATACAGAAGATGGTGTTTGCACATTTGAAATTGTGATAATAAGATATTAGTTATTTGAGTGCCGGAAATATTCTGATCATCAAGTATTTGCATGTTAAATAACGGCAAATAATCAGAATCAGTTTTGTTGCAACTAATCATAGACAGATGATCCCCATCCGATTCATCATAAACTAAACACTGTAAACACATTTTTACCCACTTTAAAATTAAAACACAATAGCAATATTATCACTCTCATAGCGCAACTCCATTAAACAAAACCATATTCCAATCCCTATGCGGAACAACAACGACGTGATTGTCCTACTGCCCAATAGGCAATAAACATCAACCTCTAAAGCTTGTTGAAACCAAATATAAACTAGAAACTATATGTTATGATAAATAAAGACATACAAAGGGTTTATACAAGAAAACTCGTGAAACTCTTATAGTTAAACAAGACAAATAATGGGCCTAACCTATTACAGACTATGAACCTTTATTAAGCTAATAGAGCTAAGTAAAACCGAAAACAGTTGTGTTTCAAAACTTATCAAAACACAGTTACAACTTACAAGCACACTTAACATCCAAACAGTAAAAACAAAACTGTTAGTGGACTAGTATTTAGAGTTACGCATATTTTGTATTGGGCCAAGCCCGTTTGATTATTAAATATTTATTTATATCGTACTCAAACTCATTATTCAGAAACAAATGAGAATTACACAAGTTTACAAGCATGTCCCATAACAATGAACCCTATCAAAATTTAAGCATGAATGAATCACTCAAAGCAAAATATAATACCTGCTTATCCTTGATATGACTATATGAGTGTTGTTCTTGGTTTTCTTATGTAAACAAAGTGTTTTGCTTCATGTGTAATATATATGTTATGTTGTAAAGGAAAAAGTCAAAATGACAACAATAAGAACAATTGGATATGTTATGTTGCTTGATCAAATTGTTGGTGTTGTTTTTTGTTATTAAGCAGAAAGACAAAAGCCAGGTCATGATGAGCAGGAGATAAACCAACTTACCAACCAAGTGGACCTGCAATTTGGAACTAATATTTCAACTTGATTCTTAATAGAAAAATGATATATGTTTGAAAAATAATAATTAATGTCACATATCGTTATCTGTATTCCGAATACACATTCAAATATCTTTTTGTCGGCATGTCTTAATTTCAAGATTGTATGAAAGTTAAGCTAAAGTTGTTTTCTTTAAAAAAAAACTGGTGAAAAGATCTTTTATAATTTTGTTTGGGTACGTTTGGAAAAAATAATAATCTTAGTCATACATCAAAATGAACAATGATGTTAAAAGATGTAAATCCAGCAACCCATTAAACAAATGTAAAACACTAGTGTTTGGCAAAAAAAAAGCCTAAAAGTTAACTAATCGCTATCTAGACGCTAATTGGTCACCAACTTTTTCGATTTGTGTAAACCGGTCAAATAGTCAATCGTGATCAACGGTGATCAGTGACAGTTAAGACAGTTAAGGGTGGTCAAACTTGTTAGAAACCTACGAATTTTGCCGAAAATGCCCAAAACTCGTTGTCAACTTGTTTTAATCACTTATAGTCGCTCTTTATATTTATTACAAGTTGTTTTTAAGAGAAAATTTTGCCGGAAATACCCAAAACTTGCCGGAAATGCCAAACCGAGTAATCACTAATTAATCTCGTCTAAACCAATTACAAGCTACAAAACAATCGACCTACCGACTACCTATTTGTGATTTTGCAACCTTTAGGTTACAACACCTTATAACAACAAACTTCTCATCTTTTTAATTATTATCTCCTATTATTTGTAATTCATTTTAATGAATTCATTAGTTGTATAATTGAAAAATGTGGGACATTTTTAGTCATGTCCAACATGTTACTATTCACGAAAAATGAAGAAAAGTGTCCCTTAGCATTTTTCAAAACTTTATTAGTGGTTCAAGTGCAAATTCATCTCGTTTTTGGATAGTAAATCGAAGCCGAGCGCAGCTGCTGGTTGTAGTATTTGGAAAAACGATCCTCGAAGGGCAGTGCTGGGGTTTTCTTCCTTTTGTCGGTTGTTTCCCAAAATAGAAGTTTGATATTAGGCTAGACACAACCGACTGGAAATAACCGGTTGGTCACACCAAGCGACCGACTTTCACTTCGGTCGAGTGGGATGTGGAGTGGTCATCGAATATCGGTCGACTAAGCACCAAAACAAACATTGGTCTAAAATTCGACCGAGTTTTAAATCCTTCCAACCATATATCCGTTGCAATAAAATTAAAAAAAATAATAATAAATAAAAAATAAAAAATAAAATTTTTTCAACCTTATAAATACCAACCTCAAACACACATCTAAACACACAATTCAAACAACTTTTCATCCATATTCAATTTCTCATCCATAAACAACTTCACATCATGTCAAAGAAAAACACTCCCACATCAAAAGACCGACGATCCCGACTACCCCAAAATGCCCCGAATTTGAATTTCTCGCCGGAAAACAACTTCGAACTAACCGGCATAACACCACCACAACATCGGGGTATTCGATTTCGTGCACCCACTTTTGAATATCCATCACGACTACCACAACCTAACCAAAATCAAAACCCATTTTACGTTAATCGTCCATGTGTTCCACCGTATCGTCCTAATACGGATTATCACCAAGAACTAAGTGGGTCGTCGTATCGGCCTAACATGGATTTCTTGCATTCTTCCCAACCGTATGAAGATTATTCCCCGCTTCGGGGTGTTAATCTTGATATGGATTTGGAGGATTTTATGGACAACCATTCGACGCAACAATATCCGAGTCAAGATGCGTCGATGGGGCAAGGTTCGGGTCACGGTTCTTACCATGGTTCGTACCAAGGTTCTTTCCTTATTGAAGACGATGACGATGTCGAAGAGACATCACCCATCAAACCAAGGGCCGCTTCGCGACGTGCTACAAAGGCAAAGGACAAAGGCAAGAAGGCCGAACCGTCCAAAAAACAGGCACCATGGACAAAGGCGGAAGAGGTCGCGCTTTGTAGAGCTTGGGTTTATGTGTCAGAAAATTCCAAGCGAGGAAACGCTATTAACAGGCACTGCTTTTGGGAGGAGGTGATAGAGTATTTTCATAATGAAACCTGTTCATTAAGAACCTACGACTCTATCAACAACAAATGGAAGAATAGGATTCGGTGTAGGGTTGGAAATTTTTGTGCTATCATGGATAATATCAAGAATAACCATGGTAGTGGTGAGAATGATGCTGATGATAGGGAAAAAGCTTTGAGAGAATACCGTGTGATTTACGGTCATGATTTCAACTTGGAGGAATGTTGGAAAATCTTGAGGCATCATGATGCTTGGAAGACGGAGGGGGATGCTATCCGATCGAATAGTCGGAAGAAATCAAAGGGCTCTACAACAACCTCGGGGTCAACAAAAGGTCCCTTGAATTTCCAAGACGTGGATGATTCTGAAGATGAAGACGATACTAGAGAATCACGACTAGAAGGTCGTGACGCAGCCAGGAAGAAATCATCGTCCTCCTCTCGTGATCCACCATCATCGTGGACAGCTTCGCTAACCAAGACCTTCTTCAAATTGAAGCCGTCAAAAGAGGGAAAAAGGAAGGACATTGAAGATGAGTATCTGAAGATGAAGTAAGAAGAGCTAGCCATAAAAAGAAAGCAAATGGAACTCCAACGAAAACAAGTCGAAATAATGGACATAATAAAACGGGAGCAATATTTGATCTTCTACTACTCAAAAATCGACTCAACTTTGCCCGAACGACACCAAAATCATCTTACGCAGCTTAAGGCATCAATCAAAGCTCGCTACAACTTAGATGATTAGTTTACGTTTGTAATCGCTATCGTATTTTGAATTTAGTATTGTAATGTTTTTATTTTTAATGAATTTTAAGTTTTTTTTTAAATGTTTGATTAAAAAAAAAAAAAAAAAAAAAGAAAAAAAAAAAAAAAAAAGAAGGCAGTCATCGACTGTGGCACTTTGGTCATATCTGATCGCCGGAAAGAGAAAACTTATGTGGCAGCTGATGACCCAGGTCACTTTGGTCATCGACTGTGTCTAGCCTTATGTTCGCGATGCTATCCTCCTATTTTGGGCCCCGGCACCGGGCAAAGAGGGCCACCACTCAGGGCATCAAAAATAAAAAAATAGATGACTGAGTTTTTTTGAGGTAAATACAAGTTGAAGGTTTATTTGATTTTGGACGTTATGGTTGGGGGAGGATGGAGGAGGGGAAGGGTGGAAGGAAAGTTCAAAATGGTTTGGAGGGTTCAAATTGGGATTTTAAAAGGGTCATATCAATTTCTAAGGGCCAAAACGTGTTTACACAACTCACATATGTTTTTTTATGTGTGAAAAATCTAACTTTTTTGTATTTTTTGAAGTTATAGTTAAACAAAAATTGTTAGCTAAAAAGTTTGTAGACTACTTTGTTTTAATAGAAATATATTGATGGTATTTAGCTTGGAAAATATACATTTAGTTTCGAAAAAAGATAGCCTATAAACGTTTTTTATTCCTGAAACACACGACAATGTCGTTTTAGGTTATCGTCGTTTCAGGTTATGTATGTTGAACTTGAAATTCAGACTTTATTTCATCGCGTTGCAAAACTTTATTTATTAAATAAAAATCAGTTTATAGATGAGTGGCCTAAAGGGCACTAGGAGTGGTAAACTTGAATTTATCATACCTCTGAAATTCAACCAATAAGCTTCAGCCAACTCATTCCCATAAATTCTCATACCTCTCAACCTAATCCACTGGCGCCCGATAAATTCTCATACCTCCCAATTTTTTTTTCTTTTTTTTTCTTTTTAATATTTAAACTAAACAATTTTTAATAACAACATACCATTTCATTAATACATAAAAAAAAGTCCATTACATGATAAAAATAAAAATACGACAAAGTCCATTACATGATAATAGAAATTAAAACTAGAACTAATAAATATCTAGAAATTACATGGCCAATCATATTTTGCCGCGAGTTGGCTTTTTTGTTCTTTACCCACTCCAACATAATCGGATCTTCGATGTGGTCATGCGGCTCCATGTAGTACTTGAAGTCTTGCCTCTCGGTCTTGTTAGTAGCTTGTTGAATTTGGATGTCCAAAAGTACTTGTGTCTTCTCCGTGATATCCGCCATCATTTTTGCCTTCATTTCCGCATATGAGTTGACGGTCTCAACAACACTATCCGCCTTTGACGACATTTCATCAATTTTTTCCCTTTTTTTGGACGCGTGGGGGTTAAGTCCTCATTCAAATCCGGGATGCCTGTATTGGGATCGTTGCTATCCGTCTCATAGTTCCCCCCCCTCGGACGACTTTCTTTGCTTGTCGGAATGTGTGGAAGATGTGCCGGTAACACATTTTTGTTCTTCCCATTTAGCTTGGCCTTTGACCACCGCCCATGCCGCTTGGTGAGTAAAAAAAAAAAAAAAAAAAAAAACCCGAATGTAAAAATAAATAAATAAATAAACCGAATGTAAAAAACAAAAAAAAATTACCGTTAGGAAGTTCTTGTGTTTCGGGAACAACTTCATCTCGATAGTTAAGCATCGGATCAAAGTCAAGCTCCGCCGTTTGATCGATCACGTATTCCCTTGGTTGCATCGGTGGAGGTGGTTGAGGGTAGTAAGATTTGGGAGTCGATGGTTGAGGGTAGTAAGCATGGGGAGTCGATGGTTGAGGGTAGTAAGCTTGGGGAGTCGGTGGTTGAGGGTAGTAACCTTGGTGACTCGGTGGAGGAGCAACTTGATTTCGATCACCTCGGCCTCGACTTTTAGACCTGGATGAAACATTTTTTTGTTTTCTTGAATTCATGGAAGTGTTTTAGTTGTTGTGTGTGTTTTGGGTTGAAAGGATATATATTTTGGGGTTAAAAGTATATATAGGTGTTTTTTTTTTTTTTTTTTTTAAGCTAGCCAGGCTAGCATTTTAAATATTTTGAAAAAAGGGTACTATGCAACGTTCACATTCCCATTTATCACCACCGGGTATTATTACCGTTCACCATAAATTTTGGGCATAAATTTATGGCCGCCGGCGGTGTTACCGCCGGTATGGCCCATACCGCCAGCCATAAACTTAACCACTCCTAGTGCCCTAAGTTCTAAACCCAAAAAGCATTGGGTGTTCTTTGTTTACAAAAGGCATTCTTCAGGTGGTTCACCCAAGGCATTCAAAATGTCAGGACCGGGGGTTTTATAACACAACTTTCCAAAAAAGACGTAGATGTTCTTGTTCCGTAAAAGTAAATGAAGGCCAAAATGTGAAGTTTTAAAATCGTAAGAAACCTCTCCATAAAAGTGAATGAATCAAAAACTTCCAGCCAAGTGGACATGCTTCTATGATACAATCAAAGCAATAGTTAGATATTTAGCAAGAAACCAAATCAAACCAGAGTGCAAATTTTATTAACTTTTTCAATAATTTTTCAGGACATCTTAATCACTACAAATTCTATGTTGCGTGTCGAATCACTGGTTTGTACGAAATCAAAAGAGTAATTGTTGGACGATGGAAAACCCCATAGCTAAACTTTATTAATCATCGACTATTTATAGAGTACATATGAAAAAACGATAGAAAAAACCCTAATGGACCTAACTCACAAGTCGGGCTTGGGCCAACTAACTTAATCCATCTAATAGTAATAAACATCAATGGCACGTTCAAACAAAGGACATTGACCACTTATGTAGTACTCAAAAGTAGCTTAAAACCCGTTCTTCACAATCATGTTAGACCCATTATTTTAGCTAAGTTATTTAAATTTGGATATCCGATCTTTAAATTCGGATATCCGAAATTTCGGATAACAGTGTTATATATCCAAATATCTAAATATCCATAATTTTCAGAATACTTTTATTAGTTCCAAAACTGATATTTCATAAAACTCAACCTTTTAATAAATTTTGATCAAATTTTAGATATCAAATACAAATATTTTTTGAACATCCAAAACCAAAATAAAGAAATCCTATAATGTAAGTTGAATATTTTGTCTTAAAATAATAAGATTACATAATATGTATATAAAGATGAGATGTACGAACATATATAAAATAAAGAAAAGTAACTTTACGAATTTGTTATAGTGTTAGCTGAATAAACACCAATTACGAATATCCAATCTATTAGTTTTTGGACTTTTGTGATTACTTGTATCAAAACTAATGCGTATACATTTTTTATTAGTTATATGAAAATTAGTATGCGGCGGTATGGTTTTTTCGGTTTGGGTTTTCATATAAAACCAAAAACCGAACCAAAACTTTCGGTTTTTTAAAAACCAAAACCACACCAACGGTTTTAGAATTGGTTCGGTTTTTTGGGGCGGTTTGTTTGGTTTTTTGGGTTTTGGTTTTGTTGCTCTCCCCTAATGCTTTCTCTTCTTTATACACCATAAAAGCCCTAAACAAAGGAAAACTAAAGGAATAACAATGCCAATAAGTATCCATAGCCATTTTTTTCTTTTCTGCTGCTTGTTTCCTGCATATTGGCTCGTTTAGATTCAACTAGGTACAAATGGTAGCAAAACCATTGGAAATTTAACATTATAGTATTATACATGTAAACGGATTGATTGGATTTTGGTTGATCACATACTTTAAGTTAGAGTTGGCACGTGGATTAACCACAAAGTTATTTCTTTCTGTCCAAATAACATAGTGAGCTCCATTTGTATTACTACTATTAAACCCAACACAACTACAATCATTCCAACACTTAATGAAACAATCACTAATACTTAAGCTTGAGTTATTATTAGTAACACTTCGTGACTTATCAGGATCAAATTCCCCGTTCTTTTCACTAAAGTTATCACCCACTCTTCTACATTGAGGCAAACTCAACTCTTTCACACAACCGTCACTTTAATCATACCCATAAGGTCCTCGCAGTAGAGTTATCAGTATATCTAATTTGCCCTTTTGGTGTCAAAATCCACATTGGTAAATCAACATGACTACTCTCATAGCTAAAGTATTATGCTTCATTTGTGTAAACTGAAGTGATATTATAGCGCGATTGGCTATCTGGACAGTTCAATGCAAACAGATACTGAAACATTTGACTAATTAAATTCCCGCTAGTCCAGTAAGGTTGGCCTCGTCTTCGAGTCATCAATCTTTGAGATGCCTCTTCAATGGGTTCCCATCTCAAAGTAAAAGTTTGTTGGAGTTTGGCTATGAGTATCAGTTCATTCTTGAATCGTACAAGTCCTTGCCCTGATGTTTTTGATTGCAATTTCTCGTCCATCACTTAGTTTGCCCTGTTTGGTAATATCATTATTTCACTTTTGCGGTCTTGGATAGAAAAATTCAAGAACACGACTTCTATTTATAGCGTGAAAGTAAAGGTAAGTTACCTTGTGCACTGGACCAAAACCACCCTGTCTGAGCTTATTTTCAAGTAAGAAATCATTTGTCGCGGCCATGATAGAAGCAAAACTAAATAGTAGCAAATCCTTTCCTTTTCCACCGTCTGTTTCAAGCTCGTGTATATCTTTAAAGCTTTCAGAAGCTGTCAGCTCAAGGAAAAATTCATCTCTCTTCCATCTCTTGAGTTCTACAACAAATATTCACAACTTAACAAAAGTACTTTAAAGGACAAATATATGCTACATTAATTTTTCTAGTTTTGTACCTTCTTGTCTATGCTTTCTAGGGGTGAGCATGGGGCGGTTTTTGGCTAAAACCAAACCCCGAACCGAAAATTCAATTTTAAGTTTTTTTAAAACCAAACCCCGCACCAAAAGTTCGGTTTGGTTTTTTGTATTTTGTGGTTCGGTTTTCGGTTTTCTGAAATTTGAGTTGATATTTTTATGTTAGACCCAATATTTTAGCTAAGTTCTTTAAATTCGGATATCCGAAATTTCGGATAACAATTTTATATATATATCCAAATATCAATAACTTTCAGAAAACTTTTGTAAGTTTCAAAACTGACATTTCATAAAAGCCAACCTTTATATAAATTTTGATCAATTTTTCGGATATCCGAATACAAATATTTTTTGAACCTCCAAAACCTAAATCAAGAAATCCTAGAATGTAAGTTGAATATTTTGTCGTAAAATAATAAGATTGCATAACATGTATATAAAGATGAGATGTGCGAACATATATGAAATAAAGAAAACAAAATTTACGAATTTATTATAGTGTTAGCTAAATAAACACCTGTTACAAATATCTAATCTCTTAGTTTTTGGACTTTGGTGATTACCTGTATCAGAACTAATACATATACATTTTTTATTAGTTATATAAAAATTAGTATGTAGCAGTTCAGTTTGGGTTTTCATATAAAACCAAAAAACGAACCAAAACTTTCGGTTTTTTTAAAAACAAAAACCGCACCATCGGTTTTAGAATTGGTTCGGTTTTTCTTTTAGCGTTTTTTTTTTTTTGGTTTCTGGGTTTTGGTTGTGTTTTTGGGTTTTGTTGCTCTCCCTTAATGCTTTCTCTTCTTTATACACCATAACAACCCCAAACAAAGGAAAACCAAAGGAATAACAACACCAATAAGTATCCATAGACCATAGCCATTTTTTGCTTTTTTGCTGCTTGTTTCCTGCATATTGGCTCGTTTAGATTTAACTAGGTAAAAATGGTAACAAAACCATTATAAATTTAACATTATAGTATTATACGTGTAATGGGATTGATTGGATTTTGGTTGATCACATACTTTAATGTACAGTTGCCACGTGGATTAACCACAAAGTTATTGCTTCCTATCCAAATAACGCAGTTAGTTCTATTGGTATTACTACTATTAAACCCAACAAATCATTCCAACACGTAACGAAACAATCACTAATACTTAAGCTTGAGTTATTATTAGTAGAAATTTGTGACTTATCAGGATCAAATTCCTCATTCTTTTCACTAAAGTTATCACCCTCTATTCAACATAAACTCGACTCTTTTACACAACCGTCACTTGAATCATACCCATAAGGTCCACGCAGCAGAGTTATTACCATCTCTAATTTGCCCTTTTGGTGTCAAAAATTGGTAAATCAGCATGACTACTCTCATAGCTAACATATTATGCTCCATTTGTGTAAACTGAAGTGCTATTATAGCGGGATTGGCTATTTGGACTGTTCAATGCAAACATATACTGAAACATTTGACTAATTAGTTTCCCACTAGTCCAGTAGGGTTGGCCTCGTCTTCGAATCATCAATCTTTGAGATGCCTCTTCAATGGGTTCCCAACTCAAAGTAAAAGTTTGTTGGAGTTTGGCTATGAGTATCAGTTCATTCTTGAATTCTACAAGTCCTTGCCATGATGTTCTTGAGAGCCTTTTGATTCCAATTTCTCGTCCATCACTTAGTTTGCCCTGTTTGGTAATATCATTAGATCACTTTTGTGGTCTTGGATAGAAAAATTCAAGCACGACATTCTATTTATAGCGTGAAAGTAAAGGCAAGTTACCTTGTACACTGGTCCAAAACCAACTTGGGCTTATTTTCAAGTGAGAAATCATTTGTCGCGGCCATGATAGAAGCAAAACTAAATAGTAGCAAATCCTTTCCTTTCCCACGGTCCGTTTCAAGCTCGTGTATATCTTTAAAGCTTTCAGAAGCTGCCAACTCAAGGAAAAATTCATCTCTCTTCCGTCTCTCGAGTTCTACAACAAGTATTCACAACTTAACAAAAGTACTTTAAAGGAAAAATATATGCTAAATTATTTTTTCTAGTTTTGTACCTTCTTATCTATGCTTTCCAGGGGTGAGAATGGGGAGGTTTTTGGCAAAAACCTAACCCCAAACTGAAAATTCGATTTTAAGTTTTTTAAAACCAAACCTCGCACCAAAAGTTCGGGTTGGTTTTTGGTTTTCGGATATCCGAAATTTGAGTTGATGGTTTTATGTTATACCCATTATTTTAGATAAGTTCTTTATATTCGGATATCCGAAATTTCGGATAACAGTTTTATATATCCAAATATCTAAATATCTATAATTTTCAGAATACTTTTATGCGTTCCAAAACTGACATTTCATAAAACCCAATCTTTTAATAAATTTTGATCAATTTTTGGATATCCGAATACATATATTTTTTAAACATCAAAAACCTAAATAAAGAAATCCTAGAATACAAGTTGAATATCTTGTGGTAAAATAATAAGATTGCATAACATGTATATAAAGATGAGATGTGCGAAAATATAATGAAATAAAAAAAACTAACTTTACGAATTTATTATAATGTTAGATAAATAAACACCTGTTATGAATATCTAATCTCTTAGTTTTTGGACTTTTGTGATTACTTGTTTCAAAACTAATATTTTTATTAGTTATATGAATATTAGTATATGGCGATTCGGTTTTTCGGTTTGAGTTTTCGTATAAAACCAAAAACCGAACCAAAACTTTCGGTTTTTTTAAAAAGCAAAAACGCACCATCGGTTTTAGAACTGGTTCAGTTCTTTTGGGGTGGTTTTTTTTGTTTTTTGGGTTTTGGTTTTTTTGCTCTCCCCTAATGCTTTCTCTTCTTTATACAACATAAAAGCCCCAAACAAAGGAAAACCAATGGAATAACAACACCAATAAGTATCCATGTCCATTGTTTGCTGCTTGTTTCCTGCATATTGGGCCGTTTAAATTCAACTAGGTATAAATGGTAGCAAAACCATTAGAAATTTAACATTATAGTATTATACATGTACTTGGACTGATTGGATTTTGGTTGATCACATACTTTAATGTAAAGTTGCCACATGGATTAACCACAAAGTTATTGCTTCCTATCCAAATAACGCAGCGAGTTCCATTGGTATTACTACTATTAAACCCAACACAACTAAAATCATTCCAACACTTAACGAAACAATCATTAATACTTAAACTTGAGTTATTATCAGTAAAACTTTGTGACTTATCAGGAAAAAATTCCATGTTCTTTTCACTAAAGTTATCACCCTCTCTTCTAACTGAGGCAAACTCGACTCTTTTACACAACCGTCACTTGAATCATAGGCATAAGGTCCACGCAGTAGAGTTATCACTATCTCTAATTTTCCCTTTTGGTGTCAAAATCTACATTGGTACATCAGCATGACTACTCTCATAGCTAATGTATTGTGCTTCATTTGTGTAAATTGAAGTGATACTATAGCAGGATTGACTAACTGGACTATTCAATGCAAAGAGATACTGAAACATTTGACTAATTAGTTTCCCACTAGTCCAATAGGGTTGAACTCGTCTTTGAATCATCAATATTTTAGATGCCTCTTCAATGGGTTCCCAACTCAAAGTAAAAGTTTGTTGGAGTTTGGCTATGAGTATCAGTTCATTCATGAATTCTACAAGTCCTTGCCATGATGTTCTTGAGAGCCTTTTGATTCCAATTTCTTGTCCATCACTTAGTTTGCCCTGTTTGGTAATATCATTATATCACTTTTGCAGTCTTGGATAGAAAAATTCAAGCACGACATTCTATTTATAGCGTAAAAGTAAAGGTAAGTTACCTTGTACACTGGTCCAAAACCACTCTGTCTGAGCTTATTTTTAAGTGAGAAATCATCTGTCGCGGCCATGATAGAAGCAAAACTAAATACTAGTGATATGGCGGTTGTAAGACCTCACAAGAAGTTTTACAATCCTCATAGGCAGTGTACCTAACCGTTGTAGTGTAGTATAGGTAAGACACGGGGGATTGATCGTTCTCTAGGGGAATAGTGTATGTTAAGGCCGAAGTGTATGTCGAGATAGGTTTAAGGGTGAGGGATGATTCTTTTTGTATTTTTATAATTTATAAAAGCAAGTAAAAATCTCGGTGTTTGAAGAATGTGTGTTTTAGCTACTAATTAACTAAAACAAAACTAATAATTAAACTAAATAAACAAAAAAAGTAAAAGTGGTAACTCTTATGATAGGAGAATGTGTTCACTTAGATTTCCTTACTCCCTAGTTATCTCCTATTGATTAATAGAATCGTCACGTCCTTGTTTTAATTGAAGCGTTGTATTCCTTTTTATTGGTCGTGGGGAGGTGCCGAATACCCCAACTCTTTGAACGTATAAGTCTCCCATAAACACCTTAAAGTCTATTAAGTTTTCTAGGATCTACAAGCCGCAATTAATGCAATAAATACAACGAGAAAAACCAACTAGTGCACTCTAGGGATGCGTTTTATAAGATGGACAAGCTAATACTTATAAGAGTTAAGCAATTATTCTAACGTGAGGCAATCAATTAAACAAGAGACGACAAATCAATAATCAATAACTAGGTTTCATTAGATCTAAGCAAACACTAATAAATGTAGCCTAACATGTTAAAGTGAAGAGAAGAAAAGCATACAATCAAACAATACATAGACATATTGAATGATTAATGTTGATCCCAGTTATGCACTTGATCGAATCCTTTAGCTTGTAAAGGTTTAGCTATGCTAGATAAATCTAACACAACTAGGTATAGAAACTGTCTTTGAAGTATATTAAAGTTTATGCGGAATCTAAACTTAAATCTTAAGAAGTAATATCAAACAAAACACTTCAATATTATTAATAATATGAATACTCAAAAGTATTATGGTTCACAACTTTGATGTTCTATGAAAAACGTGTATCAATCGTTTAATCGTATCTATCTCTATGCCCTAGGACCTCCTTTTATAGACTAAGGAGTCCTAGTTGGCTTACAATTGCTTGCTATACAAGATAAATCTCTATAAAATCTTTTCTGTATTTATCAAACCGACTATACAAGTTTATCTCATAAGCAGTACAAACTAAACACTCTATCAGTTGTATCTCTAACTCTAGCAGCTTTAACTCTTCAGCAGTAGTAAGTTAGTACTAGCAGTACTAACTACTTAGAGTATTTTCCTTCAAGTTCAGTAGTAGTTGTAACTCTGAAAGCAGTTGTAACTCTGAACTGGCAGCAATAACATTTAGTCTAGCAGTAGTAACCACTTAGTGTATTTTCTTGAACATCATCAGCAACACTAGCAGCAGTAAAACCCACAAGCAGTTGTAGTTTTTGTAACTAGCAGTAGTAATGACTTAGAGCATTTCTTGTGTAAAACATTAGCAGTCTTAACCATGCAAGCAGCAGTAACTCTAAAACCCAACAATCCTCCCCTAAACTTGATATTTTCTGCTAAAATCATCAAGTTTCAATCATAGCTTGTACAAACATGTCATACCTCGCCGATGGCGGAAACGCGAGTGCAACATCATGGATATCATCACAACACTTGGTGTCTAAATAGAGAAAATACTACATGCAAATAAATCGAGCAAAGTACAAACACAAAGTGTCGTAACGATACCCCAAAACAAATAATCCAAAACAATCACTAAAGTATCTTCATTAAAACATATAGTTAAAATGAAAGGAAATCAAGTATCGTAACAAAATCCAACTAAATCAAATTTAAAAACTCATAGATAGCCATCCCCAATGCAATCTAGGTCTCTTCTAATCGCGCCCTTCTATCTTAGCCTTAGAATGCTCACCTGAAAATGATGCTTAAAACGTCAACATAATGTTGGTGAGATTCATAGGTTTAAGACACACAAAACACCTTTATCATCAGTCCACTGTGATTATAAAACATAGCATAGCAGGACAGCAAAGATATATATAGTTATTATACACTAGCATGCAATCATAGCTTACGGGACGGAACGTGCCCACCGATCCAAATACCACCACAATTGGGACGGAACGTGCCCACCGATCCAAGTTCACAATAATTGGGACGGAACGCGCCCACCGATCCAATATAATTCCCCTTTCCGGCCAGACATAATAATAACGAGTAGAGCCACTAAGGCATCTTCCCACTCGTATGATCACCACAAATAAACACCATAATAACATGTAGTATAAGTATAATAACAATTACACGTCCATGCATTTTATAACCACATAATCACAGTAACTCAAAATAATTTAAACAAGCATCATCTCCATCCCAAATTTAAAACAAAGTAAAAATATGGGACTATGAACTCACCTCAAATCCGCAGCTTCCAAGTTATCAACACACAAATCTATATCACACAAAAATAACAATCACGTTACACGCGACCAAGCTAAAAGCCATAGTCCATGTAACACACATATGATGGATGTCTAAGGTTCATATAACCCACTATAGATTACCTAGACACCATACTAATCACCACCCAATACTTGACACTCACTAAATCCCTTAATTAACACTTTCAGAAACGCAGATTTCTAAAGTACTTTTACCCACATAAAATCACAGCGAATAAAGCTTCGCAACTCACACCAAAAATTCACCATGATCTTTAATAAGCATAAAAACTTGTCCTAGAAGATCATGCACTAAAAACACACAAAAGTACCCAATGAAAAATCAAACATGACAACTATCCAGATTCGGATCTGATCGGACATCAAAAAGTTTTGACCTCATAGACCCACTCACACAACTTATTATTGTCTAATTTTCGCGTGGAAGTCAAATATAATATAGAACTTGATTCCCACAGAAGGCACTATCCAAATTCCACTTTCAAAGCCACCTTTGACCTCAATACTTTTACCCTAATTCTGTCCCGGTTTAACAGTTTTGACACCTTAACTCATAAAATTCGTTTGACTGACTTCCCTTCCTCGAAAACACTTGTGGTTGGACTTTTTGGAAAGCTCTTTCACTGTACTATAATTTAGACATAAAATTCGTGATCTAACTCATCTTCATCTATTAATTACAATCGTATCTTTACAGACCTTTAAATCTGCCAGATTCATGACTCTTTAATTAACAACTTTTAAACCCTAATTACTTCACCAATTATCACAAGATTATTAATTATTGATTCCTACATGTTTAATATCATAAATTTACAGATCTTAATATAAACCCTAGATCCACCATAATTTGTTACATGCACAATAAAATTTAATTACACAATTAGGGTTTACTAGACATACCTTAAATTGAATTATTGAACTCAAAAAAATCTTCCTCTCCTCTCCTTGGGGTGATCGACCGAATTTTCAACAAGGGAGGAATGAGGGTTTTTGGTTTGTATTTATAGACCTCTAGAAACCCTAAGTGAATAACTTTTCCTCCAAGATTTGTAATCCTAATCAAATTTAGTTTCTATTTTTTCTTTTTTTCTCTTTATTCGGCCGAAATATATATATATATATATATATATATATATATATAGAAATATATATATATATATATATATATATATATATATATATATATATATATATATATATATATATATATATATATATATATATATATATATATAATCAAATTTATTTATTACACTTAAAACCTTGTATTTTTGATATTTTATAAAACCCCATATCAAAACCTAATGTCTTACGCGATAAACTCAAATTTTTCGACAACCGGAAAAATGTCATTTTCACCCAAAGTTTCCAAAAATAGATTTTTCATACTTAATATTAACATAACCCATGATAAACAACTCCACGTAACTTACTTACGCTCAAAACACTTGAACGAAGAATCGTTACACAAAACCACAAAACTCCAAACAAATACACAAGTCATTTCTACACCACAAAGGCGATCAAAATGAACTCATCCCAAAATCCAACACTACTCAACATGACAAAATCTCATACCAAGGGATTTAGTGGTCAACACACGCATTTATACCACTGATGAAGCGAAAAGTGTACCGCTTTTAAGGGGTCATTTAAGCCCTAAATCGTATTTATTTGATCAAATATTGCCCTAAATCGTTCCTTTTGTCATTTTAGGTACTTTTGAGAAGAAATCTGGAAAAGGAGGCATTTTGGACGTTTTTGGAGCATAAAAGTGAAGAAAACGACCAAGTCTCAAAATTGTGCTGGAAATTACCTTTGACGGCGTCAGGATTATCCCTGGACGGCGTCATGGCTTGGCAAGAAAAAGTGGATGTGAAAATTACTCATGATAAGCCAGGGAAATTTGCATGGGAATTCTGACGGCGTCACCCTTTAATCTGATCAAGGTCGTCACGGCTTAATTTAAAGAGGGACGGCGTCACGACTAAATCTGACGGCGTCAAGCCTTGATAAGCCAGAACGGATTTTGGAGAGCTAAAGAGGGACGGCGTCAAGAAGGTCATCCGGGAACCCTAAAAGCGGCGAGGTGACGGCGTCACACTCCATAACGTGACGCCGTCAGATCTGAAAGTCTATATATAGTTTTGCAATTTTTTGTCATTAGTGTGGAACTTATTGAGGAACTTTGTGTGTGAAAACCCTAAGACGAATTTGGCAGCTTTTTCAAGGCTTTTTGCCTTGAGATCTTCCATGTTACATTGAAGATAAGTTATCAATTAATCATTCAATATGTCTATGTGTTGTTTGATTCTATCTTGTTCTTGTCTTTTGTTTAACATGCTAGGCTAGATTTATCTTGTGTTTGCTTAGATCTAATGAAACCTAGCTATTGATTATTGGTTATTAGTGTGTTGTTAGTTGTATTGGATGATTGTTCATCTATGTTAGGCTTAAGAAAACTGGCTAACTTCCTATTCGGTAACTTGCTTGAACGTCTTAAGAAACATGAACCAATGCGTACTAAAGGTTTTTATGGTTGTATTTAATGCACAAGCAAATTCTAGTGATCCCATGTTAGGAGCTTCCTAGCCGGCTCGACATAGGAGTGAAGTAGGAGCTTGTAGAGTTGGGGAAGTACGTACGCCACCCCACAAATGGTATTAAGGAATACACCCGTCATCCACGCAACTAATACACACTAATCAACCGGTAAAAGATAGTTAGGGAGTAAGGAAATCTAAGTAAACACATTTCTCTCTATATAAGTTTTACCACCTTTTCATTTTCAGTTATTTTATTTTCTTTGCATTCGTAGTTATTTGGGTTAGTTGATTAGCAACTAATTCCGCCCACTCTTTCAAACCCGAGATTTTACTTGCTTTCATAAAATTATAAAAATATAAAAAAGAATCTTCTCTCACCCTTAGACCTATTAGAGTAATTTTTCATACCTAATGAACACTATTCCCTGTGGAGAACGATCAATCCCCCGTACTTACCACTACACTATACTACATCGGTCAGGTACACTGCCTGGTGGGGTTTTAAGCCTCTTGAGATCCCTCGAGAGGTAAAACCTGTTGTAAGGTTGCAAAACCACGCATCAAGTTTTTGGCGCCGCTGCCGGGGAATAGTTATTGTTTAGGTTGAATTTTTATTTTATAGGTCTACTCATTAGATTCCCTTCTAGTGAGATTTTTATTTTCTTTTTCTAGGTTTTCTTTAGTCTATCTATTTTCTTCGTTTCTTTGTTCGTAACCATTACCATTAGACATCATGGAAGATGGTAATATCCTTGATCCCAACATCCCACCACCACAACAACCACCACCACCTCCTAGAGCCCGTACTTTAGGAGAATACTCCCATCCTAGCCACCATGGCTATCGAAACACCATTGAGCTCACTCAAGGAGCCAATGTCACTCCCTTGCGATCCGACACCATCCGGTTGGTGCAAAGCGGATGCGCATTCCATGGACTTCGTTCTGAAGATCCTAATCAACATCTCAAGGACTTTCTCAAAATCGTTGATTCTATAGACCTTGATGTTGCCACTCGAGAGACGACCCGACTGCGTCTCTTTCAATTCTCTCTGCGGGACCAAGCTAGTCAATGGCTAGAGCGTCAACCCGCAGGATCCATCACCTCTTGGGATGATCTCACCACTCGTTTCCTTGCTCAGTTTTTCCCACCGGGAAGAACTACCAAGCTAAGGAATGATATCTTGATGTTCCAACAACGTCAAGGCGAAACCCTCTACGAGGCATGGACTCGATTCAAGGACTTACTCCAAAAAGTCCCTCATCATGGCATAGAACTGTGGCTCGAAGTCCAAATCTTCTATGACCATATCAATCTCTACACGAGGCAAACCATTGACCAATCGGCCGGTGGTAAGCTACGTGATCTAAGTGCGGAACAATCATGGGCTCTCCTAGAGGATCTTGCTCTTTATGACAACGAAAGTTGGAGTGATCCCCGTGATTTGAATAAAACGGTCAAGGCAATATCTTTGCCTTCGAACAATTCAAGCACTTCCGACCGTAGGATCATAGAACTTGAAGACCAAGTCAAGTTTCTCATGAAATCCTACGAGGCTCCTAAACCTTCAAGCCAAGTGAACAAAATCACTTCTTCGTGTGAATTATGTAGTGGTCCCCACGACACTCGTGATTGCATGGAACTCCCCGAACAAGCTTTTGTGGACTACGCATCCTCGCGTACCGACGGAGCGGGAGACAAGTGGTACACTTTCAAACCCGAGCCAAACCACTACGGTGATTCATACAACCCCTCATGGAAAAATCACCCGAACCTTAGGTGGAAACAAAGCCAAAACGCACAACAGACCAATTCTTCCAACCCACCTAATCGTTTCCAATCAAGCGGTTCCAACTCGAACTGTACTTTCAACAACAATCCTTCCGGCAATGGTAGTACCAATAACTTTGAAGGATTGATGTCCCAATTTATGGCATCTCAAGAAGCTCGGATAGCTAGATTCGATTCCGAATTCAATCAACAACAAACGGAGATGACCAATAAAATTGACAACTTGTTGAAAGCTCTCAATAACCAAGTGTTATCACCTCCACATAAGGACGCTAGGAACATAAATAGCGGACCCCAAGTAAAAGACCCCTCTTCATCCAAACACGTCCACTTTGTCAACATTGTCACTATTAAACCAATTGATAGGAATGAGGATAATAGTGAACCTAAGGATGAGGATAAGAAAGTCGAGGTTGATAAGGAAGTTAGGACAAGTGAGATTGAAGAAGTAGATGATGATGAGGACTACTTCAATAGGCTACCCACTAAGGAAGAGCGCGCATATCATACAAACTTATTCGATGACCCCGAGGCACCATACTTCCTAGGTAGACCAATCATAGAAATAGGCGACCCTTCTAATCTCAACATACCATGCAACATCGGACATTTGCATGTGTGGAAAGCCTACATCGACCTTAGATCACCCATAAACATCATGACTAGAGCCCACTACAACTTGATAATGAAAAATCAACTTGGGTATAGGATGTTCCCTGACAAGGGTTGGATGAGTAACTTCACGGGAAGAGTTAAGGGATTACCGGTTTATGTAGGAAACTTCACCTATGTCACCGACTTTGTGATTGTAGAAGATATCCGCCCAATAGTCGATGCATCCTTAACTCAAGTGGTTTTTGGAAAACCATTTGTTGAGGTCTCTAAAATGACTTATGAACCTTCCTTAGGGATAGTTAGATTTAAGGATGAGACCGATGAGGTAAACTACCAAATGCCATATAAGATAGAACAATTCCAACACTTGTCAAATGTTGAGAAGGAGCTTAAGCAAGCAGTCTACTATAGGAATGATAGAGATAGAAGTAAAGGAGTAGACTATGTTATGGGAAGGATATTCAGTTTCTACAAGGATTGTTTGAAATTAGGACCGGAATTTAGAACCGGACATGAGGATGACCTAGAAACCGTGACCAATGATGGAGTCACGTAATGTGCGTGACTTTGAGTCTAGCTACAAGACTCGTTAATAAAGAAAAGCGCTTCTTGGGAGGCAACCCAAGCTTTATTTGCTTTGTGTGTTTATTTATTTGTTTGTTTGATTTTATTTGTTTCCGTATGTATGTTTAAATTTTATTATTATTGATTCATGTTAAAAACTAATTTGTGAAAATGCTTTATTTTGTTTTTAACTTCGTCTTAACTACATATAAAGGTATTTTGCAAAAGTTAAGTGTAAGGGAAATCTAAATCGGTTTATTAGAGAACAAATGAACATGAATCATAATAATAATAAATTAACATACATATTAGTATTTGTTTGTGTCAAATGCTTGTATCGAGTCATAATGATGTTTTGCAGGAATTCCAGGAAGTAAGGTGTAGGTTTTTCCAAAAATTTTTCCGGAAACTTAACATGAGAATTCTGTCAGATTGTTTCTGACGGCGTCAGGATTTACAACCTGACGGCGTCAGGTTTAATTTTCTGAAAATTTTTGAAAGTTTTGTTTTCATAAAAAGTTTTTATTAAATCTATAACTTATAATCTCCAGGAATCTGCAAAATTATCATTCCACAAGCATTATATCCTTATATATAGAGTTTATCCCGCCGATGTTATGCAGGTTTTTGTGTTTGTTTTCTCAGGTTTAACAGGTTATTTTGGACAAGGAAATGTTTTTGGATCAAGCTTATGGCGATGCATTAGTCATGAAGCTTTTACATTCTCTTTGGAAGAAGATCTAACCATGTTACTTCATTATCCACCGAACGAATCGGGGGAGTATTTGATTTCATTCTTTTACCTTTATGCTTTTACATCTTGTTATTTGAACATTGGGGACAATGTTCATCTTAAGTGTAAGGGGGGGGGGGGGTAAAAGTACGATTAGAGAATGCTATTACGCTTGATTTTTGTTTGTTTAATAATAGATGTGTAATAAAACTGAGAGAAATACCTGTTAGGGCAATTTTAGTGCCAAATTTAAATTTTTTTACAACATATAGGAGTGAAACTTTGATCTTAATGAGCGTCTCACGGATAGGAGTTATATGACTAGCACAAAAACCGTACCACTAAAAAATTTTCCACCCCAAATATGTGAGGTTCGCCCCTAGAATTGGTAGGAAAAGCATTTATGCTATGATGTGTGTACCGGTAGCACTTAGATTCTAGAACTTGCGTTAGGACCATTCCAAGGCCACAAGTGAGACTACATTCGTGTAGTTAGATTTACTACATGATAAGAGGCATTAGGATTAACCCATTGTTTTACACCTGTGTTTTTGTTATAATTACGTTGGCTACATTGGTCAATTAATTCTCCCACACCCTTTGCGTTGTACTCATTTTTAGTACACGATACCCCTAGTACACCCCTCAGAGCCTATCTTTTCGTTTCGACCTTTAAGCATTTTACTTGAAGGAAGAATTTGTTACACCCCACTTAAATGTACACCCAAATCGCCTTAGCCTACCTTGTATGCACTCATTTTAGTGCATTATTGTTACAACATTTGTTTAAACCCAAGTTAATTATCTAGTTGATTACATGGTTGCTAAGTCGAGTCATATCCTTGTACATATTGTTTTGGGACGATTGGGACTCATGGGTAAAGTACTAGTGTAATGGAGTAATGGGGAAGAACATCATTTATTACCCCCATATGTGCTAAATATTTTAAAAGTACTCCAAGTGTTTTAATTATCTTAATTCCAGTCATTAGAATAGTATTTGTAAAGTTGTGTAAAAGTTCAAGTGTAAGGGGAATGCAACGCCCCTTTGATGTATTATTTTGGATGGTAGGGCAAAAGTGTATGCAAAAAAAAAAAAAAAAAAAAAAAAATCGAAAAAATCAAGAAAAATACAAAAAAAAAAAAAAAAATGAGAAAAAGAAAAGTAGAAAAAACATACGGACTACCATCCCGTTTTATTTTATGTTTATTTTTTGTTTTTGTTATTTTCTTTCATTAGCTTAAATCGAGTCTAGTCTTGGCTTAGCAACATTGTATAGTACATGTAATTGATCAAGATCTTTAACTCGCCACCTGTAAAATATCCTTTATCCAACAAAACCGTGTTTTCCTTTTCCCTACACCTAACGTTATAACCCGTTTAAAAGCCCTCTTTGATAGTTTATCTTTGGTGCTTACGCCTAGTGGAGGAGGTTTTCGATCCTTTCCCAAGCCTATGGTAATCTATTTGCTATGACAGGTAGTGAGAGATATTATCCGTTTTCATTTATGAGATTTATTTTGATGACACTTGAGAGATGTGAGTATCTAAACACTACTTGTGAGGTGCTAGTTTGTAATCTCCGTGCTTATTATGATTAAAGTGGAACGATTATTTGTTGTAATTACTTTTATGTTAGCATTAAATGACCCCTAACTTGTATTTTGATTAGAATAAAAGCGCATTTGCTTGAGGACAAGCAAATCTCAAGTGTAAGGGTATTTGATGAAGCGAAAAGTGTACCGCTTTTAAGGGGTCATTTAAGCCCTAAATCGTATTTATTTGATCAAATATTGCCCTAAATCGTTCCTTTTGTCATTTTAGGTACTTTTGAGAAGAAATCTGGAAAAGGAGGCATTTTGGACGTTTTTGGAGCATAAAAGTGAAGAAAACGACCAAGTCTCAAAATTGTGCTGGAAATTACCTTTGACGGCGTCAGGATTATCCCTGGACGGCGTCATGGCTTGGCAAGAAAAAGTGGATGTGAAAATTACTCATGATAAGCCAGGGAAATTTGCATGGGAATTCTGACGGCGTCACCCTTTAATCTGATCAAGGTCGTCACGGCTTAATTTAAAGAGGGACGGCGTCACGACTAAATCTGACGGCGTCAAGCCTTGATAAGCCAGAATGGATTTTGGAGAGCTAAAGAGGGATGGCGTCAAGAAGGTCATCCGGGAACCCTAAAAGCGGCGAGGTGACGGCGTCACACTCCATAACGTGACGCCGTCAGATCTGAAAGTCTATATATAGTTTTGCAATTTTTTGTCATTAGTGTGGAACTTATTGAGGAACTTTGTGTGTGAAAACCCTAAGACGAATTTGGCAGCTTTTTCAAGGCTTTTTGCCTTGAGATCTTCCATGTTACATTGAAGATAAGTTATCAATTAATCATTCAATATGTTTATGTGTTGTTTGATTCTATCTTGTTCTTGTCTTTTGTTTAACATGCTAGGCTAGATTTATCTTGTGTTTGCTTAGATCTAATGAAACCTAGCTATTGATTATTGGTTATTAGTGTGTTGTTAGTTGTATTGGATGATTGTTCATCTATGTTAGGCTTAAGAAAACTGGCTAACTTCCTATTCGGTAACTTGCTTGAACGTCTTAAGAAACATGAACCAATGCGTACTAAAGGTTTTTATGGTTGTATTTAATGCACAAGCGAATTCTAGTGATCCCATGTTAGGAGCTTCCTAGCCGGCTCGACATAGGAGTGAAGTAGGAGCTTGTAGAGTCGGGGAAGTACATACGCCACCCCACAAATGGTATTAAGGAATACACCCGTCATCCACGCAACTAATACACACTAATCAACCGGTAAAAGATAGTTAGGGAGTAAGGAAATCTAAGTAAACACATTTCTCTCTATATAAGTTTTACCACCTTTTCATTTTCAGTTATTTTATTTTATTTGCATTCGTAGTTATTTGGGTTAGTTGATTAGCAACTAATTCCGCCCACTCTTTTAAACCCGAGATTTTACTTGCTTTCATAAAATTATAAAAATATAAAAAAGAATCTTCTCTCACCCTTAGACCTATTAGAGTAATTTTTCATACCTAACGAACACTATTCCCTGTGGAGAACGATCAATCCCCCGTACTTACCACTACACTATACTACATCGGTCAGGTACACTGCCTGGTGGGGTTGTAAGCCTCTTGAGATCCCTCGAGAGGTAAAACCTGTTGTAAGGTTGCAAAACCACGCATCAACCACTTATATACCACATACAATACACATATCACATATAAGTAAGTAATACACACCAAGCAAAATTAAATGAGTTGAGACTATAGGTCAAACTAACCTGCTAAAAATCACGGTTGTGACATTATCCCCCACTTAGGAAAATCGCGTCCCGAGATTTACTAGCTCGCCTCATCACTCTTCTCAGCAAATAATTTAGGATACTTGGACCTCATCTGATCTTCACGTTCCCAAGTAAACTCAGGACCACGCTTTGAGTTCCAACGTACTTTTACCAACGCTATCTTACCACGTTTCATACTCTTGACTTCTTGATCCATAACCTCAACAGGTTCCTCAACAAAGTGCAGAGTCTTATTAATCTTAATCTCCTCTAATGGCACATGCAAACTAGCATCTGCCAAACACTTCTTCAGATTAGATACGTGAAACGTATCATGCACACTACTTAATTCCTTAGGCAATCTTAACCGATATGCCACCGGCCCAATTCTTTCCGTAATTTCAAACGGTTCTACATACCTTGGTGCTAATTTGCCTTTCTTACCGAAACGCACAACACCTTTCCAAAAAGACACTTTCAACATCACAAGATTACCAACACTAAACTCCAAGGGCTTACGGCGATTATCCGCATAACTCTTTTGGCGATCTCTTGCTGCCTTAAGTCTTTCCTTAATCCGAAACACCTTATCCGTAGTCTCCTGCACTATTTTAGGACCAATTAGTTGGCTTGTTCCAACCTCTGCCCATAGAATAGGTGATCTATACTTCCTTCCATACAACATTTCAAACGGTGCACATCTAATACTAAAATGATAGCTGTTATTATAGGAAACTCCGCCAAAGGCAGATGAGTATCCCATCTTCCTCCAAAATCAATAGCACACGCCCTAAGTAAATCCTCCAAAGTCTGAATCGTTCGCTCACTTTACCCATCAGTTTGTGGATGATAAGCAGTGCTCATATCCAACTGTGTATTCAACGCCTTTTGCAATGATTGCCAAAACCGCGAAATAAACCTACTATCACGATCTGAAATAATCGACACAGGCACACCATGTCTCGCCACAATCTCATTAATATAAATCCTCGCCAGCTTTTCCATCTTATAATCTTCACGAATGGCCAGAAAATGTGCAGACTTCGTTAGCCTGTCCACTATGACCCATATCGTGTCATGTCCACTACTCGTCCTAGGCAACTTTGTAATAAAATCCATCGTTATTCTCTCCCATTTCCACTCAGGAATCGGCGGCTGTTGTAACAATCCTGAGGGTTTCTGATACTCAGCCTTAACTTTCAAACAAGTCAAGCATTGGCTAACATATTCAGCTATTTCCCTCTTCATTCCCGGCCACCAGTAAGCATCTCTACATCTTGTCCGATCCTGGATGAATCGAGTATCTCGACTTATGAGCTTCATCCATTATCAACGTCCTTACACCTCCTACCGATGGAACCCATATTCTATCTAAGAAGTATAGTCTACCATCCTCCTTTTTCTCCATTTGCTGATCCAATCCACGCAGCATCTCAGCGGTCGCATTCTCATCCTTAAGAGCTTCCTCTTGTGCTGCCAATATCTTACCCTTAATTCCCGACTGTAATGTCATACACATCGCTCGCACACGCTTAGGCTTAATCCGCTCCTTTCTACTTAAAGCATCAGCTACCACATTCGCCTTTCCAGGATGGTAGCGAATCTCACAATCATAATCACTAAATAATTCAATCCACCTTCTTTGTCGCATATTCAGTTCCTTCTGACTGAAAATATGCTGAAGACTCTTATGATTTGTATAAACAACACTCTTCGTGCCATACAGATAATGTCTCCAATTCTTAAGAGCAAATACTACCGCACCAAGCTCCAAGTCATGAGTCGTATAATTCTTCTCATGAATCTTTAGCTGTCGAGATGCGTAAGCTATCACCTTACCTCTTTGCATTAGCACACATCCAAATCCTTGATTCGATGCATCACAATACACAACAAAATCATCTGGCCCATCAGGTAACGTCAGAATAGGTGCATTACACAAACTATCCTTTAGTGACTGAAAAGCCACCTCCTGCTCTTCTCCCCAAACATACTTCTTGTTCTTCTGAGTCAACAAAGTAAGGGGTTTAGCAATCTTCGAAAAATTCGCTATAAATCTTCGATAATATCCTGCCAATCCTAAGAATGAGCGTATCTCGGACGACGTCGTAGGAGCCTTCCAGTTCTTGACCGCTTCAATCTTACTAGGGTCCACATGTATTCCTTCACTATTCACCACATGTCCAAGAAAATGTACTTCTTCAAGCCAAAACTCACATTTTGAGAACTTGGCGTACAACTTCTCCTTCTCCAATAATTCAAGAACTAATCTCAGATGTTCTCCATGCTCCTCCTTCGTTTTGGAATAAATTAAAATGTCATCTATGAACACAATCACGAACTTATCCAAGTAAGGCTTGCAAACGCGATTCATCAAATCCATGAATACCGCAGGTGCATTTGTCAGCCCGAATGGCATAACCGTGAACTCAAAGTGTCCATAACGAGTTCTAAAGGAGGTCTTCGGAATATCCTCCTCATGCACTCTTAGCTGGTGATACCCCGAACGTAAATCTATCTTCGAGAAAAACCGAGCTCCTTGTAGTTGGTCAAAAAGATCATCAATCCTAGGAAGAGGATATCTATTCTTAACCGTCAACTTGTTCAATTCCCGATAGTCAATACACATCCGAAACGAACCATCCTTCTTCTTAACGAATAACACCGGCGCTCCCCACGGAGAATGACTAGGCCGAATAAATCCCTTATCCTGAAGTTCTTGCAGCTGCTCCGCCAACTCCTGCATCTCAGAAGGTGCCAAACGATATGGGGATTTCGCCACAGGTGCCGCTCCAGGAACCAACTTGATACGGAATTCAACTTGACAGATTGGGGCAATCCGGACAAGTCCTCATGAAAACGCCAGGAAACTCACATACCACAGGAATCTCTTCTATCTTACATTCTTTAGCCTTCGCAGTCTTAAGGGTTTTCAAGTCCTTCCCTACGCACTCTCCTTGTATCCGAAGGACACCACCACTCTCCAAAGGTATACGAACTACCTTTTCGTGGCATATGACCTCGGCCCTATGCTTAGACAAACAGCTCATCCCTATCACCATATCAAAACTCCCATGCCCAAAATGTATCAAATCAATTGTGAACGGGATACTCTCTAGCACTATAATACACCCACGAATAACCTTGTCAACCTCTACCTCCTTACCACTAGCTATTTCAATCACAATACTAGGTCTAAGTTTACTAGGCTCATCATTCAATAGTCTAGTAAATGAACAAACTTAAATACCACAACGTTAGCACCAACAGATAATCGAGGTATCATCATATGATAGGTAGAATGGAATCTTACCACCCACACCTTGCTGCATACAACGATTTCCTAAACGGTTAAGAGAATACATCTCTAACCATACAACTATCATCAACATGATATCACATAACACCTACCACAACATATAACAACAAACATCAATCAATGTAATCATGGTCACAAGTCCACGTGTGTGATACCCTTATAATTATGTTCGCGACCATAGTTATAAGGCCTATTCCACACGTATACTTGCTTCCAAAACCACACATCTCAATGATAACGCACCTATATCACATAGCGCCTAATATACAACACAATCCATGCTATCATACTTGCAAGTCCACCTGTGTTGTGAAGCATGTATAATTATGTTGGCCACCATAATTATCTATGCTTCCTTTCACAAGTGTACTTCCTCCTATGACCACACTTCATGCAAACAATCATCTCACATGGAACAATTCCAACGATCATGGAACAATTCCTATGACCACTTTAACTCTATAATCAAAATCACTTAGGAAAAATCCTAAAATCCAACGGAATCTATATTCCAACACAATTTCCACATCAAAAACACAAAAGACATATCAAAACATAACGCTAAACAATAATGTCGCACGTGGCTCGAGCTCCATCCTAACATTCGTCTATCTTGAAATAATTCAACTACTTGCCGTAGACTCCAGGTCCGAATCCACTTCGTCTTCCTCACTTAGCCATCCATTTCGGTTTCCCTCGGGCTGTGGTAGTGGATGACTATCAAAGCCACTCTCGGGATTCCTTCTTTCCTCCTCTATATGGTCCACAAATCCATACAAATTACGGGGCTCAGCTCAAACTACTCCTCCATCTTCTATGAACTTGGGACACCTCCCAGGGTACCTAGTCGTGAAGCCGTTTTTATCGGTTACCTCCGTCTCGTACATTTGTACCTCCGTTCCACCCACGTTTACCAATGTCATATTTTCCTCAATTAGACATGGCCACATGATAGTAGGAATCAAAATCCTCTTGTTAGCCCGTCTCAAACTACCAATCCTCTTGCAACTAGTAGCGACAACAATTGCCCAACAATATTTGCTACGCGCGAGAGGTGCCTTGCTAAAAATGACACATATGATAGTAAGTATGAGGATCCAATAGACGTCTAAAACTCAATCGAACTACTCATAACCTCAAGAAGAATAAACACGTAAAGTACTATACTAACACATAGGCCCTAAATGCAACTATATGAGGGACTCCTAGGTTATAGTCTAGGTTCAACCACCTACTTCTCTATAACCAAGGCTCTGATACCAATATGTCACACCTCGCCGATGGCGGAAACGCGAGTGCAACATCATGGATATCATCACAACACTTGGTGTCTAAATAGAGAAAATACTACATGCAAATAAATAGAGCAAAGTACAAACACAAAGTGTCGTAACGATACCCCAAAACAAATAATCCAAAACAATCACTAAAGTATCTTCATTAAAGCATATATAGCCATCCCCAATGCAATCTAGGTCTCTACTAATCGCGCCCTTCTATCGTAACAAAATCCAACTAAATCAAATTTAAAAACTCATAGATAGCCATCCCCAATGCAATCTAGGTCTCTTCTAATCGCGCCCTTCTATCTTAGCCTTAGAATGCTCACCTGAAAATGATGCTTAAAACGTCAACATAATGTTGGTGAGATTCATAGGTTTAAGACACACAAAACACCTTTATCATCAGTCCACTGTGATTATAAAACATAGCATAGCAGGACAGCAAAGATATATATAGTTATTATACACTAGCATGCAATCATAGCTTACGGGACGGAACGTGCCCACCGATCCAAATACCACCACAATTGGGACGGAACGTGCCCACCGATCCAAATACCACCACAATTGGGACGGAACGCGCCCACCGATCCAAGTTCAAAATAATTGGGACGGAACGCGCCCACCGATCCAATATAATTCCCCTTTCCGGCCAGACATAATAATAACGAGTAGAGCCACTAGGGCATCTTCCCACTCGTATGATCACCACAAATAAACACCATAATAACATGTAGTATAAGTATAATAACAATTACACGTCCATGCATTTTATAACCACATAATCACAGTAACTCAAAATAATTTAAACAAGCATCATCTCCATCCCAAGTTTAAAACAAAGTAAAAATATGGGACTATGAACTCACCTCAAATCCGCAGCTTCCAAGTTATCAACACACAAATCTATATCACACAAAAATAACAATCACGTTACACGCGACCAAGCTAAAAGCCATAGTCCATGTAACACACATATGATGGATGTCTAAGGTTCATATAACCCACTATGGATTACCTAGACACCATACTAATCACCACCCAATACTTGACACTCACTAAATCCCTTAATTAACACTTTTAGAAACGCATATTTCTAAAGTACTTTTACCCACATAAAATCACAGCGAATAAAGCTTCGAAACTCAAACCAAAAATTCAACATGATCTTTCATAAGCATACAAACTTTTCCTAGAAGATCATGCACTAAAAACACACACAAGTACCCAATGAAAAATCAAACATGACAACTATCCAGATTCGGATCTGATCGGACATCAAAAAGTTTTGACCTTATAGACCTACTCACACAACTTATTATCGTCTAATTTTCGCGTGGAAGTCAAATATAATATAGAACTTGATTCCAACAGAAGGCCTTATCCAAATTCCACTTTCAAAGCCACCTTTGACCTCAATAATTTTACCCTAATTCTGTCCCGGTTTAACAGTTTTGACACCTTAACTCATAAAATTCGTTTGACTGACTTTCCGACCTCGAAAACACTTGTGGTCGGACTTTTTGGAAAGCTCTTTCACTTTACTATAATTTAGACATAAAATTCGTGATCTAACTCATCTTCATCTATTAATTACAATCGTATCTTTACAGACCTTTAAATCTGCCAGATTCATGACTCTTTAATTAACAACTTTTAAACCCTAATTACTTCACCAATTATCACAAGATTATTAATTATTGATTCCTACATGTTTAATATCATAAATTTACAGATCTTAATATAAACCCTAGATCCACCATAATTTGTTACATGCACAATAAAATTTAATTACCCAATTAGGGTTTACTAGACATACCTTAAATTGAATTATTGAACTCAAAAAAATCTTCTTCTCCTCTCATTAGGGTGATCGACCGAATTTTCAACAAGGGAGGAATGAGGGTTTTTGGTTTGTATTTATAGACCTCTAGAAAGCCTAAGTGAATAACTTTTCCTCCAAGATTTGTAATCCTAATCAAATTTAGTTTCTATTTTTTCTCTTTATTCGGCCGAAATATATATATATATATATATATATATATATATATATATATATATATATATATATTATATATTTATCAAATTTATTTATTACACTTAAAACCTTGTATTTTTTATATTTTATAAAACCCCATATCAAAACCTAATGTCTTACGCGATAAACTCAAATTTTTTGACAACCGGAAAAATGTCATTTTCACCCAAAGTTTCCAAAAATAGATTTTTCATACTTAATATTAACATAACCCATGATAAACAACTCCATGTAACTTACTTACGCTCAAAACACTTGAACGAAGAATCGTTACACAAAACCACAAAACTCCAAACAAATACACAAGTCATTTCTACACCACAAAGGCGATCAAAATGAACTCATCCCAAAATCCAACACTACTCAACATGACAAAATCTCATACCAGGGGATTTAGTGGTCAACACACGCATTTATACCACTTATATACCACATACAATACACATATCACATATAAGCAAGTAATACACACCAAGCAAAATTAAATGAGTTGAGACTATGGGTCAAACTAACCTGCTAAAAATCACGGTTGTGACAAAACACTATGAGGATGCTTCCAAACAATTAATTCTGTTTCTTGTCCTTGGGTGCTAGAATCTTTTCCATCTTTTTGAGCAGTTGATATGTTGTTTCATCATAAGGATATTGAAGTTGGAGTCTTCTATTTCCATGTAGCATTTGATGTACAATAGCCTTCTGATATTGTAGAGGATAATCCTTTTCTAAAAGCATGTAAATTGTCATACCATGTACATCCAAAGCATGAACTCCACAAGATTGAAATTTTTTCCACTGTAGAACTGTGTTGTGTTTTAAAGTTCTCCACTCCTCATCCTCATGATGTGGTTCAAACATCACTTTCAAATATCTCCATATGACTCTATCATAAATTTGTTCTGGCCTGTTATAACCAAACTTTTCTTTATACAGCTTCCATAGAGTCACCATATCTTCTCTATCAAAATGATGAACCATCTGTAGAAAACTAACAAACTTCACAGAGTTTCCATCAGCCCTCTTGATATCCCAATATGCTGTCTTACCATGTATTCCTGAAGTAAAAGCAATAATTGGAAGTTTGACATTGAGAGGAACTGCATCCATGACTTCTTCTTCATTGACTAATGCAAGTTCTGTATGAGCTTGCATTTGTACTTTATCACTTTCATTTTCTACATCAGCTTTCAGTTCTTGTTTTTGCTCACTCTGCTCTTTCTCTGCCTTATGCTCTGTTTTTGCCTGCTCTTTTTGTTCAGATTTTTGCTTTTTGCTTCTTTGCTTAACCAGCTCTTCTCCTGTTCTTTTAGAACTCCTCCCCACTTCTTCAGTCTCCATAGGTACAAACCTCTCAGTCTTTCTCTTGGTAATGTTGTACAGTTCTTCAATTTTGCCATCATCAAACTGTGCTAACACTTTTTGTTGCCAATTATCCATATTTTTTAGGTATGCACACATGACAGATCTTCTTTGTGCTTTGGTGGGTGGCTTGTTCTTCTTTGCTGCTAACCTTTGTGCTGCATAAAACTTCTTCCTTTCATCAATAAGCTCTTTCAACATTCTAGCTCTTTCATCAATTGAATATTGTTCTTGTTCTTCTTGTGTTAGCTTTTGGGCAAGTTCCCAATCAGCATCACACTGGGCTCTTTCTTCATCCCATGCAGCAATTAATGCTAAAGTCTTAGCTTCCTTCTCAGCAGCAATTCTTCTTTGTTCCAAAACTTTCTGGTTTTCCTTAGCAAACTCTGCAGCTAATTTTTCTGCAACATTTGCATCAAGTTGCATTTCTTTTGTTTTAGAAAGTGGTTTCTCCACAGGTTATTCACTAAGTATAGCTTTGCCTTTGCCTTTGTCTTGTTGAGGTGGTTGTGTAGCTTTTGGTGTAGAAGATGGCTCTCTTATAACAACACCTTTGACTGATGGTTTGGATGTCTTCAATTCTATCATTGCAGGAGCCAAAATGCTTTCATCATCCATAACCTTAGCAGTAGAAACTTGTTGTTCAGCAGTAGAAACCGTTTCTTTATCATCAGTAGTAACTTCTGGTGTAGCAGTAGAAACTTTTGCACTAGCAACAGTAATTTCCTTACTAGCAGCACTAACATCTTTACCAGCAGCACTATCAACCTTAGCAACACTATCCAACACCACTTCATTTCTCTGAGTATCAGCAACCACAAACTCATTTTCATCACTCTCTGCACCAATACTTATATCCATAGCACCCTCATTATCCTTAGCCTCCCCTGAAGCTTGGCTTTCATTCCTCCCCTGTTTGGGAGCATTCTCCCCCAAATTGATAGCCTCAGAAGAACTAATCCTTTGAGTTGTGTCCACCTTATGTACTCTTTTAAGTTTTAGAGCTCTTGACCTTTTGATACCTTCTAAGAATCTAACCATTCTCTTCAAAGCTTTGATTTTACCACCTTGAGAAGCAGCTAGTTGTTGTAAGTCAACAACTTGTACAGACAACGTGGTACAAGTTGCCATCAATTCCTTAATTAGTTCACTTCTATCCTCACCACTTCGGCTTGTGTTATCTAGCCTGAGAGGTGAATCATTGGAAGTGTTAAGCTCAGCCTCAAACCCTAGGTTGAGCATCTGAACCCCCCATATTAGCCATTTGACAGGGTCCTTCACCTGAATCAGTTCCATGGGAACCAGACTCATTAGAAGTTGTCTTGGTTTGGGTCTTATTGGTGGTACCACTGGCCTGTGCTGCTTCTAAGCTAGACACAGTAGTGGCAGCCCTTACCAACATGTCATTCTCTGTAACACCCCGAAATCGGATCAGCGAAAACATACGGGTCGGGGGGAGGGGGTGTTATTGAATTGTTATCACAATCACAAGGTACAAAGAACGGTTTTACTAAAACCATTTTAGAAGAAATTTCATAATTGGAAACATTCAATTTACATTATATAAAATAGTGCGGAAAATAAAGTTTCATAAAAGGATTTAAAGTGGTCCCAAATAGTTTCCTGAGTCTTCTATGACCATGTCATGCCCTTCGCCAAGCTCCTCTAAGAGTAAGGTATGCAGCGGAAAAGATTTCACACCTGAGATATGTCACACCTCGCCAAGGCGGAAACGTGAGTGTAACTTCATGGATATCATCACAACACATGGTGTCTAAATAGAGAATTACTACATGCACATAAATAGAGCAAAGTACAGACACGAAGTGTCGTAACGATACCCCAAAAGAAAATAAACAAAACAACTCACCAAAAGGTATCTTCAATAGAACATAAAGTACTAGTCGAAAGATATTAAAGTATCACAATCAAAATCAAACATATTCAAATCAAAACATAAAGATAAATCGTTCTCAAATGCAACTAAGTCTCGTCTAGTCGCTTCCCTCTACCTTAGCCTTAGAATGCTCACCTGAAAATGATGCTTAAAAACGTCAACATAATATTGGTGAGGTTCATAGGTTTAAGACACATAATATATCTCAGGCAACCAGTTCACTGTGATTATAAAATGTAGCAGGACAGTAAGACTAGTCATTATACTAGATAGCATGCAATCTCAGTCATTCAACCAACATACCACTTAAGGGACACAAGGGACGGAACGTGCCCACGATCCAAATAGCAATATCCAACATCAATTGGGACGGAACGCGCCCACGATCCAAGTTCACAATAATGGGTAAACCATACCCTCTGATCAGACCACACAGAATAATAGTTAGTAGAGCTACTACTCTCCAATTGGATAATGGGAGCATAGCTACCCTCCAAATGGACCACACAGAATCACCACACAATAATCTCATAACATGCAATACACGTATAATAACACTTACAAGTCCATGCATTTACGACCACATAATCACAGTAACTCAAAAATATTTCAACACAAGCATCATTCCCATCTCAAGTTAAAACAAAGTAAAAATGGGACTATGAAACTTACCTCAAACTTTGCAGCTTCCAAATTATCAATCACAAATTGTAGTATATCCACTCACAAACAAACACACGATTTGGGACAAGATGATGGATTGAATAGTAGAAGAAGAAGAAGGTAGAGAGAGAAGTGGAACCTAGAGAGAGAAACAATTGTATATTAGCTTGATGAGCAAATGAGGTCCAACCCTCTCCTTTGGTGGAGAGGGCTTTATATAGTTCTTACATAGGGTGCCCCTAGTGGGCTGTGGAGCGAGCTGACAGTGGGTAAAGACCCGACCCACTCCACAATATTAATAATAACTAAACTACTAATAATATTACTAATTATCCTACGAGCTATGATGTGCTACTAAGTACTCGGGGTGACCGAGTCTTCAGCTGAATATTCATATTCCTAACAATCTCCCCCTAAGGGAGGTCACCCCGGAAGTGATGTTCTGAATTCTAGCACTTCATTCTTGGATCTTGACTTCATAGCTCGTAACCATTGATTCTTCAATTTCTATGATCTTTGTGCATACAACAGCGAACTTCAGATGACTGTTCTTCTGTCTTGGATGATTGGTATGTGCTTAAACACATACCTTTTCTTAACCAAAACCGGACCCAAATAGACCAAAAACCCGACCAAAATGCCAAATATATTGCGTTTTTGTGTTTTTATATGTGCAGGCACGGATATCGAAGAAAAGGACAAAAATCAAGCAAAAGACAAACCGAGCACGAGATTTGGAAAGAGATGGTTAAAAGCCGGAGCCGGGGAGGAAATTATGGTCAAATAGTCAACCAAAGTCCTCAAATTATCAAAGCTTGTCAAGTTCAGCCCTTGGATTTATTTTGGAAGAATGGCAGCAATGGTCCCTAGAATTTCAGAAATAACACAAAAGGTCCTTATCATTTTCACCTTACAAATATACACCTTATCCATAAAATTATCCCACCTACTACTAAACCAAATCCACTACACACTCAAACCCAACATGCCATAAGCCCCAGCCCACCAATACACTAAACCCAGCCCAGTAAAATCCCAACCCGAATCCTTTATCAAAACCCGGTCAAACTTTTCTCTTATAAACCTTAAAAGTCAAAATATATTATAAAAACACACACCACAAAAACGCGCCCAGAGTTTTTCCCCAAAATATACTATTTAACGAACCCTAGAATTACCGTACTATCTAATTACCCTGTCCCATTAATAATTACCCAATGATTGGGTTTCTAGAAGGACCTGACACCCAAGGAGGACACGTGGGAGCAATTGATTAGACAAGCCACCTTACACACATGATCCAAGGGCTGAGAACAATTTATTGATGTTTAAGGATGATCTGAGGGTTGATATCGCATCAAAGAAGCACAAAGGGCACACAGATCAGTGACGTGGACAGCTAGAAGCTTCACCCCATGGCTATAAATAGCCCTCTTCTCACACGAATTGAAGGTGTTAGTTAATTTAGGATTAGGAGTAGGGTAGAGTAGTTCTTAGTTAAGTTTTCTGATTAATGTTATGCTGAAATTTTAGTTTTCTGAATTGTATTTTTAGTTTTCAAGTGATGTAATCGAATTTCTTTTAATGAAATGTTAGTTTGATATTTTGCTTAATCCACTTTAGTATTCTGTTAAGTTGTTAAAATAGCTTATAAACCATTTCAGTAGCTTTTACAAACTTATTTAGTTGCTTTAAACCTTCATTTTCATTATTCTCCAATTTATTTCAAAAATCCAAAAACATTGAAAAATAATTCCAAAAATACAAAAATAATTTTAATCACAGCTTCAACAAGCTGTTTTTCTGAGTTAGTTTAAGCTTATATAAGCTCAGTAGTTTATAGTAAGCTTGTGTCAAGGTTTATGTTGTTTTTTATTTTACAAATTCCATAAGTCAATGAGAAAGTCAATATAAGTCAACTGTCTTGGTTATATGGTGATCTGAGGTGATTTTGGCAAGCCAAAGTGAGTAAGGGAAGCATTTGGCCTGTCTAGAGACAGGCAAGCATAGTGAAACCCTCTTTTCATGCTGAGGGGTGACTCATTTGTAAGTTCTGTTTACACTTTTGCTCAACTAGTTGCTTAGATATGAGTTTCTGTGTTTCTGTTGGTTTCAATTGCATTTGATTGTTAATTTTGCTTCGATTAGAGTTAGTTTAGCTAGTTTGATCATTAGTTTGGAGATGAGTTGTTTATTTCATCATTTCATAGTGTTAGCAGGTTATAAAGGGGTGTTTGGATCTGTGTATTGCTGAGTTTAGTTGTTGCTGTTTTTCTGTTTAAGCTTTACAAATAGATCACATTAGGATAGTAGTTAACAAATATAGAATAAAATAGTGGTATAGTTTAATAAAAAGTCAAAATAGTATTTCAATCTTAGTTAACTGTTAGTTAAATAGAAATCAGTTAGTGAATTTGTAGATATAGTTGCATAATAGTTCAAGTTAGCTTAATATAGTTTAATTTCAGCTTAATATTACGAGTAGTAGTAGATATAATCAGTAGAAATAAGCTTTAGTCAAAGTAGTATAAGTATAAAATAGTCAACTGTTTCTAGTTAATTGCTTCTATAGGCTGCTGATTTTGGATCTAATTAGGTGAGCAATTGTAGTTTAGTGAAAAGGATTTTGGTCAATTTAGATACTCAGTAGTATAGACAAACATTTGCCCCAAGAATATTCTAGTTTTGAGCTTATTAGAAGTGCTATTTGTAGTCTGCAAGTTTAACAAAAAATCTGTGCAGGATTGGATTCTTAGAATTTGTGTTCACTAGCAGTTTTTCTAGGACTAAATTGAAGTGCAATTGGGGTATTATACATAGGGCTTTTGTGCTTTTTAAGTTCTCAGTTGGTCTGTGAAACTTTTGCCCCCATTAGTTTCATCTGTTCAGATGATTTGAGTGCTTATTTGGCTGTAGAAAGTTGCTTGTTTTTCTGCCTTAATTTCACCATAAGTTCAGTTTAAAGTGCTTAAAGCTTGTGATTATTTGGTCATTTTCAATTGTTCTGAGCTGATATAATTCTGTTGCATCATATCTGAGCTTTTTGTTATTTTTGGTTCTCTTTTGCTTATTTTTGGCTTATTTCATACTGCTTATTTCAACTGTTCTGCTTATTAGGGTTAATTCAGTTCTTGAATTTATTTTTCCTAGATTTAGAATTAAATTTTAGATTTACTCAAATTTTTCCAGATTTTTCCAAACTGTTTTACTATTTTTAAACCATTTAAATAGTTTTTATTAGTATTTAATTCATAAAAAAATTATTAAAAAGTCAAAAAAATATTTTTCTTTTTCCAAAAATTTTCTTTTATCAGTTTTAATATAGGAAAATTATTTTCAAAATTTTAGGTTTTAAAATTTAGCATTTCACTTTTATTTACGTTTTATATTTCGTCGCGTAACGTTTTTAAATTTCAATTTTCGTTTTTTTAGGTTTACATGCTTAGTGTAATTGTATTTTTAGCTTAATTAGTTGTTTTCATTTAATATTTCATTGTTCGTAGTATAAAATCACCAATCAATCACTCTTTTTCACACACATTCACCACACAATTCGACAACGTTAACGACAAATCGATATTCGACCTTCGTTGGGACACGACCCGGGGAAAACGCATTCGTTGCCTTTTCCTTTGGAAAAATATAATATAACGACAAATCAATGATCTTTGGTGATTCTTTGAAGTCATCATCCAACTTGTGTTTCCAAGTCATCTTTCAGTAGTATGTCTCCATGTGATGAACTATTCATTGAGTTGACATGCTCACACTATTTGGCGTCATGATCTTTCAGCATCAGAGTTTGCAGAAGCGATGTTGAAGGTCTTTTAGGTTATCATGACTTTGTGAATATGATGTAGTGCGAGCATGTGGTGATGGATTGGCATCTTGATCAGCAACCAGCTACAGCCTCTATCAGCTGCATCAGCAATCAGCTACAACCGCCAGGTGTTCCTGCATACGACAGTTAGCAATAAAACGTCCGGTACTTACAGGTTTGGACTTCGAGATTGTTATCAGCATAGTGTGAAAACTCTCTCTAATCCTTACCAAGACCGTTCCTAAATCGGAAACCCACAGAGGGTTTTAAAGATTTACCGTAGCAAATCAACGATTAGGTGAGTCGCTGGAGATCACTCCACGACTGTAGACCGTTTGAAACCGCCGCGACCACTAAGCGTAATCCACAAGGAATTACCGAAGTGACCTGCTTTCAGGGCTGCTTGATGTTGACCCTGGCAGGAATTTCCATTCAATCATTGAGAATTGCATTTGCAAATTCCCTCATAAATGTTCTGGCAGATTGCTAAGATCTGCGTAGGACTCATAAGTTTACAACTGGTGTCCTTAATGTTGAACAACCAGTGTAGAAATAATTTGTGTTCCTATGAGATCTTATTATGCATCTCGTGGCTCTAGACTCTATTGTGCGTTTTGATTTGGTGATCGGAGGCTGGAGAGGACTGCCACCTTTTCAATATCATCTAACTCGGAGTGAGAGAGACGATAGAAATGTATTGAACTCTGTGACAATTGAAACAAGAGTCCTTTGAGGGACCTTGAGTGGCTAGGGAGGGTTGTGCAGCGTATCACTGGGTCCATGATACTTTGTCTTCAATGTCAGCAATCAACCAAGTGATTCAGACAGCATATGAATTGACCCGGTTTCTGCCTACAATGTAAGGAGGGCTTCTTTCTTTTCACCCTTTATCTTTACATTTCTTTTTCATTCTTCAACCCCTTCAGTGCTTACCGAGACTTCATTGCTAGAACCTTGTTGGTTTTGTTCCAGTACTAGCTCCATCTCAGTCGGCACTCTTCCCTTAATCACACTTTTCTCCTTTTTTAATCATACCTAAGGACTTCTACACTAACTAATGGATTGTCCCTGGGTAGATCCCTCCGGCTCTGGCGGGATCGTGGGAACTTGTACCTAACCTTACTGTAACACCCCAACCCGACAAGGGTAAAGATATCACAATAATGGATTCATATCAGATCAAAACAAAGCATACATCTACAGTAATACAAAATCTCAAAGGATTACAAATGAAATACTGAATCTACATGGTTACAAATGAGAAACTTCCAAGAACACTAATTCTAAAATATATTATCTTCTAGTCAACTCTAATCCAGAATAGCTATCCAATCTTCTAAGTCCAAAGGTACACTCTTCACTCATTCCCAGCTTCCTACTAAAACCTGCCACAGGAAAAGAAATGCGGCTGAGCTACGAGAGCTCAGTGAACAGATATATAGATAACAGAAACAATAACAGGTAGCAATACAGAAACAAATCAGAAATGCAGATCATACAGATACTGAATCAAAGTGAAAGAATAGGAAAGGAATAAGGGTAAAAGAAAAGGAATGAAAAAGGGATAAAGAACAAATCAGGTTTAGGGAAATACAGAAATCCATCACGAGCCCAGAGAACAGATAATACCATAGCATAACCATATAATATAACAAACCTGTGTAGAGTGATCAGCTCTCAGAGAATGTGAGTGACGTGTATCGCACACACCATCAGTCACCAGAGATAATAAACCATAATCATATACATAATCAGATAACAGATAATCAGATAACAGATAACAGAGTCAGAGTCAGATCTAGGATGCATCCATGCGCCCCCAGTGGCCAGAAACTCCTCAACACACCAGATAAAATAAAGTCAGGGACGGGACAGGTCATCACTCTCCTGCCCTAGAGTCATGCCATCGGTGCATCAATGACATGGACATGAAACCCTCATGCCTAGTGAGTGGCTCGGATATCAAACTGTAGGTCAGAGGTCAGAGGTCATATGTACTACCAAAATCAGAAGGTCATATCATAAGGGTACATGGCAAAAAGGTTCATGTCAGAGTCCAGAAATATCAAAGGTTCAATTCAGAGTTTAAGCAAAGGTTCAGAATAAAGAATCATATCAGAAAGTTCATGTCAAATATTTCAGAATTAAATATCAGAGATTTAAAATCAATCTGGTTCATATCAGAGTTTATCAGATCAAGGTTTATAGCAATAATCCAGTCAAGGTTCAGATCAAAAGTTCATTTCAGAAGTTTCTATCAAAAGTCCATTTTAAGAAATCCTTTAATAATTGTTTTCATAATAATGATCATTTGAAACGGTTTTTCATAAAGATAGTCTTTGAAATAGTTTTCATAAAAGCTAGTAGAATTTCATGTAAAAGCATAAACATCATTTTTAACCAATAACTCTTCTCAAAACATTTACAGGTCATAATTTAAAAGGTTTTTCCCACATAGATTCATATCTGAGGTCATAACATGGGAAATCAATAGAAAGGTTCAAGGCAAAGGAAACCATAGCATCAAATCAGAAGTTAAACAGATCAGAGTATGAAAGGGATCATATCAGAGTTCACAGAACAGGGAAAGCATAGCAATGGCTTAGGGAAAACCCTATGATGAATCAGAAATACAAAATGAAATGAGAAAGAGGACACCCTTACTGAAAAAAAGGCAGAATATCTGTACCTTATTAGCAGTGCAGAAAATAAACAAGCAAATAAATACTGAACAGATCAAGGCTTCTCCTTCTTCGCACCTAGAGGAGTAGAAGACGGAATTACAAAGGATTCCAATTCAGATTATTACTTTTAGTTTACCTTTCCATCTTAAGTAACTTTCTATTTTTAGTAACTTTCCAGATTTAGTAAGTTTCCCGATTTAGTAACTTTCCAAAATTAGCAGGTTTCCAGAATTAACAGATATTATCATTTCAGATTAGATTAAGTCCTTACTCAAAGATTATAATGGAATAAAGGTATATTTTAACAAGTTACAGAAGTCTAAGGTTAATTATGACAAGTTCACAAAGTTCAGGGTTTTAATTGTAATTTCATCAATTTTAAGGGTATCAAGTGAAAATACTTCAAGTTACTGATTTAATACACATTTTATTCAGAATGACATCATAATCCCCTTAGTTTCATAATTTACAGTTTATACCCCTCTAGTTACAATATTTACAAAACAAACCTTATATTTACATAATTCATGATTTAATCCCTCTAATATCCATATTTACCAAACAAGCATATTATTTTACCAAAATTCAGAATGTCACATCAGAGTTTACATATAGTACTATTCAGCCCCTTAGATTTCAGAATTTACACAATTAGTCCCTTAAGTTTACAAAACTTATAAATTAAATCATAATTTCAGAATAATTACACATTAGGCCCATAAATACTCAAAATTACACAAAACACTCTTAACATTATTATTTACTCAAAATAACTTCAAGTTTCTAGAATTTACATTTTTAGTCCCTCTAGTTTAATTATTTCCAATTCGACACATAAATATATATATTTACCTTTTAACCTTTATAATTACAAATCTAACACACATGACTCATATTTTATATTTTTACATGATTTGTCCCTGATTAAAACACATTACAAAAATATCCCATAAATTTCAGAAATTACAAAACAGCCCCTATACTTTTTATTTTTAAATCGTTAGTTACAAAAACCATCACAAACCCTAGCATGCTTTCCCAATCATTACACCATAATTCTTAACAACCTTAAACATCATTTAATGATCAGATTCCAATTCCAAAACCCTAACCCTAGGTCGAATTAATTTAGGGTTCCTTTTATTTTATTTTATTTCTTTTCTATATTTTCATAAATCCGGTTATAAACTTAAATCCACCACGACTTTTATAGACCATGAACAATTGAATGGACATTTTTCCCAGGTTATAAGGACCATATAGAGCTCAGAAAAATTAAGCCTCACACCCAGAAAATTCATAATTAATTATTTAGAGTTTTATTGTGTTTTTAAGGTTAAATTTGAAAATAATTCATATAGCATGCATGGTTCAGTTTTAACATTTTATTTAGACCTTATATGATGTAAGAGACGTGAGAAAAATACCAAACCCAATATGGGACGCGTAGAAAGGGCTGAACGAATTTACACTTCTCGAATGGATAACAAGAACCAATAATTCCCCACGAGCACAAACGCAACCAAAAAACCTTGTAATCAATTTTCACAGATCATATATGATGTAAGGAACTCAGGAAAAATAGAAAACGAATTTTACAAGGGTCGTAGGAATCAGAATGAATTTTTACCTCACTTGTGAACAAAATTCGACAATAAAAGATTCAGGCCTCTATAAATCGAGTGGCTATTTTTTTTGGCTTCCTAGCACGACAATGAACTCAGGAAAATTGCTCTTGGACCTCATAAAATTCGTATGGAATGAATGATGATTTATTTGGTGATTGTGTTTTCTCGGCAAAGTGAATAAGGAAGAAAAAGGTATATAAAAATATATGGGAAGTGAATATCCGGTCTTCGGGGGAGGGATTACATAATTTTCGGTCCAAGTTTGCTAATAAGATCAGAATTTTAATTTACTTTGATCTCTTCCTTATTTACTAGTAATTATCCACACTTTTAAATATATTTTTAATATATATAAATACCGAAATTAATAAAAGTAATGTATTTTCGGTTTTTTTTTTTTTTTTTTTAATTTTTGTAAGGTGCAAGATAATTATTTTGGAAATATAAAAATTAGTACAAGACTTGTCGTAATTTTATTTTACCTTATATGTAATTTATTTAACATAATTCGGATTAATTTGGTACTTATAATAGCTTGTAATTAAATTCTTAAGTAGTGAGGGCATTTTGGTCATTTTACATGTTTCTGATTTTAAGGTATTACACTTACCATCCTTATAACTCCAACACAATAAATAAAATGGTCGGTCTTTGGTGTTCTTCCACAATTGCCATAAACCAAATCTTTGAAAAATCTCTCAAAGTGTTCATGATTAAGAAACACATTTTACTAACACTTTGAGAGTTTTGAATTTTTCAAATGCTCCCCCTCAACATGTGCTCGAGTGATTGTTTTATAAATTTGCACATGTTAGGTAGAGCTCGCACTTTTTGAATTGATCAACTTTCAGTGAACATGACCGATTCGAGACACGCTTACATCACTGGTTAGACCAGCTTGAAATTATTACCCGGCCTGGTCAAGTCCACAGAAAGTTTCTCGAAACGGTACACTCTACTCAGATACGTCTTTTTCGAGACACGCTTACATCACTGGTTAGACCAGCTTGAAATTATTACCCGGCCAAGACGCATCCTTTCGATTGATGACAGTTCAAGTTTCGTCAATTCATTTGTTATGTCTGAGTCACACTCGCATGAGATGCCCAATCCTTTATGTTTTGTTAAAAACCATTTGCTCCCCCTCAATATGTGCATTGATATTACAAAATAGTTTAGCACATACGGGAGAGCTTACTTTTACGTCCAAAACATTTTATCAGATTTCATATTTAAATCACATTCTCTCCCCCGATCAAAAATTTCAAACCATTTGAGATTTGTGATCCCAATTGATTTAAATAAGTTAGAAAATGTGGGAGAAAATGTGTCCGATTTAATGTTTTCTGATAATGGAGCATACTATACTCCCCCTCAAACCAAGAGAGAGTGTCACTGCTGATGTTGTACAAAGTTGGCAAGGTGTCAGAAATTTGAACAAGTACTCTCCCCCTCAATTAATGACCCGTTTTCTATTTAAAGAGCTGTAGTCATTCAATTGAGCGTCGAGTATTTGTGAAAATTTAATTCAATTTACCACCTTGTGAGACATCAAAACTCTCTTGAAGAATCATAGATTGAAAGAGGGTTTTGGTGCAAAGAAGACTTCTCTTCTTCTTCAAGAAATGATGCACTGAAACGTACATCAAGTCGGGGAAACATGGATATAAAGTAATCCATGCCCAGGTGAACATCACCTGGTTGGAGGAACAGCTATCCTTTTGGTGACATGCTTTCCCCAGTGAATAACGCGGGTTGCAGTATGAAGTAACTACAAGCCATTTAGACATGTTTTAACCAGTTAGTATAACTTCTGCTCGAGCTTCATTTAAAGACCCGTGTCATTATTGAATGACATTTCTAGGTCCGTAAATGTTATCGATAAACAGAAGACATGCCTAGAAGAACTATTTTTTGGTATTTTTGTGATTTTCTGATTTTTATGGTTTTTATAGGTTTTATATTTTTCTCTTTTCTTTTTGTTTTAAGATATATACAACTATATACAAGGATATATGAAGTCTATCCATTACTCCTCCCTCTCTTCTTGAAGACTCTTGAGGGTTTCAGGTGTCAAGCTCTTCATTCCAAGACGTGGGAGAATAAATTGAAACCTTTCTCTCGGGAGAGCCTTGGTGAAGATGTCTGCTAACTGAAACTCTGTCCTCACAAAATACAGCTCCACAATTCCCTTTTCAACCTGTTCCCTGATGAAGTGATGCCTGATGTTGATGTGTTTTGACCTGGAGTGCTGGACATTGTTACAACAAAGAGCGATGGCGCTTTTGTTGTCACAATACAGGGGAATTTTGTAGTATGAGAGTCCATAGTCTGAAAGTTGTGATCGCATCCATAGGATTTGTGCACAACAACCAGACATAGCAATGTACTCAGCTTCAGTAGATGATATGGAAGTACTCATCTGCTTCTTAGAAGACCAACTGACCAACTTTTCCCCTAAAAACTGAGCTCCTCCTGAAGTGCTTCGACGGGTGTCTTGACACCCCGCATGATCAGCATCAGCATAAGCCATTAACTCCATGGCCGTGTCCTTAGGATACCAGAGACCCATATGGACTGTTCCTTGAAGATATCTGAAAACCCTTTTCACTGCTTCTAGATGCTTTTTGGTAGGCTTGGATTGATACCGAGCACACATGCATACAGCAAACAGAAGATCTGGCCTACTAGCAATGATGTACATTAAGGATCCAATCATGCTTCTGTACTTTGTTTGATCAACTGGAATTCCTGAAGGATCTTCATCTAGCTTTGATCTATCTATCATGGGAGTGTCAACTGGCTCACTTGAATCGAATCCAAACTTTTTCAAGATCTCATAAGCATATTTGGACTGATTGATTAAAATACCTCCGGGACTTTGAGATACTTGTAATCCTAGGAAGAATGACATTTGTCCCATCATCGACATTTGAAATTTGGAACTCATCTCCATTGAAAATCTATCACATTCACTAGGATCAGATGAAGCAAAAATGATATCTTCTACATAAATTTGAACAAGTAGTAGATGTTTTCTTGACTTCCTGGTGAATAGTGTGGGATCAACAACTCCCTTGGAGAACCCTTTTGCTAGAAGAAACTTGGACAATGTATCATACCATGCCCTAGGCGCCTGCTTCAACCCGTAAAGAGCCTTCTTCAAGCAGTAAACATGAGTAGGATGTTCAACATCCACAAATCCTTCGGGTTGGCTTACATAAACTTCTTCCTTTAAGTCACCATTCAAGAAGGCCGTTTTGACATCCATCTGGTAGAATATCATATTCTGACTAGCAGCATTGGCAAGGAAGATTCTTATGGCTTTCAATTCTAGCCACCGGAGCAAACGATTCTTCAAAGTCTATGCCCTCTTCTCGTCTGTACCCTTTTGCAACTAACCGTGCCTTGTTCTTTAACACATCACCATGCTCATCTAATTTCACCTTGAAGATCCACTTGAGAGCAATAATCATAGCGCACTCTGGAGGAGGCACCAGTTTCCATACTTCAAGTCGATCAAACTCATGGATTTCGTCTTGCATGGCCTCGAACCAGCAGTCTTTGGTCATTGCTTCTTTGGCATCTTTTGGTTCGACTTTGGAGAGTACGGAATTGAAGAAACACCACAGTGCATCAGTGGCCAGTTGTTTACGTATGGATACAGGACGAGCGGGATTGCCAATGATGTTGTCAATTGGATGATCGTTGGTCCATTTTCTGAGATGATCATGAGGTTGAGGGTTTTGAACTGATGTTGCCGTGCTGTGTTCTTTGAAAGAGGATGTGTGGGTTGAAGTTTCAGGAGCAAAGATATTCTCAAAAGGAACATCATCTATAGGAGCAAACGGATTAACTTCCAAAGAATGGTCATCTGCAGATTCTTGAAGCACCGGAGAGGATTGAGTATTAGATGATGAGGGTGATTGACTGGCAGCTGGTGCATTGAAGCTGAATGAGACAGATGCTGATGGGCCTTCAGAGTCTTGTAGAACTTGAGCATCAGTATTAGGAAGAACAGCTGCAGCATTTGAGTTCGTTTCATTAGTTGGCTCAAAATATTCGTCAAACATAGGATCAAACTTCTTCAACTCCTCACTAGTTAGTGGTACATAAGATTCTGCAGGCGTGGGATTCTGTACAAGCCCTGAACTGATTGGCCCAGGAGTCAAAAGTTTAAGATCGGGTCCAGAACTGGTTTGTCCTGAAGCAGGTTGCTCACTCAGCTCATCGAACGTGACATGGATGGATTCCATGATTTGTCGAGTTCTCTTGTTGTAGATTCTGTACCCCTTGCGATCTGGTGCGTAACCAACAAAAATACCTACGTCTGCTTTAGCTCTTAACTTTCCCAAGTCTTGACTCTCATTAGTCGGATAGCAAAGTGCGCCAAACACACGAAGAAAGGAAAGATCTGGTTTCTTGTTATGAATTAGCTCATAGGGAGTCTTGTCATGAATAGGATGAATCAGAGATCGGTTTTGGGTGTAGCATGCTGTTGCAATAGCCTCTGCCCAGAGAAACATCGGTGCCTTTGAAAATATAAGCATGGTTCTCGCAGCTTCCACCAGAGTACGGTTCCTTCGTTCAACAACACCGTTCTGCTGAGGAGTGTGAGGGATACTTTTCTGATGCGTGATGCCCATATTTTCATAGAAATTTCTGAGTTAATGATTAACAAACTCAGTTCCATTGTCAGTGCGGATGATTCTGACAGTTTTGTCGAGCCTTACTTGCAGCTGTTTTATCAATTTGATGATAACCTCTGGAGTTTCATCCTTCGTTCTCAAAAACTTAACCCATGTAAACCGTGAGTAATCATCTACTATCACAAGAACATATTTCTTTCCATTTATGGTTTGTACTCTCATTGGGCCACACAGATCCATGTGAAGGGTGTGAAGAACTTCTAAGTTAGTGTTGACGGTTTTGGGTTTATGGGTTTGTTTCTTGCTTTTGCCCAGTTGACATGCGGAGCAGAGATGATCTTTCTCAAATTTTAGTCTGGGCATGCCTCGTACAAGATCTTTGTGGGAAAGATTATTTATGGTACCGAAGTTTAGATGGTTCAGACGACGATGCCACAGCCATGATTTTGTCTTGGAGGCTTTAGAAAGTAAGCAAATGGGAGAGGATCTCAACATTTCTTCAATTGATATGGTATATAGATTTGTGCCCCGAATGCCTTTTAGAAGGTCTACACCATCCAATTCCCTGACGAAACATGTGTGTTTTCTGAAAGCCACTTCTAGATCTGAATCACAAAATTGACCCACAGAAAACAGATTGTGCCCTAATCCTTCCACATAATATACCCGTGAGATTACACTGTCACCGAACACATAATCTCCATAACCCATAATCGCACCAAAGTGGTCGTTCCCGAATCTAACTGTCCCGATAAACTTTTTCACGAAGTTCTTGAGCCGTGAGCGATCCCCAGTCATATGTTTTGAGCAGCCTGAATCCAAATACCAAAGGACGATTTGTACGACCTGCATTTGAAGACAGACAAATATGGATAACTGAAATATGTGGATCCCCACGTGAAACTGGGGTCCGTTTGGTTAGCATTCACAAATTTGGGAGCAACAGTGTTTGCTAATACTGAAGTCTCTATAGTGGGAACAATCCTAGAGTCAGCAGATGGACTATTTGGAAGGCATTGTGTTCCTAGAGACAAAATTCGACCTGTCGGCCTCCATTCTTTAACTTTCACAAACCTATGATCATTCAACTTAGGCAATGGACATTTATTTCCTAAATTGAATTTTCTTCCAGTGGGTCTCCATTGATACCCAACAGTAGCAAAAGTTTTTCCTGTTGCCTTTCAAACTTTCTTACATCTTTCAGTCTTCCTAACATACTTAACTTGAGGTGGTGCATGAGATATCAGAAATGTCACAACACAATCATCATGATTAGCAGAAATTAAGCATTTGTCACATGTTTTACAGACCGCATTAGAATTCGAATTAATTACAGTACTTTTGATACTAGAATCAACACGATTCAATCTAGTCATTACAAACTTATTGTTCCAAGGTTGGGCTTCTACACTCTTCTTGTGATCACTATTAGCTGGCGCAGTCCTATCTTTCCTTGCATTGCCTTTAGGCTTTGACTCGCAAGCTTGGGTGTCACATTTCACTCCTGTAGAAGTAATGATAGGAACATTAGTTTGTTTCACTGTCACATGCTTTCCAGATTTTGATGTGCTGGGTTCTGATATTCTTGATGGCAAATCAAAGGTTACATGCTTGTTTTTAATAGTGGATGATGATGCACCTAATCTATCTCTTAGGTTGCTAGACTTGGGACCCGTGCCAATGGCATATTCTAACTATTCCTGGATCCTTTTTGTGAGGACGCAGGCATAACCTACTGCCTTATCACGTGGTTTTTCTATTCTGTCCTCTTCCACAACCTCACGAAGAGTATCAAGTCCATCCCTAAGGTGACAGAGATACATTTGATGAACAGGTCTGTTGTTTCTCATGGGAAATGGAATAGGCCCCACATCAACCTCGTACATTTTACAAGCAGAGACCTTTGATGCAACACAATTACATGAGGTGCATGGCATTTTTCCTTTCACCCGAGTCTTAAGATTCTCAATTTCATTTAACAAAGAAGTTATCTTTTCATTATGACTATTTCTAGTAACTTTAATTGAGTCATATAACTCTTTGTAATGCTGTTTAATCTTAGAATTTTCTTCTCGAAAACACTCATTTTCATAATGTAACTTATTGATGGTGTCTTGATATTGAAAATTTTGAGAATCTGAAGACGAAGGTTTATTGGTGCCATACACATCACATTTGTTGGATTTCAATTGGGCAATTTGGGCCCTCAACAGTCGAATCGTGTTTGTGTGAGCTTGAATTTTTTCATCACGTTTGCTTAATTCAAAATATGTATCAAACTCAGGAGCATCCAAGGATGTCTTGACATTTGATATTTTGCATTTTTCTTCTAAGTGTTGATGTTTGAGTTGCAAATTCAGATAATCAACCTCTAATTTTGAAAAACGTTTAACCATGTTATCATGGTCATCATTTTGAATTTTTTCAAGCAATTTCAAATTCTCCCCCTCAAGCTCAAAAACACGATTCTGGGTAACATCTAAAGCAATAGCATACTCATGAATTTGACAGGCAGTTAATGTAGCATCAGTAGCAGTGTAAAATATGTCCTGAGCAATACAACTAGCAATCAAGTTCTCATTGAAGATGAGAATATTCTTTCTCTCAATTTCATGACTCTTAATATCTATCGCCTTTTGTGCTACCTCATTTTCCATATCTTTAAACATTGCTTTCATGTCATTAACTTCAGTTTTAAGAACTTTTTCCAATTCTTCAAAATGTTCTTTGAGAAGTTTAAAGAATGGTATGACCTCAGTTAAGTAACACCTTTTTGTTTGTTCGAAACCCCTTTCCCCCTCTGTAATTCCTGTTGGTGTGATTCTCTTCTTACATGTTTTATCAAAATCAGCAAATAGTTGACAAAGTACATATATGCTAATTAATGTCTTACATTCAGTAGGAAGAGTTAAAGGGACTAAGTGTCTAGGTGTATTGGGAGGATACACCGTCGCAGCAGCAATTTTCCTAAGGGATGGGGTTTTGGCTTTAAGCTCATCAACTTTCCTTTTTTCCATATCAATCTTCCAAAAAATTTGTTCAGGCGTTAGCTTCTTTTGAGGTGCAAACACAGTCAAGCAATTCTCCTTATAATAGTCATGGGGTTTGTCTATTACTCGCTTGGCTATGCGCATGGGATCCTTCATTTTCTCATTCAGTCTTTCTCTTTTCCATACATCAATTTCATCATTCTCTTCTGGAGATGAGACATCAGGTGGGGCATGACCAGGCACAATCATTAAGTTGGCATCATATAAGGCAGGCTGGGCTTTCTTAGCAATCCTAAGATAATCTAACTTGGGTTCACCTACCTTACTTTCACTATGCTTGTCACGCAACTTTCTGTGCTTATGAATCATTTGGGCAGTCTGTCTGGTTTGGTCTTGTGTGTACAACTTATCTTCAAGCTTATTCTTTAATGTTTTAAGTCTGGTGAAATCATTTAAGAGTTGTGTTTCCTTTTCTTTGAAATCTTGTTTTATTGTATTTAAGTGTTGTTGGACCTCCTGTTTCTGTTTAACAGTCTGATCCAACTGATTTTTCAAAGAATTTAACTCTTGTTTTAATGTTTCTTCCCTTACATTACGCTCTGAGATAAGAGTAAGCATTTGACTTTCCATTTTCTGCTCACGTTCTGTTAGTTCAAACTTAGCACGCTGTTCGTACATGTTCACTTGATCTTTATATATGTTAAATATAGTGGTGAGGGAGTCATTAGGGACAAGCACAGTGTTTTCATGCCACTCACAAGCATTATCTAAGGCACTAGCATTATCTAAGGCATTCAGATTATCTACAACACAGGCACTATTAACAACTGAAGATTCACCAGTTTGTACATCAGACATGTTGTCATGAGTCACATATTGTTCATATGGAATAATATTACTATTACCCAGATCAACAATATCTGATTCAATCACATCTGTCTGTTGTACTTCGTTGGGAATCTGCAGTTCATTATCCACATTATAAGTGTCATATAATTTTAGTACCTCAGATATCACAGATGCATTGGAGGTACCAGCCTGTTGAGGTGATGAGACCATAGAGGACAAGTTAGCCATGAAGATTGTTTGAGCTGTTGGTTCATCATCCACATCCGAATCAAATGCATCACAATCTTCAGCCTTGAAGATGTTGGGATCATTAAGTGCCAGATCCTGAACCGGTTGATCATCCACATCAGCATCAAAAGTATTGCCTTCATCACCAGCCAGAAACAACAGTTCTTCTTCATCCAACACTGCTCCACTTTCTTGAGCTTGCATCAACAACATTTTGTCCTTGAAGTAGTCAGCATTCTGAGGACGTTTTGGTTGATTGCAATTTGTGGCAATGTGTCCCAGTCCACCACAGTTATAACACTTGGGCTGTCTCCCCTGCCCTTGATTTGCATTACCCATTCTGAACTGCCCAATACCTCGACCCATATTCCTTTGATTCTGATTTTGTCTCCCCTGCACATTCTGAGCCACAATCTTTCCATCCTCCACCATAGCTAAATTGCGAGGGTTTGATGAGGTTCTGAGTTGGTTGTTAGTCTGAGGGAGTGTTGCTTTGAATTGTTGAACAAGTAAGGACACTTGGTTGGTGAGGTTATCAATCAATCTGTCGGTGTGAGAGTGCCCTGAATCCAGTTATGTGCTTAAAGTTGATGGTGATGAATAGGGATGACGATAAGCTTGATCAGATGGTGATTGGTTGAGTGGTTGAGTATTAGAAATAAGAGCAAGTGGATCATTTGGTGCAGTTGGATTGAGTTTTTCTTTCAACAGACGATCATATGTGGCATGTTTCTCATGTTGCTGCAGATAGGCATACAATTGTTCATAATTAGTATCTCTCAATCCCTTGTTGAGTTTCACAGCAGTGACAAATCTGTCCCATTCAGGAGACATGTTGTTCACGAACTTGGAGTTAAGTTGGATGTTTGGCATTGCCATTTTGATCATTCTCATATCATTTACCAACTTGTGGAATCTCACATAGTAGTCCGTGATGTTCTCTCCTGAGTTCATTTTGAAGTGTTCAAACTCATCATACAATTGTGACTCCCGATCTTCCTTAGTGAGTTCTGACCCAGCCAATAGCATCTTAACATTGTCCCATACTGCTTTTGCTTCCGTGTTGAAGTTGACGAGTTGTTAAATATCTTTGGGAAGACCTTGAATGACAATGTTTGAGGCTCTAATATCATCATCGTACCTCTTCTTTTCCTCTTCATTAAGATCATTGTAGTTTCGAGGTCTGTCGATTCCCAAAGTCACAGTTCCATCTTCACCAGTTGTAACAACGTCTCTGGTGGTGCCCATCTGATATGGTCCTTCGTCAATTGACTTGAGGATGTTAACTCCATTTTCTTTGCCCAAATAGTAGAGCCGTATTCTTTGTGCCCACGACTCATAGTCCGTCCTATCAAGCATAGGCGGACGGGTATCGGACCCTGCTGCTTGAATATCATCTGATGCGGTGCTTGTTATGGTGGCCATTATGAATACGGGATTTTACTGATCTTGTGATTTAACCGAGAAATTGAATCTTTCGCGGGAATTTCTAAAATCACCAAGACACAAACTGTAAACTAAGAGTAATCAGACAAATCGCAACTTTTGGAAACAGGACAAGTCGCTATTCACAATGACAAACCGCAACTTTTGGAAACAGGACAAATCGCAACCTTGATTGACACAAGTCGCCACACACAAAACGCAACTTTCGAAAACTGGACAAGTCGCTAGACACAAAACGCTAACTTTTGGAAACTGGACAAGTCGCTATCTTGACAGACACAAGTCGCTACACACAAAATGAAACTTTCGAAAACTGGACAAGTCGCTACTGTGACACAAGTCGTCAGACACAAAACGCTAACTTTTGGAAACTGGACAAGTCGCTACTGTGACACAAGTCGCCAGACACAAAACGCTAACTTTTGGAAACTGGACAAGTCGCTATCTTGGTCAAAACGCTACCCACAAACGCCAGACACGTCGCTTTCGTAGCGATTTGTCATTTTTACCAAAACCGACAATAGTCCAAAACGCAACTTCGAGGAACCACAAATCGCTACTTTCACTTACCCACCAATACACAAAACGCTACTAAGAACGTTTTACCGAGAGACTAAACGCTACGAAGAACACCTTAGTACAAACCTTCGAATCTTCCAACAACTGCCACACAACGCCTCAAACAATGATTCCAAGCACCAAACACTACTCCTATGTTATCCCTAAGCTAGAAAGTACAAGATCTAACACCTTATGTCAACAAAACAAAGCACAAAATGGATTTTAGAGAAACTAAATATTCGAACAAAAAATGCCCCAAAACTCCACAAATCCGTGAATATACCCTTATGTGAACCTAACCATGGCTCTTGATACCAATTGTAGTATATTCACTCACAAACAAACACACGATTTGGGACAAGATGATGGATCGAATAGTAGAAGAAGAAGAAGGTAGAGAGAGAAGTGGAACCTAGAGAGAGAAACAAGTGTATATTAGCTTGATGAGCAAATGAGGTCCAACTCTATCCTTTGGTGGAGAGGGCTTTATATAGTTCTTACATAGGGTGCCCCTAGTGGGCTGTGGAGCGAGCTGACAGTGGGTAAAGACCCGACCCACTCCACAATATTAATAATAACTAAACTACTAATAATATTACTAATTATCCTACGAGCTATGATGTGCTACTAAGTACTCGGGGTGACCGAGTCTTCAGCTGAATATTCATATTCCTAACACAAATCTATACAACAAAAATAAGATCACATTACATGCGACCAAGCTAAAATCTATAGTCCATGTAACACACATACGATGGATGTCTAAGGTTCATGTAAACCACCATGGATCACCTAGACTCCATACTAACCACTACCAAACACTTACACCCACTAAATCCCTTGCATACCCTTTTTCAGAATACGCAGATTTTTGGGGTACTTTTACCCACATGAAATCACAACAAATTAAGCTCTAAAACTCACACCAAAAATTCACCATGGTCCTTCATGAGCATAAAAGCTTATCCCAGAAGGCCATGCACTAAAAAAACACACAAGTGCTCTTTGAAAAGTCAAACATGAAAACTATCCAGATTCGGATCTGAACGCACACCAAAATGTTTTGACCTAACAAGCATATTTGCACAACTTATTAACGCAAACCCTTCGCGTGGAAGTCAAAGGGAATATAGAACTCAATTTCTAAAGAAGGGCTAACCCAAATTACACTTTAAAACCACTTTTGGCCTCAATACTTTTAAACTAAATCTGTCCCGGTTTAACATTTTTGACACCTTTACTTGCAAAAATCATTAGACTGACTTCCGGACCTCGAAATTGCTCGTGGCTGGACTTTTTTGGGAAGCACGTTCTCTGAAATACAATTTAGACTAAAAAATCATCAATTAACTCATCTCCATCTATTAAATATCTTCGTATCTTTACAGCACTATGAATCTGTCCAAACCCTAACTCAATAACTAACATGTTTTATACCCTAATTTCTTCACCAATCATGATAATATTACTAATTATTGATCCCAACATGTTATACATCATTAATTTACAGAAGTAAACATAAAACCTAATCCATCATATTCTTGTTACATGAATTATAATAATTAATTGAACACATGTATTGAAAATTATACCTTGATCTTGATTTTTCTGCCTCAAAAATAAACCCTAAAATTTTTCTGCTTCTCCTGCTCTCCTTGGTTCGACCGAATTTCACAAAAGAATGGGTTGAGGTTTTTTGGTTTTGTATTTATACCACCCTAAAATTATTCTAGATAACCTCCTTAATTAATAATTATAATTGGACTAAAATTTTGTTTCCTTTTTCCCCCCTAAAACCCAAAACCGGCCGCCCCCCTTATATATATATATATATATATATATATATATATATATATATATATATATATATATATATATATATATATTATATTTTCAATATTAATTATTACACTTAAAACCTTGCATTTTCGTTATTTTATAAAAGCCTATACCGAAACCTAACATCTTACGCGGTAATCCTTCATTTTACGACAACTCAAATAATTATCATTTTCAAACCAAAGTCCCCAAAAATAGAATTTCACACTCTCTATAAATATAACCCCATAAAACAAACTCCACGTAACTTACTAACGCTCAAATACTTGAACGAAGACTTGTTACGCAAAAACCACAAAACACCAAAACTACACAAGTCATTTCTACACCACCAAGGTAAACAAAATGAACTTATCCCAAAATCAATACTACTCAACTCACAACCATAAAATCTCACAAAGGGATTTAGTGTCAACACACACTCATATCACACATATGCCACACAAAACACTTAAGTCACACCAAGCAAAAAAATTAAATTGATCGAAACTAAGAGTTAAACTAACCTGCTAAAATCACGGTTGTTACAAGTTAAGACATGCTAAAAGTCAACACAAAGGTTAAGTGAATTCATAGGTTTAAATAAAATAGTTGATCACAATATTTCAAATTTAAGAGAAAGTGGGCTACGTTGTTATACGCCTAAAGTTCAGATGGTACCACTGCACTAAGCTCATGACACACAAAGCGTTAACCAGCACCAGTAACCCTGGCGTAAGTCGACAGTAACCGCGGATTTCATAATATAATAGTTGCCCCCAAATCTAGGTATCTTGCCAAATACCTAGGTAACTAAAATATAGCACACCCGTGTTGCCTACCTGGTCAACAGGGATGGGATGGTCAAATCCAATAGGCCTATAAACTATATTCGTGCTCACTCGCAAGTGATTAATGGTTCATGATCGAGGGACTTGCTTTTGGAAAGGGCGGTACTTAGTGCTTATCAGATGTTTCACAAAGTGGCTACCAGAAAAGTATAAATGTTGTTCCAGTTCAAATAAATTTTCAGAAAGCAAAAAGCATAATTTTCAGTTCAAAGTACTGTTTTCAAACAATTGTGATCATAGTCAAAACAGTAGCATGTGTAACACCCCCTAAATTATGAGATAACAGAAGACTAATCGGGGTATTACTGTGAGGATCGAAGTCATAATCATAGAAAACGGCTCGAAATAGATGTTATGAAAATATAGGTCCTTCATATAAATTCAGTTACAAAAGTTTCATATCAGAGTTGATTAAATCCATAAAGGAAGTATTATTTTAAACTGAATTACACATTTTATTTTACATCATAATAAAGATAAGTCACATCCCGCTCCATGCCCTTGCTGCTCCGCTAATTACCTGAGATAACATGCTTAAAAGTCAACAAAAATGTTGAGTGATATCATAGAGTTTGAAATTTAATAATCAGTTCGATACACAAGTAAGATTGTATTGGGAATACAATCAGTTTGAAAAGTTGATATTGCAGTATATATATTGCCCTCAATCTCATGACAAGCAAAACGTTAACAAAGTACCGTAAAACGGAGGAGTTACATTAAGTCAATGATGGAAATAATGCCCTCGAGTAATAGGTGATTTGCCAATTCCTATTTTTCTCAAATATAATGCATCGCGACTAATACGACTAACCAGAAGGCATTCCGTCCAGTATTAGTGGGATAGGTCGTCAACCTCTAATAGATCTATTCACTATATTCGCGTTCACCTACTAGTGATTAATGGCTCATGATAAAGGGTCTTTTGGCAAAAAGGGTACTTAGGCATATATCAAGTCAGATAAAGCATACATAAAAATACTTGTGATCTGTTTATAGCATGTATCTCCCTCACGGAGTTAAAAGTTGTTAAACAAGTAAATGTGAGGCTATGACTCACCTTATATGATACTGAGGATGGTGAAAAGTAAGTTCAGATGAGATTATGGTAACGGCTTCGAAATACAACCTGAATAAATGGGGAAGTCTAAGAACCTGACCGAAAACGAATGGTGGAATTGATAACTAGAACGAATAACGATTTGATCGTTAGAGTGAGAATGTGATATGCTTAAAATGCTTAAAGTTCAAAAATAATATTACATATAATATTATCTTGTTTTTATGTCAAATATTCCAAAATATCATTTCCTCGAAACGTATAGTTAAATTGTTCAAAATCTCGTTATATATAATTAACGTAACATTAAATAATACGTAAATGAAGTATACAAAAATGCACGTGAAGTGATGAGAAATCGTAAAATAAAAAATAGAAATAAGAATGTAAAATATAATATGTTGGTCCTTGTCCTTTTCCAGTTTTTACACTTTTTACCCTAACGGCGTTAGCGTTGCACCATTAGTCCTTTATTAAATATAATTTACATTTATAGTCCACTACTTGTCCAATATAGCATTCTGAGCTTGAAATATGATAATATATCAATTTATACCCTAATGTTTCTGTTTTTACGTTTTCAGTCCCTATTTTACACGTTTGGCAGTTTTGGTCCCTCTAAGTAAATTTGAATTACATTTTTAGTCCAAATGTGCAAAAAGGTGTGGGAAAAAGTTGACGAATTTTTTTTAGGCTTATTTAAGATTAATGGAGCTTATTTTAACAGCTTATATGGCCAATAGCTTATTTTTCATCTAATGGGCTTTTAACGAGCTACTTTTAAGGCCCAATAGCATTTTAAAAACCGTACGCTTTGAGACGAGTTGAGCTCATCCAAAATCTCATTTTTCATGTTCTATTTTCGTATCAAAAGACCTAGATAAGCTAGCTTGTCACGTTTGCTTAAAATTAGCTTAATGGGCTTAATAGTCCATAGCGAGTTTTTGTTAACAGTTTTAGTATTGATTTGACGTTTCACTTTGATCAATTTAGAGGGTCTATATGTGCTTATATTTACAAGTTATATATACAAAAGTGGTAGCTAGCTATGTGATCTAATAGGTCATGTAAAAATATTTTATGCTCGTTAAGTCAGATTTTAAGATACACGACTATTTTTGAGGCGACATGGAACGTATTTTAATAGGAAAAGACTTAGTAAAATTTCTAAGTGTTTAGGTTGTTATACGAGTTGAGACATGATTCAATATGGACTCGAATGATGCAAGAAACATAAAAATAAAGGTGAAAGGGGTGTGCATGGTGACTCCTAGGCCTTCCACGATGGAGGCTCATCACTTTTTGTCTGCTATATGAATATTAGTACGTAAGTAAATAACTGAAATAATATACGTTCGAGTAATATTAAACGACGCATGGTGATGAATATATATAACGTATGAAATGAAATGGTATTGAAGAGAGGTTGTGGGTAACTTACTACACCTCTAAGGGTGGTAGAGAATCGTATGAGATGAATGGAACACAAAGATAACCCACGTTCGATTATAACCCAAGTACATGTTAATAAATATGTAACCCGTTTCTCTCGACAAGCTTCCAAATAAGAGAATGAATCCTTCTGGTCTTACAGAGACGTTTTTATGAGAGTATGAGAGTTTGAAAGCTAGTATTTAATGAGTGAGGAAAGGTGGTGAGGCTAGGGGTAGATATATGAGACGTTTGAGTACACATATGGCTCCAATAATTCAAGAAACAATTTCTACAAGTTCTAATAGTCCTTTTCAGGGAATGAAGGGCTCCCAAGAGATCTATTTCTGACATTTCGAGACTTTGAGAATGAATGAGAGTGAGTAGGAAAGCTGGAATTTGTTTTGTGCAAATATATATGTCGACTAGTTATTAAACTAGGGGCACAAATTCATTTAACGTGTGATACTTGATCAAAGTTGATAAAAACTTATTCAATATCATGACATTAGGCTAGAATAATTATTAGGATTTCGTAGAAACAAGTTGGAGTCGAAATGGTTACGTATTGGATTTTTGGTGTTGTCGGATGGGTTCAAAAACTAGCGAACACTTTGGCTTTCAAAAGCACATCAAAACTCGACATATAATTCTGAGTTTCGACACTATGATAGCCTGGTGGGAGGTGAATGAGGTGATGTAAAAATATTCATAGGTCGCGTTTAATATTCGAGAGAACAAGAAGCGTTTTGGAGATGGGTTCTAATCGGATTTCACATGAAATCACAAAAATAAAACAAGGTTGGGCTTAGGTGGGCTGACGAATAGTACACGATAGGATTAAGTTGGGCTGAGATGAATTTGGTCCGATTAGGATTTAATTATGTATAATTAACTTTCGTAATACTTGTTAAACTCGTTCCGTCATTTGGTGAATTTTGTGATATCGCAATCACAACCAAATAATATAATAAGAAAAATTTCAAATTTCCTCGCAAAAATGGAAATCAGTAAATAGTAACTGGGGTTAATATTGATTAACGATTATAATTACAATGAAATTTTACAGTGTATTACAGTACTCACTCCTCATTCTGAATTTCGTCCCGAAATTCAAGTCTAAGATTGCTAATAAGGGTGGTCTATGAAAATAGGTGCGGATATTTTTCACGAATTTGATCTTCGCTTTCCCATGTGTAAGCTGGTCTTCGCTTGGAGTTCCATCTAACTTTGACAATGGGAATACGGTTCTGTTTGAGTTGTTTCACTTCTCTATCCATTATTTCCACAGGTTCTTCTGTGAACACACGTTTGTCATCAAGTCTGATTTCTTTCAGTGGAATGATGAGAGTTTCGTCCGACAAACATTTCTTAAGTTGTGACACATGAAATGTGGGGTGTACCCTACTGAGTTCTTCTGTAATTTCTAATTTATAAGAAAATGGACCAATCCTTTCGAGGATTTTCAAGGGTCTAATATACCTCGGGTTTAACTTTCCACGCTTACCGAAGCATATCATTCCTTTCCAGGGAGAAACTTTCAACATGACTCTGTCGCCAACTTGAAATTCCATGGGTTTTCTCCTGATATCAGCGTAGCTCTTTTGTCTGTCACGAGCAGCTTGTAGGCATTGTCTGATCTTGAATATCTTCTCTGTAGTGTCATGTATCAGTTCGGGCCTGGTGAGTTGTATGTCACCAACTTCCGTCCAACAGACAGGCGATCTGCACTTTCTTCCGTAAAGTGCTTCAAAGGGTGCGGCTTTTATGCTGGCGTGGTAACTGTTATTGTAGGAGAATTCAGCCAAAGGCAAGTGTTTATCCCAACCTTTTCCGAAGTCAATAACACATGCTCGGAGCATATCTTCCAAGATTTGGATCGTTCTTTCACTTTGTCCATCGGTCTGTGGATGATAAGCGGTACTCATGTCTAAATGAGTACCGAGAGCTTTTTGTAGAGTTTGCCAAAATCTTGAGGTAAATCGGCTATCTCTATCTAATATGATGGAGATTGGGACTCCATGCCGAATCATAATTTCCTTGAAATATAACTGAGCGAGTGTATCCATCTCGTCAGTTTCCTTGATGGGTAGGAAATGTGCAGACTTGGTTAGACGATTGATGATGACCCAGATAGTGTCCAATCCGGTCGATGTCCTTGGTAATTTAGTTATAAAATCGATGGTGACTCTTTCCCATTTCCAGATTGGTAATTCTGGTTGCACGAGTAGTCCTGACGGTTTCTGACTTTCCGCCTTGACTCTTGAGCAAGTTAAACATTTACCAACATACTCAGCGATGTCGGCTTTCATGTTCGGCCACCAGTAGATCTTTTTGAGGTCTTGATACATTTTATCGGAACCTGGGTGGATAGAATATTTGGATTTATGAGATTCATGCATTATAAGATCTCGAATACCTCCGTAGAGAGGAACCCAATATCTTTCTTTGAAACATAACATTCCATCTGATCTTCTCACGAATCCGTTTTCACTTTCCGGCATGCCATAAATCTTTTCGTGAGGTCGGTTTTCTTCTTGAAGAGCTCCTGATTGAGCTATGATGATTTGAGATGGGAGTGGTGAGCAAATTGTCATTCCTAGAGATCGGACTCTAAGGGGTTTGATTCTTTCCTTTCTGCTCAATGCATCGGCCACGACATTCGCTTTACCAGGGTGATAGCGAATTTCACAGTCATAGTCGTTGAGTAGTTCCAACCATCGGCGCTGTCTCATGTTCAGCTCCTTCTGATCCAGTATATGTTGAAGACTTTTGTGATCGGTGAAAACCATGCACTTTGTACCGTACAGGTAATGTCTCCATATCTTAAGAGCGAAAACCACTGCTCCTAATTCTAGATCATGCGTGGTATAGTTTTTCTCATTCTTCTTGAGCTGTCGTGAGGCATAGGCTATAACTTTGTTTCGTTGCATTAGTACTACACCTAATCCATAATGAGATGCATCACAATATACTACAAAGTCATCATTTCCTTCCGGTAGTGCTAAAATTGGTGCCTCGCAGAGTTTCTACTTTAAGAGTTGGAATGCTGACTTTTGCTTCTGTTCCCAGATGTACTTCTTGTGTTTCTGAGTGAGTTTCGTTAAAGGTTTTGCGATCTTTGAAAAGTTTTCTATAAATCTTCGATAGTAACCATCGAGACCTAGGAATTGACGAATTTCAATTGGAGTGGTGGGTGATGCCCAACCTTTAACTGCTTCGATCTTGGTAGGGTCAATGTGGATACCATGGCTATTGATGATGTGGCCTAGAAATTGAACGGTAGGAATCCAAAAATCACATTTGGAAAATTTGGCATACAACTTTTCTTTCTTGAGTAACTCCAGAATAGTTCTCAAGTGTTCAGCATGCTCTTTTTCGCTACGCGAGTAGATTAAGATGTCATCAATGAATACAATCACGAACTTGTCCAAGTATGGCTTGCATACTCGGTTCATTAGATCCATGAACACTGCTGGTGCGTTGGTAAGACCAAATGGCATTACTTGGAATTCATAATGCCCGTACCGTGTTCGAAAGGCTGTCTTAGGAATGTCTTCTTCCCTGACTCTTAATTGATGATATCCCGATCTCAGATCGATTTTTGAATAAACGCTCGATCCTTGCAGTTGATCAAAAAGATCGTCAATCCTGGGTAATGGATATCGATTTTTCACTGTGAGTTTGTTCAACTCTCTGTAATCAATACACATACGGAACGTTCCGTCTTTCTTCTTGACAAATAAGACCGGAGCTCCCCAAGGTGATGAGCTTGGTTGAATAAATCCTTTATCTGACAGTTCTTTCAACTGCTCAGATAACTCTTTCATTTTCGAGGGCGCTAATCGATAAGGTGCTCTTGCAACAGGTGATGCTCCAGGCACTAAATCGATTCGAAATTCTACTTGCCGAGTTGGTGGTATACCTGACAAGTCTTCAGGAAATACTTCAGAAAATTCATTTACGACCGGTACTTCTTCCAGTTATTTCTTCTCCTCTTTTGATTCACTTTCCGTCACTTGAATCAAAAACACGTGACATCCTTTGCTTATGTACTTTACCATTTTTATATACGAGATGATATTGAGTTGGATTCTATGATGATCACAACGAAAAATAAGGGTTTCACCGTCGAGAGGAATTTGGACGACTTTCTCGTCACAAAAGATTCTTGCGCGATGCTTGGATAACCAATCCATGCCAATGATAACGTCAAAACTTCCAAGTTGGATGGGCATGAGATCAACGGGGAAAGATTTGTTTTGAAGAGTTAAGGTGCAATTTCTGATCAGAGTATTGGTGCTTAGGAGATTTCCATTAGCTATTTCAATTTCATATGTGGTATCTAGTTCTATGGGAGCAATATTTAGCAGTAAGGCAAACGAAGTAGACACAAAGCTCTTATCAGATACAGAATCAAATAATATCTTAGCACTGCGTTGATTTAATAAGAATGTACCCGTAGCGACGTCGGGGTTCTGAGTTGCGTTTCCATCACCGAGCACATATGCTCTTCCACGGGCAACGTTGTTGGGGTTCTTTGGACAGTGACTCTTGTAATGTCCCAATTCACCACAACCATGGCACTTTACTGCTATCGGTTGTGTGTTGGCCCCGGTGGCTCGGCAGTCCTTGGTCATGTGTCCCGTCCTTCGGCAGTTGCCGCAGATTGCTGTACAAGGTCCGGTGTGATGCATTCTACATTTGTTACACTGGGGTTGAGTCCCGGTATAACCCTTTCTTTCTGTGGGCGCAGCCACATAAGCCCTGACGGCTTCCTGACGGTGATTTTGCTGCTGGTGATGGCTGTTGCGGTTTTGTTGGTGGTCTCGGTTGCGGTTGTTATTTTGGTTGTTGTTGTTGTAGCTCCTTGATAGTCGGTCAAGCAGCACGTCACAAGCCAACCCTTTCACGAAGAAAAGTCAACTCGCGACGGTTTAACCGCAACACAATCAATTATAATACCGGATAAGCGTGTACCCGGGTCGTAGTCCCAACGAGGAGTGAAATTGAGGATATCGTTTTCGGTTCGGTATTAAAATGCTTGAAATAACGAGGGTTGATTGGGTTACTAATACCTACGAAAACGAAAATAAAATAACGTAACCGGAAAACTAAAAACGTGCATAAACGTAACAATCTATGAAAAATGAACCTACGGGTACCAAAATAATTTTTCTACGTCCTAAATGACAAAAGAAAATTTTGAAAAAAAGAATTATATTTTTTTTTTGACTTTTTAATAATTAATTACGAATTAAAAGAAAATAAATAATTAAAAATACTAAACTAAAAGGGAAAAATCTGAAATTTTTTGTAAAAATACTTTAAGGAAAACTAAAGCTAAGAAAAATATGGAAAAGGTCCCAGCTTATGTCAATAAGCTGGGAATAAGCAATAAGCTACGGATAAGCTAAAAGTGAAACAAGGGTTAAAAATTAAATAAAGGAGAAGTTAACTGAAAAAGACCCAAGGGCATGGTGGTAAGGGTGTGGGTTTGTGTGCTAACTGACCAGGGTTCGGATCCCAGTCATGCATATTTTGTGTAAAACATTTTTTTTCTTCTTTCTCTTTTGGCAAACTATAAAACACTTATTAAAAAACAACTTTTATGAAAAACTTTTCGAATGAAAAAGTAAAATAAGCTCAGAAAAGCTTTTAAGAAGCTGATCAGTGGGTAATATAGGCACAAGCTAAGGACTAAGGATAGAGGACAAATAAGCTAATAATAAGCTAACTAGCAATGGAAATAAGCTCAGGCAAGTAAATCATACTCTAAGTAGACTAGAAAAACAGATTAAACAATAAGCTAAAGCAGAAAAGCACTTGAAAATCTCAATAAGCTAATAGGGGTGTCCTGTGCATGCCTAGGATGTGGGTACTGAGGCACTTTTACAGCTAGGATAAGATATGAATAAGCTTATCTAAAAATTCTAAGAAAAATGGGAACAAGTAAGAGAGCAACTAAGGATTATTCATTCCCAATTGCAGCTTATTTGAGCTTATACTGAGCAACTTAAAAATGGAAGATACAAGCTAAATGGGCACAAAAGTCAACTGATGCAGTCTGCACAAGTGAGTCTGTGCAGACTTTGCTAAACCTCCTGACTTCCTATATTTAAACCATGTTTTATGAATTACTAAAAGCACTTAAATGAACATTTTAATGACAAGAAAAAGATCTAAACCTACTTATCTCAATAACCATCTTAATCTATCAGTAATGGATTTAAAAAAATGAAGTGACAGTCCAAAACCTATTAATTCACTAGAATTATCTTAGAAACACCATTTATAAGCTGATAAGTCCTGAGAAAAGCTAAACTGAAATATTTAAAAGTGCACATAAACAGTGAAAAAGCTAACAGTACTATTTTGGATTCTTGAATAATTAAACTGAAACAGAAATTATATTAAAAACAAGAGTAAATTACATTACTGGAAAATGTAAATAACAAAAGCTGAAAATAAATTAAAATTACCTAAAATTAAAGCTAAAATAAAACCTAAGTTCTACTGTTCATACTACTATCTATTTATACTAAAAAATAAACTAGGGTTTCCTTCTTCTTGTGCTTCTTGTGTGAGTGTGTCCTCATTGGTCCCTTTGTGTTTCTTTCTCAACCCTTGGATAATACTTGGTCTCCACAACTTCCAATCTTGGCCGTAGATCATTCTTTTTGCTTCTGGGATTGCCATCGTGGCAAGGAGGATGGGGGAAACAAACCCATGTGATGGGTTTTGGAAGGTAGTGTGGGTGAGAGTGATGGGTAAGAGATTAGCAGAGGATGGCGTGAAGAAAGGAGGTTAGGGGAGATTTGATAGGATTGGACACACGGTTAAGGTGGTTAAACCTTTTGTACTTTGTGTGTATGATATGTTGAGTTAATATGATTAAGTACGCGGAATTTACTTAACCACACTTAGAAGGTTATTTGTGTTATGGAAATGGAATGGTTATGTTTGTTCTATGACAATGAACAATGAAAGCTTTTCACCAAAATGATTCAATATTATTCAAAATAATACGAGTGATCTTGAAATATCACTAGGGTTACAACCTTGAATCTTATGTTCTTACAACTTGTGATATTCTTGTGTTTGTTCTATGTCTTAACTGTTATGAACTTATGAACTTATCTATTTTATGCACACATAATATCGAGTCTAAGATCCTCTTTTATAGTCCAAGAAGATCTTTACATATTGCTTAAAGTCTAGCCGACTTACTTGTTAACTTATCTTGAGTGTGTCAGTACATAAGATACAACATGTATCTGTGTACACAACTTGTTAACTAAGCACATGGGGTAAGATATTATCTACCGTATATTGTTGACCAAAATACAAATAATATCTTTTCATACTTATCCACTTAGCAGCAGAATGTTCACTAGCAGCAGCAATGAGTTATCGCTTAGCATCAGGATCAAGTATAATAGCAGCAGGATCAACAGCAGCAGAATGCTAAGCCTAGCAGCAGAATCATTTATCGCTAGCAGCAGAATCAAATGTTCTAGCAGCAGGAACAAACATTAGCAGCAGGAACCAAATGCACTAGCAGCAGAATCACACTTAACGTTTTTCTTTGAATAGAATCCGATATTTAACTTCTTGAATATTTAATTCCCAACAAGATTGAATAGTAGTTAGGGATTTTATTAGATGTTTGACCGAGGTTTGGGGGTTTGACCCCGGGTTTGGTTATAGAAACGGGTGTTGGGCCAAGGTTGTGATGGGCTGGTGGGTTAATGGGTTAAAGGGATGGTTGGGTTTTTTTAGTTTAAATGGGTATTTGTATGATCCGGTTTGGTTATAGATTAGGATAAAATGGGATTAGACCAAGGACCAAATGTGTAATTGATGTAAACTTCAAGGACCAAATCTGGCATTACTTCGAAATTTATCAATGGTCAATTTTGCCAAATGAAGATAATCCAAAGGCCATTTTGGGATTTTCTGAGCTCGAACTAACTCCAAATGAATAATTGTCTTTTTCGGCTTCGGTTTTCGGCTCTTTTTCATATCATGCTCGGTTTTGTCCATATTTGCCTCGTTTTCAATCCTTTTGTACCTGAAACACATAAAACACAATCCAAGGATATTTGTAACAATATATGGTCCATTTGGGTGTTTTTGGTCATTTTTGTGGGGTTTTTCGGGTATAAAATAATGAGTAAAAGGCCACTCATCAATCCCCCACACTAAGCAATTGCTAGTCCCTAGCAATCCGATCATATAAAGTAATGAAAGGATCAAAAGAATATCCAAGTTACCAAAATTATCACCCCGTTTTGACTTTATTATAAAATGCAAGTAAATTAAAACGAGACAAAACGTAAATAACATGCTTGATTATCAAAAATGGCATCATAGAACGGGAATCACACTAAGTGGGTTATTCCGGGGAATTTTAATCGTCATCCTCTTTTTTATACTCCCCAACTAAGTTTAAAAACCCTTGTGCAAACGTTTTTATAAAATGCTAACACTACTTATGGAAGTTAATTGTGTATACTCCTTGTTCCCAAATTCCTATTTTCCTCTATTTATTTTATTTTTGTTGAGAAGTGAATTTCTTCAAATTCTCGTTTCGATAATTTTTAGTCCGATAAAGATACCTAGTTTAGATGCTAACTAGTTTCTAATCTTCCTCCGAAAACCGTTGCCATAAAAATGAGGTCCACATCAAGGTGATTTAAAATGGAGCTTATTATTTTATTTTTATATTTTTTTTTTTTTTTTTTTTTTTTTTTTTTTTTTTTTTTTTTGTGACAACTTAACTTCTTATTGTACCATAAACCACGGAGCTTCACGGGGAAATTCCAAGACCTTATACCTTAGGAATAAAGGATCCAAGGGCCGTTACAACGGAGAGTTCCAAGACTTTATACATTCCGGAAATGAGGTTCCAAGGGTGTTAGACCAAGACCTTACACCTTCCTGAATAAAGATCCAAGGGCCGTTATAAGAGGGTAGCCAAGACCTAAACGCCTTTTAGAAATAAGGATCCAGGGACCGATCTCGAACCGTAGCTTATAGCACATAAATTTATGATTTATTTATTTATTTTTTGCTTGATTTTAGTGCCACCACTCCAAATCTCGTGTACCATAAACTAAACGGAACTTTACGGATAATTCCAAGACTCTAGACATTCATGAAATGAGGATCCAAGGTCGTTAGACCAAGACCTCACACATCCTGAATTAGAGATCCAAGGGCCGCTTTATGAACCGCCACTTATGTTACACGACACTTGTAGTAACCTTGATGTGTACCCAACTTTTATAAACAAGAATTTTCTTAAGAAGACAAAAACTAATCATCACCAAAACCAAACACCCTTAATTATTCCTAGATTACTAGTATTGGGTGAAATAAGCTTATGGGAACAAAAAGCCACAAATAACTTCGATGAGCTCTAAAGAGAACCAACTACTCCACGTTTAGCATTTTCATTTTCACAATTCGTAAAAACTTAGCCTAAAAGTTAAGGGTAGCAGCCAAATCAACACTTTGGCAGAGTCGGGATTCCCATTGTTCTAGCCTAATCAAGTCTAAACTTCCACTAATACCGAAGCATTAATGTATAGCAAATTATTTATTTTTTTAATGTGCAAAGCACTTCTTTTTCATGCAATTTTTAATTAAAAGACGATAAAAATTTTAAAATTTTGGTCAAAACGGGGGTGCTAGGGGACTAGTAGGTACAAAATGTGAAAAATTTTAAAATTTGGTCAATTAAGAATTCCCCCCCACACTTAGAATTGAATATTGCCCTCAATATTCAAAGTACCGGCTATTATGCCGACACTATAGAACGTAAAAGGGTAAGACTACTACCTAAGTGTGGAAACGAAATCTTTTTCACATAAAGGATTAAATAAGATATCCCTAGATGTTAGTAAAAAGATCGGATATTGGGCGGCTGGATTGAAAACAGGCACATCAATCATCACGATCTACGGGAATCCTGAAAACAAAGGCAAACATACAACCACAAAGCAACAAGTAGAGGAATTCCCCCACACTTAGTGTTAGAAAATAGAAAGAAGATAGAAGGATAAGCATGGGTTGCCACCCACGAAGCGCTTGTTTTTGATCGAGTCGTATAGCTTAGACTCGCCCCGAATTCATTTGTTCTTGGGGGAGCATGTGGAAGAAAAGATCTCCATCGGACTTTCATTTAATATGTTTGAAGAAACATTGAAGTGCTTGAAAGTTCCACTCTGATGAGATACACGCGGCTCTAAATAGAATTAGAAATGACGATGCCGGGGTCAAATATGGTGTCTTCACTCCCGAAGGAGTGAAAGAGAGGAGAAGTCACCGGATAGGTGAAGAAAGGAAGAAAGATCATCATCGGGATGAGAATCTATTCTTCATCCTCAAAATTATTAGATTTAACGAAAACCTCGGGAGGGAGGTTCGAGGTGACATCATCAATAAGCAAATTCTTCTGATAGAGAACACCTCCCCCCAGACTAAGATCTTCATCAAAATCAAAATAGAAATTATCATACTCCGGTGGAGATATGATGTGAGTGAGTTCACCGGAGAACTCACCAAAGATAAACGAATCATACTCGGGAAGAGAGATATGAGCATGAGAAGTGGTACTGCCACTACTCGTCTCTTCAGTATGATCGATATCAAGACAGAATGATTCATATTCCGGAAGAGAATAATCGGAAAAAGCCTCAAGCTCAGGAAATGTTTCGGGCTTTTCCAAGATAAAGTCACTATCCTCAACGGGGATAGGAGATGAGGAGGGAGAATTGAGCACATAATCAGTAGATGGAGTTGGATTGTCATTCAATGATTCAATCTTAGAAATTAGAATATTGATATTCAATAATCTTTCACGAAGTATATCATCCTTGATTGTCAGAAGAATATCAGTGTCAATCTCTCCATCATCTGGGTCAGAATCCATCACGAGCTCAATATGGGGAGGTGATGCCTCAACATAATCGATGTCTCCATAAGATAAAGAATCGTCATCACTTGTGGTACAATCATCGGAGGAAGTCTCAAAAGTGTCAAGAGGAGGCAACTCACATATTTTGTCGGAAATACCCTCGGACTCACTTTGGATTGGGACAAGGTCCTCAACACTAGACTTTATTACTTTGTTCGATTCCATTTCCAGAATAGTGCTGAGATGCTTGTCCCCCATTATGAGAGAGTCCTCTGGGTTCATATTCGGTAAGACGGGAGGGATTGCAGCTGAAGAATTCTCATAATACTCCTTCATTTGGATAGAATCTTCATCATCATCGTCAATGTGAACGAAAGTCTTGCAAAATTGGGCACTCACTTTAGCTACTTGTTCTTCGGCTAGGAATTCTCCAATTGATTCTTCATTGCGAAATTGGGAACTTACTACCGGTTTGTTTTGTGCAGTGCGAACTTTCGATTTGTTTTCGATAATCGTCATGAGGTCCTTTGGAGTTCGATAATAGATATTGCCACCGGCGGCAGTATTAAATGAATCTTGATCCAATTGAGTTAAAGCATTATAGAATATATCAACTTGTTGCAATTCTGAGAAATCGTGATGAGGGCATTTCCTTTTTAAATCTTTGAATCGCTCCCAAGCCTCGGCGAAAGTCTCATCAAAACATTGTTGAAAATTCATGATTTCTTTTCTGAGCTTAGTTGTTTTAGAATGAGGATAAAATCTATTTAAGAACTTCGATGCGAGATCATCCCAAGTGGTGATGGAATTAGGAGGTTCATAATCAAGCCAAGTTTTGGCTGCTCCTTTGAGTGAAAATGGAAACAAGATCAAATTCACCACATCTTGAGGCACTTGATTGATTTTGAAAGTTCGAGTTATTTGGGAAAATCTTCTGATGTGTGAATGAGGATCGTCATTCTCAGAACCATAAAAAGGATTGCTACTTATGAAATTAATTAACTCGACCTTCAATTCAAAATCATCTGCTAGAATGGCAGGAACAACGATAGCATTATCAATACCTACGGTAGGTATTTGCAGCAATTCCATCATGGAACGCGTGTCTGCCATAAGAATTAATCAATATAGAGGGATAAGAGGGAAGAATTAAATGGTGAAGAGGATAAAGAAGATTATTTTTGGACTTTTATAATTTGGAAACATTGAAAAACACAAAAGAAAAAGAAAAATAAATTCGAAAAGAAAATCTTTTTGGGTTTTTCAAGGTTTTTTAATTTTTTTGGATTTTTGATAAAAACTATTCACAAGATTTACACGAAGCTTCACGAGGAAGGATCTTCAAGTCACTAATCGTCAAACCGTAACGATATTGTCGTAACACACCTCCCCGACAACGGCGCCAAAAATTGATAGTCGGTCAAGCAGCACGTCACAAGCCAACCCTTTCACGAAGAAAAGTCAACTCGCGACGGTTTAACCGCAACACAATCAATTATAATACCGGATAAGCGTGTACCCGGGTCGTAGTCCCAACGAGGTGTGAAATTGAGGATATCGTTTTCGGTTCGGCATTAAAATGCTTGAAATAACGAGGGTTGATTGGGTTACTAATACCTACGAAAACGAAAATAAAATAACGTAACCGGAAAACTAAAAACGTGCATAAACGTAACAATCTATGAAAAATGAACCTACGGGTACCAAAATAATTTTCCTACGTCCTAAATGACAAAAGAAAATTTTGAAAAAAAGAATTATATTTTTTTTTTGACTTTTTAATAATTAATTACGAATTAAAAGAAAATAAATAATTAAAAATACTAAACTAAAAGGGAAAAATCTGAAAATTTTTGTAAAAATACTTTAAGGCAAACTAAAGCTAAGAAAAATATGGAAAAGGTCCCAGCTTATGTCAATAAGCTGGGAATAAGCAATAAGCTACGGATAAGCTAAAAGTGAAACAAGGGTTAAAAATTAAATAAAGGAGAAGTTAACTGAAAAAGACCCAAGGGCATGGTGGTAAGGGTGTGGGTTTGTGTGCTAACTGACCAGGGTTCGAATCCCAGTCATGCATTTTTTGTGTAAAACATTTTTTTTTCTTATTTCTCTTTTTGCAAACTATAAAGCACTTATTAAAAAACAACTTTTATGAAAAACTTTTCGAATGAAAAAGTAAAATAAGCTCAGAAAAGCTTTTAAGAAGCTGATTAGTGGGTAATATAGGCACAAGCTAAGGACTAAGGATAGAGGACAAATAAGCTAATAATAAGCTAACTAGCAATGGAAATAAGCTCAGGCAAGTAAATCATACTCTAAGTAGACTAGAAAAACAGATTAAACAATAAGCTAAAGCAGAAAAGCACTTGAAAATCTCAATAAGCTAATAGGGGTGTCCTGTGCAGGCCTAGGATGTGGGTACTGAGGCACTTTTACAGCTAGGATAAGATATGAATAAGCTTATCTAAAAATTCTAAGAAAAATGGGAACAAGTAAGAGAGCAACTAAGGATTATTCATTCCCAATTGCAGCTTATTTGAGCTTATACTGAGCAACTTAAAAATGGAAGATACAAGCTAAATGGGCACAAAAGTCAACTAATGCAGTCTGCACAAGTGAGTCTGTGCAGACTTTGCTAAACCTCCAGACTTCCTATATTTAAACCATGTTTTATGAATTACTAAAAGCACTTAAATGAACATTTTAATGACAAGAAAAAGATCTAAACCTACTTATCTCAATAACCATCTTAATCTATCAGTAGTGGATTTAAAAAAATGAAGTGACAGTCCAAAACCTATTAATTCACTAGAATTATCTTAGAAACACCATTTATAAGCTGATAAGTCCTGAGAAAAGCTAAACTGAAATATTTAAAAGTGCACATAAACAGTGAAAAAGCTAACAGTACTATTTTGGATTCTTGAATAATTAAACTGAAACAGAAATTATATTAAAAACAAGAGTAAATTACATTACTGGAAAATGTAAATAACAAAAGCTGAAAATAAATTAAAATTACCTAAAGTTAAAGCTAAAATAAAACCTAAGTTCTACTGTTCATACTACTATCTATTTATACTAAAAAATAAACTAGGGTTTCCTTCTACTTGTGCTTCTTGTGTGAGTGTGTCCCCATTGGTCCCTTTGTGTTTCTTTCTCAACCCTTGGATAATACTTGGTCTCCACAACTTCCAATCTTGGCCGTAGATCATTCTTTTTGCTTCTGGGATTGCCATCGTGGCAAGGAGGATGGGGGAAACAAACCCATGTGATGGGTTTTGGAAGGTAGTGTGGGTGAGAGTGATGGGTAAGAGATTAGCAGAGGATGGCGTGAAGAAAGGAGGTTAGGGGAGATTGAATAGTAGTTAGGGATTTTATTAGATGTTTGACCGAGGTTTGGGGGTTTGACCCCGGGTTTGGTTATAGAAACGGGTGTTGGGCCAAGGTTGTGATGGGCTGGTGGGTTAATGGGTTAAAGGGATGGTTGGGTTTTTTTAGTTTAAATGGGTATTTGTATGATCCGGTTTGGTTATAGATTAGGATAAAATGGGATTAGACCAAGGACCAAATGTGTAATTGATGTAAACTTCAAGGACCAAATCTGGCATTACTTCAAAATTTATCAATGGTCAATTTTGCCAAATGAAGATAATCCAAGGGCCATTTTGGGATTTTCTGAGCTCGAACTAACTCCAAATGAATAATTGTCTTTTTCAGCTTCGGTTTTCGGCTCTTTTCCATATCATGCTTGGCTTTGTCCATATTTGCCTCGTTTTCAATCCTTTTGTACCTGAAACACATAAAACACAATCCAAGGATATTTGTAACAATATATGGTCCATTTGGGTGTTTTTGGTCATTTTTGTGGGGTTTTTCGGGTATAAAATGATGAGTAAAAGGCCACTCATCACTCCTGTTGTTGTTGTAGTTGCTGTTGTTGTTCCGATTGTTTTTGTTGTTGTTTCCACGGTTATCAAAACTTCTCTTATGCTCGTTGATCACGGAGGTAGAACCTCGTTTGATCACTCGGTCCAACAATCGCTGCGCAAGCCCGATTGCTTCTTCTATAGTCTTTGGGTTAGATGAGGTAACGTCCCCTTCGATACTTTGGGGTAGTCCCTCCACATACTTTTCCAAGGTCCTTTCAATGTCTGGCACTATTGATGGACATAATAGTGACAATTCCTGAAACTTCCAGTTGTAAGTTCTCAGGTCGTTGTACTTCACTACTAGTTGATGAAATTCATCCTCTAGTTTCCTAATCTCTGTCTGGGGACAATATTTCTTCAGCATCTTCTTTTTCAACTCAGTCCAGGAGAGTTGGAATGCTTCATCTTGACCCATGGATTGTGCGGTGGCATTCAACCACGACAATGCTTCTCCTTGAAGAGCTCCTGTAGCAAAGGTGACTTTGCTATTATCAGGACAGCCGCTCCTCTTGAAGACTGTTTATGTATGTTCGAACCATTGAGCCAACTCTGTCACTCCTTCTGTCCCTTTGAAGGTAGTCGGTTTACAAGCCATGAAGTCTTTGTAAGTACATTTGCGAGGGGTAGATGCCTCGCCTTCATTTGTTGCTCCTATGTTGTTACTTGAGCGATTTAGAGTATCAGCTTCGCGAGCTGCAGCGATGCCATCGGCAATCATTCTCTGGATATCTGCAGGTGTCATTGCTGCTCCAGGGTTGGAAGTTTCGTTTCTTGTACGAACCATATTGCTATTAATACCACAAGAAACACAGATTTAGAATTTACATAATGATCACGTTAGAACGATTTGAGAAATGGGGAAATGAGTATATGAGTTCTAACAATATTGTCACAATATGAAGTTATGATTAAATTGGAAATCACAAGTATTACGACATGTTCGGGTACTATCGTAACTAAGTGACCAATTTGATATAGGATTGCTGAGGAACAAACTGATTCATCTACAAAAGCTGAAGTTCAGCAACTTTCTCTACATTCATCAAGTTTATTCTGAATTTCTATTCATTATGTGTTTGGAATTTTGTTATAGCTGTAGCATTTAAAGAACCATAATACTAACAAGTAACATCTCGACATGTCTAGATACAATTACAATACATACAAACAACCATAAAAACATAAATCAACATCAATATATAGTATATCATAACCAACATCATAACATTAATAACTTGATCAGTTGAGTTATATTACAAAACGATACAAGAATATTTATTAATTGCCACATATAATTGGCTAAGATACCTCAAAACTATACAAGTGCTAACTATATCTAATGGCTGGGTCCGTCCATATGTCCTGTAAGTGCTGAGATCTGGTCTCGGAGTCTCTGTATCTCGGTCTGGTGCTGGACCTGTATATCTGCAACAAGGTTCTCCAAGATATCGGCTCTACGATGTGCTAGCTGGGCTTCCCAAGTTAGATCCTGTCCCTCTCTTCGCAAGGATATCGCGAAAGAACGGGTCTCTGATATGTCTGCCTGAATCCGAGTCAGGCCCTGCTGTAACTCTACTCTGTTGGATGTGAGTCTGTAGAGAGTATTATTGGCCGTCTCTGGGCGGTCTGATGGTGAATGGTCAATCATACAGAGGAGTGAGTCGTTCTGTTCCTCGTGACGCTCCAGACGCGTCACTACTGTAGATGGTGTAAGGGTGTGGGTAACCACTGCCCTAAAGTCCTCTCCAGTCTCAGGGACCTGAGCTGGGGGAGTAAAGCCAGGTGGATAAGGTAGAGATGGTGAGGATGGATGTATGGGGTCTGAAATACAAGGCCGGCTCGATGAAGGTATGTCCTCCACAGGTGTCGGTTCCCGCTGATGGGGTGTGAATGTATATGTCTGGGTACATAGGCCAAATAGATGATCAGGTGGTAAAGATGGTAAGACGTGATGGTATTCTGGTGCTATATCCTCTGCAGGAAGAAACTATTGACTCTCCATGTATGCATCATCAGTAGGTGGAATATAAAAAGGAGCATATGAATCAAAATCATGATGCGGTGGTGGTATAGGTTCTGGTAAAGCTAGCATGTATGGATCCTCAAATAAAGGTGTAATGGCGACTTCACCCTGCTCGAAGGGCTCTGTCTCGTCCGATAAGGTCTCAGGAGCTAAAGCATTAGGGAATATAGGTGATGTAACTGATGCTAAAGAATATTCGGAATCTGAATCTGACGATATGCTCATATGAGGGACTAACGACATTGTAACATCCCAACCCGACAAGGGTAAAGATATCACAACAATGGATTCATATCAGATCAAAACAGAACATACATCTTCAGTAATACAAAAATCTCAAAGGTTTACAATTGAAATACTGCATCTACAAGGTTACAACGAAAACTTTCAAAACTAATTCTAAAACATAATATCTTCCATCCAATTCTAATCCAGAATAGCTACCAAGCCTTCTAAGTCCAGAGGTACACTCTCACTCATTCCCAGCATCCTACTAAAACCTGCCGCAGGAAAAGAAATGCGGCTGAGCTACGAGAGCTCAGTGAACAGATATATAGATGACAGAAACAATAACAGATAACAATAAAGAAACAAATCCGAAATACAGATTATACAGATACTGAATTAAAGTGAAAGAATAGGAAAGGAATAAGGGTAAAAGAAAAGAAATGAGAAAGAGATAATGTACAAACCAGGTTTAGGGAAATACAGAAATCCATCACGAGCCCAGAGATAACAGATAATATCATAACAGAGTAATCATATAATAATCCAGAGGGGATGCCTCTCAAGTAACAGATAATATGAGGGGTGACCTCATGTATCAAATCGGAGTGATCAGCTCCCAGATATATGTGAAAGACGTGTATCGCACACACCATCAGTCACCAGATATATATATATAACAGATAACAGAAATCAGATCAGAACTAGGATGCATCCATGCGCCCCAGTAGGCCAGAATCTTCTCCTACATAACAGATAAAATCAGGGACGGGACAGGTCATCACTCTCCTGCCCTAGAGTCATGCCATCGGTGCATCAATGACATGGACATGAAACCCTCATGCCTAGTGATTGGCTCGGATATCAGACTGTGGTCAAGGTCAGATGTCATATAATAAACAGAGTCATATCTAAGGGTTCATGGCAGAAGGGTCATGTCAACAATTCAGATTAAGATAATAAGGTTTAAATCAGAGTTTATCAGATTAAGTTTAATATCAAAGCTTAAGTTCAGATTAAAAGGTTTATTTCCAATAGTCCAAAAGAGTATATCAAAGGTTAATAATTACAAATTTATAGCAACAATCCATTTCAGAAGTTCCTGTCAAAAGTTCATTTAAATCAATCCTTTAATAATGGTTTTCATTGAAATGATCTTTCAAAATAGTTTTCATCAAAATGGTCTTCCAAAACTTTTAGTAACTTCCATTTCAAGTGGTATAGCATCTTTTTAAAATAGCTTTTAATAAAGGTTCAAAATCAATTAGGTTCAGATAAGGATTTAACAGTTTAAGGTTTATACCAAAATCAAATCAAAGTTTACAACAGATATATCAGGTTAAGGTTCAGAACAAGGTTCACAGATCAGATTCAATCAAGACTCACAAATTCAGGGTTCAGAACAAAAGAATCAATCAGAGTTCAGGAAAAAGGTTCAGAATAAAAGAATCATAGCAGAGGTTCAAACAAAAGGTTCAAGACAAACAGATCACAACAAAGATTCACAACAGAAGGGAACATAGCAGTGGTATCAGGAATCCTAATAAAGAAAATGAAAAACTGAAGGAAAAGGGGGTGAAAAACCCTTACTGAAAAAGGGCAGAATATCTGTACCTTATTAGCACAGCAGATAAACCAACAAACACAGAAAGAAAATCACGACTTCTCCTTCTTCACACCTAAGGAAGAGGAAGACAGAATTACTAAAGTTTCTTATTCAGATTATTCCTTTTTGTTTATCTCTTCATTTTATGTACTTTCTATTTTTAGTAACTTTCCAGATTTAGTAAGTTCCCATAATTAGCAGGTTTTCAGAATTAAGAGATATTATCATTTCAGATTAGGTTTAACCCTTATTCAAAGATTATTATGGAATACAGTACATTATTATCAAGTTACAGAAGTTTAGGGTTTTAAATGTAACTTCATTAATTCAAAGGTCTTAAGTGAACAATACTTTAAGTTACAGAATTATACACTCATTTTATTCAGAATTACATTTTATTCCCTTAAGTTTCACAATTTACAGATTACACCCCTTTAGTTACATAATTTACAAAACCAACCTTATAATTACATATTTTACAAATTAAACCCTACAATATCCATAATTACCAACCAAGCATATTATATTTCATAATTACAGAATATACCATCAGAATTTAGTGCATTACATATTTGACCCCTCAGAATTCAGAATTTACATATTTAGTCCTTTAAGTTTACAAAACATATATATTAAGTCATAATTCATAACAATTACATAATTAGCCCATAAATCCTCAAAATTACACAACAACCTTTTTATATCAGTATTAACTCAAAACAACTTCAGAATTTCAGATTTACACTTTTGGTCCCTCACTTTTATTTAATTTCCAATCGTAACCCTAATATGCCATTAATTCATTATAATGCAATATTCACACTTAGGACCCCAAAGTTATATTTTTCCCACATTCTTACAGATGTATATGATCTTACAAAAATATCCCAGAAGTTTCAAAGTTGGCAAAACAGGTCCTTTTACTTTTTATTTCAAATCGGCAAGACTTTTTAAAAACAATTTCAAACCCTACTATTCACCAATCATTGAACCATCATTAATTCATCCTTAAAACACATTTAATGATCAGAAATTCATCCAAGAACCCTAACCCTAGTAGCCCCAATTTCCATTTTATTTTATTTCTTTGTTTTCACAAAATCCGGTTATAACAATAATTCACCACGTTAAATCTAGGCTTCCAAAAATCAAAATCATATTTTTCCCAGATCATATGACTTATAAGGAACCCACGAAAAATAATTAGCATGCCCAGAAAAATCGTTTAACATATATTTGATATTTACGTACGTTTTAGACATCAAAATTAACACGACATGATTTAGGCTACTATAATTCGATCTATCATTTTTCCCAGGTCTATTACATCATATGAGGTCTAAATAAAATAGCTATCATGTCCAAAAATTTGGATTACATATTTTTGTGATTTACGTGTTATTTGACCATTATATTTTCATACGCATAAATTAGCATGCATGCTTCGATTCATATAATTTATATGAGTTATATAACATGTAAAGATCACAGGAAAATTTCCATATTAATTTTAAAACATGTGATTAAGTTGTATGAATTATTACCTTGCGTTAGATCAATTCGACAAGAAAAATGGAACAAGAACGAACCAATGAAAAAACGCAGCAACCCTTAATTTTCCTAGCTTCCTTGCACCTCCAAGAACCCAAGAAAAATCCTTGTACACGTCCAGAAATCGTGTGCTAGCCTTGGTCGAATTTTCTTGATCGCTAGGGTTTATTTTTAGGTTTTGCGATTTGGTTTTTGATAGGAAAATGAAAGATTTGATTTAATCTTGTGGAAACCGACTTTTGGGGGGGGGCAAGGATCAGATTTTCGGTATATAGAATCAAGAAATTATTGGGCTTGATTTTGTATAATCTTTCCTTAATTTATTTTTACATTTTATTTAATTAAAAGAATTAAACATTGTATTTAGTTAAATTGTATATATTCGGAATTTTTATATAAATGTGTATGTTAATTTTTGAACATTTAAAAAATTGTAAAATTTTTTTTAACATTGTCCCACAATTTGTTTGTTTCAGATTATAAGTTCAATTTCAGAAGTTTTGGATTGTTTCGAATGTTATAAGTTATTTATGTAGTTTTATGTTATCAGGGGTAGTTGGTCATTTACCGTACAGATTTAGGTATTACAACTTCTTCCCCACTAACAAAAAAATTTCGTCCTCGAAATTTGCAGAAAGCAGAAAGAAAAGGGAACGGAAACTAAACAAGGACATATCAGACCTAATAGATGAGAATCAGATCTCCTCGGAAGAGACGTAAGAATTTCACAGGATTTTGACGGATATGCCGTCCACAGAAATTGAATTGACAGATCAGATTAGAGCGTACAGAAATAGATTATCGATAACATCAATTAGAAGAAGTTTTATAACAAAACTGAAGATTATTATCAGAAGTTCAGAGGTCAGCAGAATGCGTGATGAGAATCCAGATGTATCAATTCGCATAACGGTGGAAGCAGATTACGCGTATAGGTAGAATGAACTTAAAGTCTCACTAACGCAGACGATCTCAAACAGTTATCAGAATTTCTAAAGCTTCTAAGGCACTTCTCGAAATATCCTATGCCCACAACAAGTGCACGTTATATGATGTAAGTATTATCACGTTGGCCAGACGTCATAATACTGGCATCATATAAATATGCCCTCATGATGGTCATACTTTATCTCAAGTTGTGAACAAAACAAACTTATCCTACTCCACCTAGTCTTCCTACGATCTCAGAGGTCATCAGAATCCAATACCCTAACTAAGAGGAAAACGAATCACTCGAAAAGTTAACGGAAGTCCCAGAATGTCTATCAGAATTTGGTACATCAGATCATCCATCATTCGTCAAATTTCAGATAACAAAACCATCATCCGACATACGCAGAATGAACACAGAGCGGAATTACTGATAAAGAACTTAAATCATTCAAAAGATTTTATCTTTAGGTAACAGAAATTTAGATAGGTCGAGAGGAAATCAATTACGTCATCCATAGCTTCATCCATCACAGAATTCATTCTTCCAAACCAAACGTTCGCTTCAGAATTTTCTTCTATTCAAGGTCATGATCTCAGTTTCTATTCTCAAGTCTGCTTCTACTCTCAATTCATCTTAGTACAACTAAAATGAATAGAGAAGCAAGACTACGAGTCTTGGACAGGTCTACTAGCACAGTTCGGAATTCGCCAACTCAGATTGCTGTCGTCATCGGATGTTTGGTGGTGGTATCTGCTACAATCTCTAAATGCCAATCACATATTTTCTTCCAGAACAAAGGTCATTCCATTTAATACGAAGATGGTCGACATGTTTCCTCGTTCGTCTCAGGGCACAACATGTTGTCATACTATGACAATTGTCCAGATACTCGTGAAAACATGATTCTTATTAGCCAATACTATTGGCATTATTTAAGACTCATACTGGTCACCATGAGTACGAAAACAGTTTTCATGAATCACTTCAGGGAAACGTCATATCTAAATCACGTCACCCATCTTTACGAATGAAACTGAATTACTTTACGGAAATTGCTCTCAGTTAGTCATCTCCCGTCTCAGGAGTTCTTGTGGTTGCTTCTTCAGTCCTTCAAACATTAAATGAGGTTGTCTGATACAGAGTTCACAAGGATAGAATAATTTAATCATTTATACTCGGAAATGAAAAGTGATTACGGTTGAGATTACGGTTAGGTATTTAAAGGGAACACTGAGGTGAAACAAAATCATATCTCATCAGTTTCTTCAATCTCTCAACTTCTATAGCATCATGGGTCGTCAACCGAGATCGGTTCAGAATCAATTCTACTTCTCAAACGGAAGGAAAACTCAGAAGTTTCATCAGAAAATGCCAGAAAATTTGTACAACAAAACTTTCTAGGGGTGGATACTAATAGGTGTCAGGAGAATTTGACAATCAAATGAGATCAGGGTAAATATGGTGATAAGCTTAACAGATTTAAGCGGTTAAAGGTTATTATAACCAAATAGGGTGGGTCAGATTGTTACATTTCAGATGCGGTAGTTTATGATAGCTGAAGAACCAGCCAACCAATAATCACAAGATCTCCAAAATCAAGTATATTAATAGTAAACGGATCCGCAGAACGAATATGGTCATTAACCCAGACGGATAGTTCATATGTCAGAGTCAAGTACATGGTTCAGTATAGTGTGGGGATAGGTACGCGAATAGTTCTAGGTGTTGGAGTTTTTGGTTTAGCTTTTAGCATAAGTGACAGGTAGGGTGTACATCATTGGTAATACGGACATCGTATACTGTCAAAGTGAGGCATATGGAACATCGGTTATCAGCATCATCATGGTCGAGTAACAATTCCTTACAGAGATAGTATTTGCATCAAATCCTTCCAAAGAAAACTGATTGGCAAATAAGATTCATCATTCAAGGGAGCAAATAAGATTCATCATTCAGGACAAAATAGTTTCAGTGGATCCATTTATATCCAGCCTGGGTCATGAATTTATAGAATGTGTCAAACACATTAAGGTTAAATGGTCTTCGGGACGGTCGGAGAGATATCAGACTGTTTATCCAACAGATCAGAAATGAAGGTCAAAATCAGGTAGTGGCAGCAAAAGTTTAACAATTGGTAATCATGTCAGGGGTTCCAAAATTGTTTCAAACGCCAAAGGTGAGACATAGGAGGATAGTCGTCAATATTAAATGATCAATCAATCAATCCTTATAAGGATAAGACCAAGGTTACTATCAAAGAAAGATGGGTCAATAAAGATAAATCTTATCGTTCGGAATGAGAGGGAAAGCATTTTTATACTCGTGGTCAAACGCCACAAAATTTCTCATGGGAACAGAGATGGTTAAGACGGAATCAAAGGATTCATAGGTAATTATCAGAAGCAAGAAAGAAATAACAGAATTTATCAAGTGTATCATCATCATGGGGATTCTCAGATTTGCCCAAATAGGCATCAGAATGATTAACAGAAGGTTCAGAGGTCGGAGTTGAAATCAGAAGGCAAGGATAAAATAATGTCAGATAATTACTACGCAATTTCCAATGCTTCAAATTTTATCTAGGTTTCACTCCTTAGGTGGTGCAAGGCATAAGCTCTAAATTTCCCAATGTAATTTCAATAGTCTTTAACCAAAAGCAAGGCACGAATCAGAGTGGTGCGGAAGCAAGATACTTAAGCAAATGACTTATAGTCTACCCATTCCTCACTGGTCAGAATTTAAGTTCCTATAGGGAAATCCTAAAGCAAATTCTCAAAGGTTGTCCTACGAGCGCCTACAGTGGAAACTTAGTGACCCAGACTTCACAGGTCAAGGGTAAATGTATTACGAGTCGCAGCCTGAATGATCTCTGATACCATAAATTGTAACACCCCAACCCGACAAGGGTAAAGATATCACAACAATGGATTCATATCTGATCAAAACAGAACATATATCTTCAGTAATACAAAAATCTCAAAGGTTTACAATTGAAATACTGAATCTACAAGGTTACAATGAAAACTTTCAAAACTAATTCTAAAACATAATATCTTCCATCCAATTCTAATCCAGAATAGCTACCAAGCCTTCTAAGTCCAGAGGTACACTCTCACTCATTCCCAGTATCCTACTAAAACCTGCCTCAGGAAAAGAAATGCGGCTGAGCTACGAGAGCTCAGTGAACAGATATATAGATGACAGAAACAATAACAGATAACAATACAGAAACAAATCCAGAATACAGATTATACAGATACTGAATTAAAGTGAAGGAATAGGAAAGGAATAAGGGCAAAAGAAAAGAAATGAGAAAGGGATAATGTACAAACCAGGTTTAGGGAAATACAGAAATCCATCACGAGCCCAGAGATAACAGATAATATCATAACAGATTAATCATATAATAATCCAGAGGGGATACCTCTCAAGTAACAGATAATATGAGGGGTGACCTCATGTATCAAATCGGAGTGATCAGCTCCCAGATATGTGAAAGACGTGTATCGCACACACCATCAATCACCAGAGATATATATATAACAGATAACATAATAACAGATAACAGAAATCAGATCAGAACTAGGATGCATCCATGCGCCCCAGTAGGCCAGAATCTTCTCCTACATAACAGATAAAATCAGGGACGGGACAGGTCATCACTCTCCTGCCCTAGAGTCATGCCATCGGTGCATCAATGACATGGACATGAAACCCTCATGCCTAGTGATTGGCTCGGATATCAGACTGTGGTCAAGGTCAGATGTCATATAATAAACAGAGTCACATCTAAGGGTTCATGGCAGAAGGGTCATGTCAACAATTCAGATTAAGATAATAAGGTTTAAATCAGAGTTTATCAGATTAAGTTTAATATCAAAGATTAAGTTCAGATTAAAAGGTTTATTTCCAATAGTCCAAAAGAGTATATCAAAGGTTAATAATTACAAATTTATAGCAACAATCCATTTCAGAAGTTCCTGTCAAAAGTTCATTTAAATCAATCCTTTAATAATGGTTTTCATTGAAATGATCTTTCAAAATAGTTTTCATCAAAATGGTCTTCCAAAACTTTTAGTAACTTCCATTTCAAGTGGTATAGCATCTTTTTAAAATAGCTTTTAATAAAGGTTCAAAATCAATTAGGTTCAGATAAGGATTTAACAGTTTAAGGTTTATACCAAAAATCAAATCAAAGTTTACAACAGATATATCAGGTTAAGGTTCAGAACAAGGTTCACAGATCAGATTCAATCAAGACTCACAAATTCAGGGTTCAGAACAAGAGATCAATCAGAGTTCAGGAAAAAGGTTCAGAATAAAAGAATCATAGCAGAGGTTCAAACAAAAGGTTCAAGACAAACAGATCACAACAAAGATTCACAACAGAAGGGAACATAGCAGTGGTATCGGGAATCCTAATAAAGAAAATGAAAAACTGAAGGAAAAGGGGGTGAAAAACCCTTACTGAAAAAGGGCAGAATATCTGTACCTTATTAGCACAGCAGATAAACCAACAAACACAGAAAGAAAATCACGACTTCTCCTTCTTCACACCTAAGGAAGAGGAAGACAGAATTACTAAAGTTTCTTATTCAGATTATTCCTTTTTGTTTATCTCTTCATTTTATGTACTTTCTATTTTTAGTAACTTTCCAGATTTAGTAAGTTCCCATAATTAGCAGGTTTTCAGAATTAACAGATATTATCACTTCAGATTAGGTTTAACCCTTATTCAAAGATTATTATGGAATACAGTACATTTTTATCAAGTTACAGAAGTTTAGGGTTTTAAATGTAACTTCATTAATTCAAAGGTCTTAAGTGAAAAATACTTTAAGTTACAGAATTATACACTCATTTTATTCAGAATTACATTTTATTCCCTTAAGTTTCACAATTTACAGATTACACCCCTTTAGTTACATAATTTACAAAACCAACCTTATAATTACATATTTTACAAATTAAGCCCTACAATATCCATAATTACCAACCAAGCATATTATATTTCATAATTACAGAATATACCATCAGAATTTAGTGCATTACATATTTGACCCCTCAGAATTCAGAATTTACATATTTAGTCCTTTAAGTTTACAAAACATATATATTAAGTCATAATTCATAACAATTACATAATTAGCCCATAAATCCTCAAAATTACACAACAACCTTTTTATATCAGTATTAACTCAAAACAACTTCAGAATTTCAGATTTACACTTTTGGTCCCTCACTTTTATTTAATTTCCAATCGTAACCCTAATATGCCATTAATTCATTATAATGCAATATTCACACTTAGGACCCCAAAGTTATATTTTTCCCACATTCTTACAGATGTATATGATCTTACAAAAATATCCCAGAAGTTTCAAAGTTGGCAAAACAGGTCCTTTTACTATTTATTTCAAATCGGCAAGACTTTTTAAAAACAATTTCAAACCCTACTATTCACCAATCATTGAACCATCATTAATTCATCCTTAAAACACATTAAATGACCAGAAATTCATCCAAGAACCCTAACCCTACGGCACTACTGAAAGAGGAGTATTGTCCGGGCAATGAGATGCAAAAACTGGAGAATGAACTTTGGCATCATTCTATGATAGGAGCTGGCCACGCAGTCTATACGGACCGATTCCATGAGTTAGCGAAACTAGTACCTCATCTGGTTACCCCTGAATCTAAGAGGATCGAAAGGTACATCTATGGCCTTGTTCCTGAAATTCGAGGAACTGTAAAGGCAACTGAGCCTCCCACAATCCAGAGTGCAATATTGAAGGCTGGAGCCCTCACAGATGAGATGGTTAGGAATGGAACTTTGAAAGGCAGTGATAAAAGGAAGGGACCGAGTGAGTCGGAAAAGAAAATGGGCACGGTGGTTGACAACAAAAAGGCAAGAACCTTTGCGGCAACTAGTTCTGGTCAGAAAGGGTATGAAGGACCACATCCTAAGTGTACGAAATGTGCTTATCATCATCAGAAGTCTGCGCCCTACCGCGTGTGTACAAATTGCAATCAGTGGAGTCATTTTACAAATCAGTGTAAAGCGCCAGTGAATCTGGGCAACATAAAGAATAACCAAAGGACATGTTACGAGTGTAACAGCCCGGATCACCTCCGGCATGCCTGTCCTAGGTTGAATAGGACACCAAGACAAATACAGGGTAACCCGACTCTAGCTTTAGCAATTGAGGGAAACAACCCACAGCCGGAAATCAATATTAGTCCACCAAGGGGTCGAGCATTCTATTTGGGTACCGAGGCAGCCCGCAACGCGTAACGGGTATGTTTTCCCTAGACGATTAAGCATTCTATCATATTGTCCGATTCCAGTAAGATATAGCTTTGCCCTGCTAAATTCATACCAAATGTTATTGACCTTAGTTATATTGATTTGATTGGTGTAAGCAATTCCAAAATCGAGCCAATCTTTCAAAAGACCTCATTTCAGGATGTTGAATCCATTCTTTCAGACAACTTGTTTCCTAGCTTGATTTAGTGACAGTTCTTGTTTGATGAGTTGCGAAATCAAGCTAAGAGTCAAGTTGTTACCCGAGCCGATTCAGTTTAATCTCATGACAGTTCTTGTTTGATGAGTTGTGAGATTGAATTTGAATCGACAACCTCAAACCGATTTAGCCTAATCCCATGACAGTTCTTGTTTGATGAGTTGTGGGATTAAGTAAAAATCGGTTACCTAGAGGTCTTTTGAGGGCTACGCTCGAGGATGGGAAAGTTTACCCCATCAAATCCGACCACGAGAAAGTACGTAGGTAGAACGAGCGAGCTGAATTCAGGGACTGAATTCCTTAACGGGTGGAGACTGTCACAATTCGCATTTTCAAGTCTTTTCTATGCACGGGATTGCATCATTTCAATTTACGTATGTTCATTAAACGTTACCACTCAGTCATTACTACTAATATTATACTCAAATACTCCCGATTATGATCCTAAAATACTTCATGCTATTTTTAATGATATAAAAAAATTATATTATTAATTTACCCGGTGTTTTGAAACCTTTTGCTATATTTTACGTTAAGAGCTTATAACTCCGTCGTTTTGCGATATTTCATCACGATCACTATTTTAACACCCGATTCTTATCAGTAACATGATTTTATGAGTTTTTACAACTTTGTCGAATTTTATTTTTATTCGTCACGTTTTATTTTCAGTTAACCCGGTACCCGATAACGCCGAAATTACACACTAATCTAACTAAGACTTATCCTAAAAATATTTCTACAAAAAAAATATCAACACAAAGCTTCCTAAGGAAGCCTTGCCGCCCCTTATTGACTTATTCTTGCCTAATACTCCAAATTTTCTTAAATGCTAGGTTTTCTTATAACTAGTTTATTTTCATTAACATATTAACATAAACTTTTCACTAGCAAAACAAGCAACACTCTCTCCCTCTCTATCCTTAACCCACGGCACAACCAAGAACACAAAGGAGATTCCATTTTTTTTGAAGATCAAGTTTCATTCTAGTCCCGAATATCTTCCTTGTTAGAGTTTTGTAATAAAAACTCCAAGGTTGTGGTCATTTTTCATCCTAGCTCACCAATCATCAAGTAAGCTCAAGAACACTATTTTTGATCTTTTCATACTCCCTTTGTTCTTATATTGATGTATCTCCTATTTATTTTGAGAGCTATCCATGCAAAACCTATGTTATGTATACCACTTGTTTTATTTTTTCATTAAAACTATCTCAAACCCTAGATCTGTATGTTTTATTAACAACCCCGCGAAGCCCACTATTTTTAGTGATGTTTAGGACCCATGACACCCTAAGAAGGTGTATGGTAGGATGTGTGTATTTGTGGAGTTGTGTTGTAGTTGTTTGATCAAGCCGCGAACCAAGAAAACGAGTTTATAACATATTTACATACCTGCTGTCCAAAAACTCAAACTCCGGAAAAAATAGTAAACATGGCGTTATTTTAGCTTTCATATTTAGAAAGTACTCTCAAACACGAAAACGTGGTCGCTTGAATCACTAAAAACCGAGTTATAACGAAGGAGATACGAAGTTTTAAAGTTAGCAACGCAAAACTATTATTTTCAGAAAATGCGGGCTGTTGGCCGGACTTCAGGGGACAGAACGAGGCATTAGCCGTAGTCTAGCTGAGCCGAGCCACTGAGAATATGTTAGTTCATGTTATGAAGATCGCGTGGATATAAAGAACGTTGAAAACCGACTTGTAACGACCAAGATATGAATTTCTGAAAATCCGACTAACAACACTTATTTTGACAGCCTCACTATAATTCCAATATTTTCTAAGTATAAACAGTTTTGCGAGGCAACATCTTACGAGCTATTTTCCCGTTGAGCTCGACGGTTTGAGCCATAAACTCCTTCAGGTGAAACGAAGTATTCCCGGCCTATTTTCCAAATCAATCGACCGCTTGTTGATTGAACTTATAACGAGTAAGTTATGAATTTCCTAGTATCGCCAAAAACAACTATTACAAGAAAATGTTTCTAAGTATGGGAAATTGTTTTGCAAGACACCATATTCCAAGCCGATTTTCTTCATGATCGAGACGTGTATGATCAAAACTCAAAAGAGGCGACATTGAGATGTTGTTGCAAGGATTTCAAAAACGTCAAGTTCTATTCCTAACTCTTAACGTACAATATTTTGCGACTAGCTTTGCGAGGCCGTTCGGTCATATTTTCACCAGTTGTAAAAGTATTATTTCGCGACGAAACTATTTTATTGGACGATAAAACACCAAAAGAGGATCGTGGAGTAACGTTTCAACATTTTTACACGAAATATAGTACATGACTTGCCAAGATGTCAAAAATGTAGTTTTCGACGATAAACATTATTTTCAAAACCAACGAGTGGTATCGTTAACATACGTAAATGCATGAGTAGAAGCATTTCAGTTACTTATATTAGATCATATCATTTATCATAGGTCGCAGTTTGAGACCGAGCCTCATTTTCATCATATCCTTAGTGGTTATTGTGCTATCATATCAGGTGAGTTTCATAGCCCCTACTTTTATACGTTTTGAACTACTTTTGGGGGAGATACATGCTTAAATTACTTTTCTCGTTTATCAAATACATTGTGCATTGGTATGCAAGTCATCTATTCTATTGTGCATTGGTATGCAAGACATCTATTACATTGTGCATTGGTATGCAAGTCATCTATTCTATTGTGCATTGGTATGCAAGACATCTATTACATTGTGCATTGGTATGCAAGTCATCTAATCTATTGTGCATTGGTATGCAAGACATCTATTACATTGTGCATTGGTATGCAAGTCATCTATCATGTTCATTCTATGTTAGCATTGGGTTGTAAACACACAGGTTGCAAGTCTTGAATGGGCAGGGCTTGGAACTGAGTGGATTTACAATGCCTATGCTGTGGAAACTTTCTCTAAACGCTTTTCAACTTATTTATAACAAACTCTATGAACTCACCAACCTTTGTGATGACACTTTTAGCATGTTTATCTCAGGTTAGTAAGGTGATAGCAGATGCCTGGAGCAGAGAGTCTTAGGGCACGTTTTTATGAAGACTTTTGCTTTTATCATTTACCATTCGATATACTTTAAAAACTTATGTACTATACTACCTTGGGATCTTTTGCTTGTAAACTATGACTTTTATCTATTCGAATGGTAACTTTTCAAAACGTCTCATTTAGAGGTCGTTTTCTATAACTTGTACTTTGTGCCTGAAGTAGCATCCCAAAGACACTATCGTTCCGCTGCGATAATTTGGGGGTGTTACAATATGAGATCTAAATAAAATAGCTATCATGTCCAGAAATTCGGATTACATATTTTTGTGATTTACGTGTTATTTGACCATTATATTTTCATACGCATAAATTAGCATGCATGCTTCGATTCATATAATTTATATGAGTTATATAACATGTAAAGATCACAGGAAAATTTCCATATTAATTTTAAAATGTGTGATTAAGTCGTATGAATTATTACCTTGCGTTAGATCAATTCGACAAGAAAAATGGAACAAGAACGAACCAATGAAAAAACGCAGCAACCCTTAATTTTCCTAGCTTCCTTGCACCTCCAAGAACCCCAGAAAAATCCTTGTACACGTCCAGAAATCGTGTGTGCTAGCCTTGGTCGAATTTTCTTGATCGCTAGGGTTTATTTTTAGGTTTTGCGATTTGGTTTTTGATAGGAAAATAAAAGATTTGATTTAATCTTGTGGAAACCGACTTTGGGGGGGGGGGGGCAAGGATCAGATTTTCGGTATATAGAATCAAGAAATTATTGGGCTTGATTTTGTATAATCTTTCCTTAATTTATTTTTACATTTTATTTAATTAAAAGAATTAAACATTGTATTTAGTTAAATTGTATATATTCGGATTTTTTATATAAATGTGTATGTTAATTTTTGAACATTTAAAATGATGTAACATTGTCCCACAAATTTGTTTGTTTCAGATATAGTTCGATTTCAGAAGTTTTGGAATTGTTTCGGAATGTTATAAGTTATTTAATTAGATTTTATGTTATCAGGGGTAGTTTGGTCATTTTACGCGTTATCAGAATTTCAGGTATTACAGACATGGTACTGTAATAACCCGTAAAAAGTAAGTAATTATTAACATTAAATGAGTAAGATTCTAATGTACGAAGATTAGGGTAACCTAACCTTAATAAGTAATGTACTGAGCATGGTAGCAAGCAGGCACGGAGGGCTTAAAATAGTATGGTGAAAATTAATTCATTTGAAAATGTAGTTATAGTTCAATGTTTGAAAATATTTGGTTCTCTATAACTCTGGCTCTGATGCCAATCTGTAACACCCCCTAAATTATGAGATAACAGCGGAAGACTAATCGGGGTATTACTGTGAGGATCGAAGTCATAATCATATAAAACGGCTCAAAAGAGACGTTTTGAAAATATAGGTCCTTCATATAAATTCAGTTACAAAAGTTTCATATCAGAGTTGATTAAATCCATAAAGGAAGTATTATTTTAAACTGAATTACACATTTTATTTTACACCATAATAAAGATAAGTCACAACCCGCTCCATGCCCTTGCTGCTCCGCTAATTACCTGAGATAACATGCTTAAAAGTCAACAAAAATGTTGAGTGATATCATAGAGTTTGAAATTTAATAATCAGTTCGATACACAAGTAAGATTGTATTGGGAATACAATCAGTTTGAAAAGTTGATATTGCAGTATATATATTGCCCTAAGTCTCATGACATGCAAAACGTTAACAAAGTACCGTAAAACGGAGGAGTCACATTAAGTCAATGATGGAAATAATGCCCTCGAGTAATAGGTGATTTGCCAATTCCTATTTTTCTCAAATATAATGCATCGCGACTAATACGACTAACCAGAAGGCATTCCGTCCAGTATTAGTGGGATAGGTCGTCAACCTCTAATAGATCTATTCACTATATTCGCGTTCACCTACTAGTGATTAATGGCTCATGATAAAGGGTCTTTTGGCAATAAGGGTACTTAGGCATATATCAAGTCAGATAAAGCATACATAAAAATACTTGTGATCTGTTTATAGCATGTATCTCCCTCACGGAGTTTAAAGTTGTTAAATAAGTAAATGTGAGGCTATGATTCACCTTATATGATACTGAGGATGGTGAAAAGTAAGTTCAGATGAGATTATGGTAACGGCTTTGAAATACAACCTGAATAAATGGGGAAGTCTAAGAACCTGACCGAAAACGAATGGTGGAATTGATAACTAGAACGAATAACGATTTGATCGTTAGAGTGAGAATGTGATATGCTTAAAATGCTTAAAGTTCAAAAATAATATTACATATAATATTATCTTGTTTTTATGTCAAATATTCCAAAATATCATTTCCTCGAAACGTATAGTTAAATTGTTCAAAATCTCGTTATATATAATTAACGTAACATTAAATAATACGTAAATGAAATATACAAAAATGCACGTGACGTGATGAGAAATCGTAAAATGAAAAATAGAAATAAGAATGTCAAATATAATATGTTGGTCCTTGTCCTTTTCCAGTTTTTACACTTTTTACCCTAACGGCGTTAGCGTTGCACCGTTAGTCCTTTATTAAATATAATTTACATTTATAGTCCACTACTTGTCCAATATAGCATTCTGAGCTTGAAATATGATAATATATCAATTTATACCCTAATGTTTCTGTTTTTACCTTTTCAGTCCCTATTTTACACGTTTGGCAGTTTTGGTCCCTCTAAGTGAATTTGAATTACATTTTTAGTCCAAATGTGCAAAAAGTTGTGGGAAAAAGTTGGCTAATTTTTCTAAGGCTTATTTAAGATTAATGGAGCTTATTTTAACAGCTTATATGGCCAATAGCTTATTTTTCATCTAATGGGCTTTTAACGAGCCACTTTTAAGGCCCAATAGCATTTTAAAAACCGTACGCTTTGAGACGAGTTGAGCTCATCCAAAATCTCATTTTTCATGTTCTATTTTCATATGAAAAGACCTAGATAAGCTAGCTTATCACGTTTGCTTAAAATTAGCTTAATGGGCTTAATAGTCCATAGCGAGTTTTTGTTAACAGTTTTGGTATTGATTTGGCGTTTCACTTTGATCGATTTAGAGGGTCTATATGTGCTTATATTTACAAGTTATATATACGAAAGTGGTAGCTAGCTATGTGATCTAATAGGTCATGTAAAAATATTGTATGCTCGTTAAGTCAGATTTTAAGATACACGGCTGTTTTTGAGGCGACATGGAACATATTTTAATAGGAAAAGACTTGGTAAAATTTCTAAGTGTTTAGGTTGTTATACGAGTTGAGACATGATTCAATATGGACTCGAATGATGCAAGAAACATAAAAATAAAGGTGAAAGGGGTGTGCATGGTGACTCCTAGGCCTTCCACGATGGAGGCTCGTCACTTTTTGTGTGCTATATGAATATGAGTACGTAAGTAAATAAGTGATGTAACACCCCAACCCGACAAGGGTAAAGATATCACAATGATGGTTTCATATCAGATCAAACAAAGATAACATCTAGAGCAATACAAGAATACTCAAAGGTTACAAATGAAATACAGATACTATAAGGTTACAAATGAACTTCCACTAAATACAAATTCCGAAATAACAATAAATACTTCTAATCACTTCTAAATCCAGAATAGCTATCAGTCTTCTAAGTCTACAGGTACTCTCCATCCATTCCCAACTTCTTACTAAAAACCTGCCGCAGGAAAAGAAATGCGGCTGAGCTACGAGAGCTCAGTGAACAGATATAACGATAACAAACAGTAATAGAGAATAGTACTGAGTAACAGAAACAAAGGTCAAACAGATGTAATATGGTCCAAGGGATAAGTCAATGAATAAGTATAAAGGAAAGAGAAAGAGGGATAGTAATCCACCACGAGCCCAGAAACAGATCATATCATATCGTAACCATAAATCTTCAAATCATATAGAGGGGAGACCTCTCAGATAATCAGATAATATGAGGGGTGTCCTCATTCTTCAAATGGAGTAGCTAGCTCCCAGATATATGTGAAAGGCGTGTAATGCACACAAGCACCAGTCACCAGACAAATCATATCAAATCATGTTAAATCCACTAAACAGAACAGATCTAGGATGCATCCATACGCCCCCCAGAAACATATATAATCCATAATCAAAGTAATGCGCATATCATAATCAGAATGGGGACGTGGCGGAACATCACTCTACCGCCCTAGAGTCATGCCATTGGTGCATCAATGACACGGACATGGAACCCCCATGCCTAGTGAAATGGCTCGGGTATCAAACTAAGAGTCAGATATCATAATCAGAGTGTCATATAGCAAAGGTCAAATCAGATGGTCCATAACAGATGGTTCATAACAGATATATCAAATGAAATACCAAAGGTCCAAATCAGAGTGTAATCAGAAAGATTCATAATAAAAGGGATCATAGCAATGGCTTTGGGAAATCTTAAACGAATCAGAATCAGAATCATATCAATGAGATAGGACACCCTTACTGAAAAAGGGCAGAGTATCTGTACCTTATGCAAAGCAAACAACAAGAAAAGCAATGCCACAAGATGATCACTCCCGCTTCACGGAACCTATTCAAATTAAATATCAAATATTACTTTAAGTTCAATTGAATTTTAGTATGCTTCCATTTTTAGTAATTTTCTATATTTATCACGTTTTCTGATATAATAACGTTTAGGGTTAAAAATGCCAATTAGATAATTTTAGACTTAATATGATACATATTTTAGTTTAGGTTTAATATGACACCTTTAGAAATTTTAGGGTTTACTGGGTCTAAATTGTAAAGTATAAGGTGGTTTGCACTGGTTGAAAACGTCAACGAAAATCGATCCATCATAATAATGGATGATGAAAGATTACTTTCAAAACCTCAATGGAGACACACATAATTTACTTTAACTCGACACAACACATACATCGTACACAATCTTTTAATCCGATTGTAACACATGTGTAATACACACTACAATCATATGTCGACAACAATAGTCCCACACACATCAAGATTAAATGAGGCAACTAATATGTTTGATGAGACAACACAAGCCTTTATACTTAACCCCTTTTAGAACCAGTTATTATATAATATTCATAGCTTTCTTACTTATCTATTTTTGAGGTAAAGTTAAATATCATGTGTACGCATGCAACTGATGGTATTCCATGTACATAATATGATAACATGCTGACACACCCTTCTACAAGTTCCACACGACTCCACTTCACATTTTATACACTTATGTTTTAGTCTTTAATCAACTTATACAATACACACAATCACTCATGTTTTACGAAACAAAATAGTTTAACGACATACGACTCATACGAGTTTACACACTTATGATTTCATGTTAAGCAGTAATATGGCATTCGTATATTTACATGCTCATTCGTGTACTCATGTTTTTAACGAAACAACCGATTAGCTTTACCGGTTATAAGCTATATATATGTTGTTGTATAAACAGGAAACAGGGGGTTGAGATACCTTGGGTCGGATCTAAAAGGGACGAACGCAAAACACCAGTACCACAGTACCCTATCGGCCGACACCAAAACCACACTCGAGCCAACCCACGGTTAAAACATTAATAACACCAACGATCACTAACGATTGTTTACCCACGAATTCGATCCCCACTCTTCTCCTTGCCTCGTACCTTGATTCCTCTTGAGAAAATAACAGAGGGGCTGTCGACTTCATTATGTATTTTTAGGTTTTTGGGTTAGAGTTAGAAATGTGGTACACGGTTGGAAGAAGAATAATGAATGGAGAATAGGAAAATGCCGAGATATATGGGTGATTTATTTGGTCGATTATTTGGTGATTAAATGGAGGATATTGACCGAAAATTAAGTGGGGAATTAAGGGATGATTATCTCTTCTCTTTTCAAGACGTGTGGTGTATTGATTGCTTTGGTTAATATTCAAAACCTTGTCCCTTTAAACTGCATGCATTTTGTTCAAAGCCTTGCATGTATGGCCTCTTTAACTTTTGTAATTGCTTTTTCTATTATAAGTTTCAATATCTGATTTATATTATAAAAATTGAACAGAAAGAGTTTGCAAGTTGACAACTTGGCCGGTCTTAACAGTATAACAATATCATTTAGTTCTACTTGAACCCATATAACCAAGGAAAAAGGAAACCATGTCTTCTATGGAAATAATGACTAAACGGATGAATCAATGGGATGGATTGAGCGAAATTGTAGGCTGACAAAAAGGGAGGTAAGTCAATGTGATTAATTGGATTGGTATAAGATTTATTAATTCGAATATGAAGTACTTTTATAGTTCATGTCTTCAAATTATTTCACCAAATATGGAATGCATATAGTGTCATGTTTTCACATAATATAAGGTTTTTAATTACGTATTAATATTCAAATACTTAGTATAAAAGTTCAATTTATATAGAAAATTAAGGAACGGACTTTAGGGTTTTACAATTCTTCCTCTCTAAAAAAAATTTTCGTCCTCGAAAATTGAAATCGCAAGGTTAGACGAAGTCGCAGCAAATCGCAAAAGATCGTCGCAACATTTTCACGCCCGAGGAGGTTCTTCCAAAAAGGATCTTCAGACCAAATAATTTCTCATGACTCAATCAAAACAAGATGGGTTCAAATTTCTCAGAAGAAGACAAATTGGGTTGACTTCTAATTCGTCGATACGAGAAGCAAATTGTTGTGTGGAGGAATCAATATCTCGACATAAGCCAAGAGGCAGATCTTGTGCCACTCCACCTGGTCGTATGAAACTGGCATGCATCCTGGCTCCCGAGACTCTTTCATAGAATTCCAACAATTTTTTCCCGCTCCTCAAAAGCCCAGGCTCCCTTTCCTCCCTATGCTCCCCCGGCGCAGGCCTACCTCGGATTCTAAAGGACCATATAACATAAAGTGGATGATAGGTGAATCTTCTGAAAAGCTTACATGGAATATGAACAGAATTTCAAATCAGATTAACTGTATTATCAGTAGAGAGCTCTACAAAGAGTTTAAGATTTATAACTGAGGTCAATGAAATGTAAGACGAGAGTCCAAACTCATCCAGATATCTAATGAATGAAAGCAGAGTATACGCATAGGTAGAATGAACCTAATGTCTCACTAATCACGGATAAACCAACGGAGATCAGATTCTAAACTTCTTAGGTACTCCCCCAAGATGTCCTATGGCCACAATGAGTGCACGTTATATGGTGTAAGTATTATCACGTTGATCAGGCGTCATAATACCAGCACCACGTAAGTATGCCTTCATGATGATCATACTTTATCTCGAGTCGTGAGTATAACAACCTATCTTAATCCACCTAGTACTTCTACAGTCTCAGAGTCAACAAAATCAATGTCCTAGTCAAGAAGGAAATAAGACTATTCGGAAGAGTATCGGAATTTCAGATTGCCAAGCAGAGTAAGGTACGCCGTCACAAGCATCGGATTTTCCACATTTTGCCAAATTTCCTCAGCACAAGGCCATCATCGAACATACGAAAAATAAACACGGAAATGAAATGCTTCTAGGGGACTTAAATCATTAGAGGATCTTATCACGATATCACGAAACTTAAGGGAGTCAACGAAAATGAAAACTAATCGTCAATAACTTTGGTCTTCCCAGAATCCATTCTTCCAAACATAAAAGGTCGGTTTCAGAAATCCGTTCATTCAAAACATTCAATCTCTTCAAGTCCGGTTAATCTGTCCTCGTTTGTCCATCAATCTGGAAGTGAAACAAAATCGTCTGGTTCACCACGCCTCCTGCAGTTCTTCTTGGAATGTGATGGAGTAATGTGAATTTCTTGCATGGTCACTGTGCATTCTTCCATTCGCGAGTCTGCTTCTGCTCTCAATCCATCTTAGTACAACTAAAATGGATAGAGAAGCAAGACTGCGTGCCTTAAGCAGGTCTTCAGTACAGTTTGAAATTCGCCAACTCCAACTGCCGTCATTGCCGGATGCATGGTAATGTTGTCTGCTACAATCTCTGGACGCCAATCTACTTCTTCCAGAATAACGGGTCATTCTACAAGATGATTTACATGCTCCTCTTTGTGCATAAAACTGAAATACTTCCCGGCGGTTACTCTCAGTTTGTCATCTCCCATCTTAGAAGTTCTTGTGGTTGCTTCTTCAGTCCTTCAATCATCCACAGAGGTCGTCTGGTACGGAGTTTACAATAGTTGATACTCCAAGTTTTCTCTTTCTTCTTCACAAGCTAACAGGGTATTCAAAATGAACTACTGAGGTGAACAAAATCACATTCCATCATCTCCTCCAATTTCTCAACTTCGATAGCATCATGGTCCGTCAACTGGGATTGGTTCAAATTTTCATTCTACTTCTCAACCGGAAAGGAAACCCAAGAGTTCCATCATAGAACACCAGGAAATTTGCACAACAAAACTTCCAAGGCCAAAGTTTTCTAAGAGTGGATAATAGGTGTCAGGAGACAATCAACAATCAAATGAAATCGAGATAGAAGTTTCCATAGTAGGTTAGGCTTAACAGATTTGAGCGGTTAAAGGTTATCATAACGAAAGTGGGATGAAACATATTACTAAAGGTCACAAATCAGATATGGTTGGCAGCGTATGAGGGCCAGTCAATCCATAACTTAAAGACCTCAAAATCGAGTATGTCAAAAGTAAACGGATTCGTAGGATGAGTACGGTCGCCAAGCCAGACGGATAGTTCATATATCAAGGTCAAGTACAAGGTTCATCAAAGTGTGGAAATAGATAAGCGAACAATTCAAGGTGTTGGATTCTTGTTTGGCTAAATAGCATAAGTGGCAGGTAGGTTGTGAGTCATCGGAAATACAAACATCGTATAACTGTCAAGAGTGAGGCATATAGAATATCAGTAATCAGCATCATCATGCTCGGCTAACAATTTCACATCGAGACAAAATTATCGTCATATCCATGACTAAAATTGCCAGAGTTCTCATAGGAGTAGTAACGGATTTGCAAGACAGAGTAATATCAGATGATACATTTATATCCAGCATGGGTAATTAATTCACAGAATGTGTCAAGCACCTTAAGGTTAAATGACCTTCGGAATGGTTAGAGAAGTTTCAAATTGTTTATCAAACAGGTCGGAAGTTAAAATCAGAGTCAGGTAGTGATAGCAAAAGTTTAACAATCGGGAATCATGGTAGGGAGTTCAAAATGGTTTCAAACACTGAAGGTGAAACATAGGAGGATAGTTGTCAATGATCAATCAACCTATCCTTTATCAGAATAAAATCAAAGTTAACTATCCAATGAAAACAGATCAACAACGCAAGTCTTATCGTGCAAAAGTGAAAGGAAAACGTTCTTATACTCATGGTTAAAACAATACAAGGCATTCTCATGGGAATAGAGATGTTTAAGACGGACTCAATAGGGTCAGAAGATTCATAGATTATCAAGAGCAATTAACAGAATGTATCCAGTAGGTTATCGTCATAGAGATTCTCAGAATACCCGAAGAGGCATCAAAATGATTTACAAAAGAATCAGAGGTCGGAGTTGGAATCTTAGATGGTGCAAAGCGTGAGCTTTCAATCTCCAAAAGCGCTCTCAACGAGTGGGGCACGAATCAGAGTGATGCGGAAGCAATGATAATTAAACAAAAGCCTTATAGTCTACCCATTCCTCACTGGTCAAAACGTAAGTTCCTATAGGGAAATTCTAAAGCAAATCTTAGAGGTTATCTTATGAGCGCCTACAGTGGAAAACTAGTGGTCCAAACTTCACAGGTCAAAGGTAAATGTATTACGTATCGCAGCCTGTCTCTCTGATACCATAAATTGTAACACCCCAACCCGACAAGGGTAAAGATATCACAATGATGGTTTCATATCAGATCAAACAAAGCATACATCTATAGCAATACAAGAATACTCAAAGGTTACAAATGAAATACAGATACTATAAGGTTACAAATGAACTTCCACTAAATACAAATTCCGAAATAACAATAATAACTTCTAATCACTTCTAAATCCAGAATAGCTATCAGTCTTCTAAGTCTACAGGTACTCTCCACCCATTCCCAACTTCTTACTAAAAACCTGCCGCAGGAAAAGAAATGCGGCTGAGCTACGAGAGCTCAGTGAACAGATATAACGATAACAAACAGTAATAGAGAATAGTACTGAGTAACAGAAACAAAGGTCAAACAGATGTAATATGGTCCAAGGGATAAGTCAATGAATAAGTATAAAGGAAAGAGAAATAGGGATAGTAATCCACCACGAGCCCAGAAACAGATCATATCATATCATAACCATAAATCTTCAAATCATATAGAGGGGAGACCTCTCAGATAATCAGATAATATGAGGGGTGTCCTCATTCTTCAAATGGAGTAGCTAGCTCCCAGATATATGTGAAAGGCGTGTAATGCACACAAGCACCAGTCACCAGACAAATCATATCAAATCATGTTAAATCCACTAAATAGAACAGATCTAGGATGCATCCATACGCCCCCCCAGAAACATATATAATCCATAATCAAAGTAATGCGCATATCATAATCAGAATGGGGACGTGGCGGAACATCACTCTACCGCCCTAGAGTCATGCCATTGGTGCATCAATGACACGGACATGGAACCCCCATGCCTAGTGAAATGGCTCGGGTATCAAACTAAGAGTCAGATATCATAATCAGAGTGTCATATATCAAAGGTCAAATCAGATGGTCCATAACAGATGGTTCATAACAGATATATCAAATGAAATACCAAAGGTCCAAATCAGAGTGTAATCAGAAAGATTCATAATAAAAGGGATCATAGCAATGGCTTTGGGAAATCTTAAACGAATCAGAATCAGAATCATATCAATGAGATAGGACACCCTTACTGAAAAAGGGCAGAGTATCTGTACCTTATGCAAAGCAAACAACAAGAAAAGCAATGCCACAAGATGATCACTCCCGCTTCACGGAACCTATTCAAATTAAATATCAAATATTACTTTAAGTTCAATTGAATTTTAGTATGCTTCCATTTTTAGTAATTTTCTATATTTATCACGTTTTCTGATATAATAACGTTTAGGGTTAAAAATGCCAATTAGATAATTTTAGACTTAATATGATACATATTTTAGTTTAGGTTTAATATGACACCTTTAGAAATTTTAGGGTTTACTGGGTCTAAATTGTAAAGTATAAGGTGGTTTGCACTGGTTGAAAACGTCAACGAAAATCGATCCATCATAATAATGGATGATGAAAGATTACTTTCAAAACCTAAATGGAGACACACATAATTTACTTTAACTCGACACAACACATACATCGTACACAATCTTTTAATCCGATTGTAACACATGTGTAATACACACTACAATCATATGTCGACAACAATAGTCCCACACACATCAAGATTAAATGAGGCAACTAATATGTTTGATGAGACAACACAAGCCTTTATACTTAACCCCTTTTAGAACCAGTTATTATATAATATTCATAGCTTTCTTACTTATCTATTTTTGAGGTAAAGTTAAATATCATGTGTACGCATGCAACTGATGGTATTCCATGTACATAATATGATAACATGCTGACACACCCTTCTACAAGTTCCACACGACTCCACTTCACATTTTATACACTTATGTTTTAGTCTTTAATCGACTTATACAATACACACAATCACTCATGTTTTACGAAACAAAATAGTTTAACGACATACGACTCATACGAGTTTACACACTTATGATTTCATGTTAAGCAGTAATATGGCATTCGTATATTTACATGCTCATTCGTGTACTCATGTTTTTAACGAAACAACCGATTAGCTTTACCGGTTATAAGCTATATATATGTTGTCGTATAAACAGGAAACAGGGGGTTGAGATACCTTGGGTCGGATCTAAAAGGGACGAACGCAAAACACCAGTACCACAGTACCCTATCGGCCGACACCAAAACCACACTCGAGCCAACCCACGGTTAAAACATTAATAACACCAACGATCACTAACGATTGTTTACCCACGAATTCGATCCCCACTCTTCTCCTTGCCTCGTACCTTGATTCCTCTTGAGAAAATAACAGAGGGGCTGTCGACTTCATTATGTATTTTTAGGTTTTTGGGTTAGAGTTAGAAATGTGGTACACGGTTGGAAGAAGAATAATGAATGGAGAATAGGAAAATGCCGAGATATATGGGTGATTTATTTGGTCGATTATTTGGTGATTAAATGGAGGATATTGACCGAAAATTAAGTGGGGAATTAAGGGATGATTATCTCTTCTCTTTTCAAGACGTGTGGTGTATTGATTGCTTTGGTTAATATTCAAAACCTTGTCCCTTTAAACTGCATGCATTTTGTTCAAAGCCTTGCATGTATGGCCTCTTTAACTTTTGTAATTGCTTTTTCTATTATAAGTTTCAATATCTGATTTATATTATAAAAATTGAACAGAAAGAGTTTGCAAGTTGACAACTTGGCCGGTCTTAACAGTATAACAATATCATTTAGTTCTACTTGAACCCATATAACCAAGGAAAAAGGAAACCATGTCTTCTATGGAAATAATGACTAAACGGATGAATCAATGGGATGGATTGAGCGAAATTGTAGGCTGACAAAAAGGGAGGTAAGTCAATGTGATTAATTGGATTGGTATAAGATTTATTAATTCGAATATGAAGTACTTTTATAGTTCATGTCTTCAAATTATTTCACCAAATATGGAATGCATATAGTGTCATGTTTTCACATAATATAAGGTTTTTAATTACGTATTAATATTCAAATACTTAGTATAAAAGTTCAATTTATATAGAAAATTAAGGAACGGACTTTAGGGTTTTACAAGTGAAATAATATACGTTCGAGTAATATTAAACGATGCATGGTGATGAATATATATAACGTATGAAATGAAATGGTATTGAAGAGAGGTTGTGGGTAACTTACTACACTTCTAAGGGTGGTAGAGAATCGTATGAGATGAATGGAACACAAAGATAACCCACGTTCGATTATAACCCAAGTACACATTAATAAATATGTAACCCGTTTCTCTCGACAAGCTTCCAAATAAGAGAATGAATCCTTCTGGTCTTACAGAGACGTTTTTATGAGAGTATGAGAGTTTGAAAGGTAGTATTTAATGAGTGAGGAAAGGTGGTGAGGCTAGGGGTAGATATATGAGACGTTTGAGTACACGTATGGCACCAATAATTCAAGAAACAATTTCTACTAGTTCTAATAGTCCTTGTCAGGGAATGAAGGGCTCCCAAGAGATCTATTTCTTACATTCCAATACTTTGAGAATGAATGAGAGTGAGTAGGAAAGTTGGAATTTGTTTTGTGAAAATATATATGTCAACTAGTTATTAAACTAGGTGCACAAATTCATTTAACGTGTGATACTTGATCAAAGTTGATAAAAACTTATTCAATATCACGAAATTAGGCTAGAATAATTATTAGGATTGCGTAGAAACAAGTTGGAGTCGAAATGGTTACGTATTGGATTTTTGGTGTTATCGGATGGGTTCAAAAACTAGCGAACACTTTGGCTTTCAAAAGCACATCAAAACTCGACATATAATTTTGAGGTTCGACACTATGATAGCCTGGTGGGAGGTGAATGAGGTGATGTAAAAATATTCATAGGTCGCGTTTAATATTCGAGAGAACAAGAAGCGTTTTGGAGATGGGTTCTAATCGGATTTCACATGAAATCACAAAAATAAAACAGGGTTGGGCTTAGGTGGGCTGATGAATAGTACACGATAGGATTAAGTTGGGCTGAGATGAATTTGGTCCGATTAGGATTTAATTATGTATAATTAACTTTCGTAATACTCGTTGAACTCGTTCCGTCATTTGGTGAATTTTGTAATATCGCAATCACAACCAAATAATATAATAAGAAAAATTTTCAAATTTCCTCGCAAAAATGGAAATCAGTAAATAGTAACTGGGGTTAATATTGATTAACGATTATGATTACAATGAAATTTTACAGTGTATTACAGCATGTATCTCACCTCAAGTAGCTTATAAAACAGTTTAAGCAAGTAGAAAGTGGGGCTATGAACTCACCTCAGCATGCAGCAATGCAAGACATTCACAAATATCACAATTGGCATCAAGTAGTAAAGGCACGATGATATCAAAAGTAGAGCACAACGGCACTGGATCGGCACAACCTAGTATATGACTAATATATCTCAGCAATAACCTTAAAAGGATTTATAAAAAAATACTCGTAATTGAAATGTAAATGTTTTATTTCAATGGCGTTTTGAGTTAAATAAAGTTTAAGACTCGTGTGGATCCAAGATGTTAAAATAATAAAACTCGGCAAATACGAACGGATATGAAGAAATATTAACGAAGAGAAAAGAGGAATTAAAATTAAGAAATGAATAATAAGGAAAGACAAACAGAAAACATCAATAGATTTGTTAGAATCGTTTATAGCTCGAGGTTGTTCAGACCTCATATTATCTAGGAACAATAACATTGATACGCAGTGGAATAATAAACAATAAGAACATCAATGTTTTCAACAAGGTTTTTCATTCATATGATTCACATAATCACCATAATTCTAGATGATCAACTCTAGAACGGATACTCAACAATAACAGGGATCAAAGATCCTTGAGGTGAAACCAACTCTAACCCTAGGCGTCCATTGTAGGAACTTGACGCCTAGACACACAACTCAACTTAGTCGACTACATATTTGTGCACACCTAATAATATGTCCCATGTCCTCTTTATATACTAGAGGATTAGGGTTTACAAAGAAATCATAATACAATTAGGAAATTACAACCTTCCTAATATTTATCTTTTAAATCTTTTATCTTTATAAGGAGATCTTCTAGAATCTTTAAAATCTTCCATCTTTTTGAACAATTCTAGCTTTACGTTTAAGTCCTTTTGTTTCATTCTTTTATTTATTTTGTCTCATCAAATCAAGAATCCCAACAAGATTGTTTTGGTGTTTTACCCTTTTCCCCAAATAATTGATGAAATATCGATATTTTGGAAGAGGTTATATATGTATCGAAAGGTTTTTAGGTTATAATCATAATTGATTAAGTTATAAAAGGTTTTATCGAAATTTGGGCATGATGCACCCGTTTACAAAATATTTCCCAGTCATTACGACTTTTGCATACAAGTTTTATTATCTCATTTTACAAGTTAAATATATCTAGTTGAACACTATTATTTGCGTATATATTTTTTAATAAGTTTATCAACTAATTTTGTTTATGTTTTCCAAATTAATAACCGAAACACCATATTGAATAATAATTAATTAAATAAATAACAAAACAAATAAGTAAAAGATATAATGACCCAAGTGTATTGGGCTTCGGCCTAATACTCAACTCATACTTATTGGGCTTTCATTGGGCTTTCGGGCCCAAGTTATTAACACTTAATCATTTTAGGACGCATCCGACTAGTTGTGCCCCTTTTGGAGCACGGCTTAATCATGTTTAAACAAATAAACCATTAGACTTTGGCCGTGACTCATTGAGTCACGGCTCGAGTCTATTCGAGCCATAGGCTTTTGGTTGTGGCAATAAGCCAACCAAATTCAATCATTTAACACAACACATAACCAAACCCTATCGAATCCAATTATCAACATATTACATAGCAAAGACATGTCGTGACTCATTTGAGTCACGACTAGAGTCTTTTCCCAAGCCAAAGGCTCTCGAATCAAATCAATAAACGAAATCCAAATCAATCCAAATTGTTAACACATCTTAAATATCATGGCTATGCCGTGACTCATTTGAGTCACGGCTCGAGCCAATCCGAATATATTCCAACTCAGTATGACAAAAATATCGAGGCTATGCAGTGACTCATTTGAGTCATGGCTCGAGCCATTCTAAGCCAATAGGCTTCGGATCTTACAACAACACAGCCAAATCCATATCCACATCACAACTCTAAACCTAACATGTCATAACCAGGAGGTCTTGCCGTGAATCTTTTGAGTCACGGTTCGAACCTAGCACGAGCCAAAGGCTCCTGGTTTCAATCATCATCAACACAGCCAGTTATACAAAATCAAAAACCAAATCCGAAAACAACAAATCCAAATCAAAATCCAACAAATCTAGATCTAATCGAATACAACCATATCGAATAAAAAAATAAATCTAAATCAAATCAATACAACCAAATCGAAATAAAATTAAATTAAAACTATACTACAACTGCTAATCCTAAACCCAGTACTGACGTAACTCACTGAGTCATGGTCAAAGCGTCATACGAGCTTGGGGCTCTCGGCTTCAACCACCAGGACCAACTCGGACTAATAACTCCAAATCCAACGCTACAAAATAAATATAAATTAGAATTGAACGAAATAAATAAAAATATACACGACTCACCCTGACTCAACGCGAGTTGACTCGGTGAGACACCCTGACTCGGACTGAGTCAAGGATTTCCACGACGTAAAACATTAGATCCACACATTTCTAGTTAGATTCGAAAGGTTTTAAACACGTTTCATTAATTATTATTCGGTTTAAATAAATATACGAATTAGGGTTTCGAATTAAAAAAGAAGAAGAAGAAAGGAGGCGCGTGGGATACCTTTTCGGAGAGAGGAGACGGTGGGGAAGCCTCGGTAAAAGGGTGGCGGCTGAATGTGGGGGTGGTTTGTGGTGCTAGACGGCTCGGATTGAGCCTAAACTCTCTAGAATAGGAGAGGATCTCCTGATCTATCGATTGAGGTAGGGTTTGGTTTCGCCGAAAAAATTTCCGGCGATGGTGGTTGCCAGCGGTGACGGTGGCTTCCGGAGATTGGCCGGAAGGGAGGTGAGAGTGAGAGAGAGTTATGTATGCGTGGGAGAGTGAGAAATGAATAAAAAATAAAATTTTTGGCCTTTTATACCCCTTCAGGGGTTAAACATGGACAAATGAAAGTTAAGGGGGGTGCGGGTAAATATTTAGGCGGGGGGTAGAAACTGTCAAATTGGTTAAACTTTTGCTTTAAACACTGTGGGGCCCATTCGAGGTACCAAACGGACTCGAAAAATTATGAAACTTGCGCCATTGTTTCCGAAATAATTCTTCTGATAAAAACAAGTATAAATATGCATAACTTTCCCGAAATCAATTTATTTGGAAAAAATTCGATTCGTTTCGCATTTTTTAGGTTGTGCTGACGTAATAAGGGACTAAGGTTCACATTTCTCAAGATATCTCACGTTTCTCAAGTTCAAATAAATTCAGAAAAAGGTTCAACTGCTAAGGTGATGCAAAAATAAATACTTGGCTGGTAAAAATAGTTTGGAAAAATTATCGGGTGTTACATTCTCTACTTCAATGACAGCCTCATCTGCAACAATGTGAGTAGAACCACTAGCCTGAGGTTGCTCAGTGTTCTGTGAATGAGTCCTACGTTTGTATGTCTTTTGTGGTTGTTATGATGATGATGCCAACAGTGTAGGTGTGTGATGGGTAACAGCTGGGATTGCTGAACCTTCACCCTGAGTTTGTCTAGCAAGTTCTAACATTGTAGCAAACAATGGTGTAACTGTGCTTGAAAAATCTTTTCCATCCCTCCTCATGTTTGTGAAAACCTTTTTAGTAAGAGAGGGAGTGGGATAAACATTTTTATGACTTTTCTTTTTAACAAACTGATTGTCCAAAAAGAGTTGTAAAAATCTTGGATAGATAAAATATTTTCTTGAAGAACTATCCAAGTTCTTAACCATAGTGTCAAAAATTAATTTAGAAAAATTAAATCTTTTATCATTATCAACCAAACAAATTATAGCAGATGCCAAATTGCTACTGAATTCATTCCAACCAGTGGTCTTTGGACTAAGACACACTAAAATAGTATGGATTAAGAATTTCCCCTGATGAGAGAAGTTTCCTTTGTAAATTTTTAAAGCATCATTTTTCCTCTCATATCCCATCAGTGAAAGTTTTCAAAAATTGTAGCATTAGGAAGATTCTCAATTCAATTAGCATCTCCTAGAAGAAGATCTCTTCTAATAGATGCCTTAGTAATGAGTATCTTCTGCCCATCTACAAGGGCATGAATTTGTACTTCCCCATTATGAGTTTTGACCTTAGCAGACGACCAAAAATGTATAATGTTGGAAATATATATAGTAGGTTTTACTATTAAAGCAAACCTTACTGTTAAAGCAAACCTTATATAGCTTGCAAGGTCTTGTCTCCTTACCAACTTGACCTGCATCATTACTTGCTTTTGTACCTGCAAAATTGTTAGACTCTGTACCTGCAACAACTGGCTCATAATTCATAGTCTTAGTTAGTGAATCAATATCAAACAGCCAGTTTGGTCCACTTCCTGCAGCATTAGGTGTACTCTCACTAAACCTAACATGCAAGTTCTTTTTCACTTTCCTGGTCCTACTATTGAACACTCTAAAAGCTTTGCTATTCATTGAGAATCCAACAAATAATCCTTCATCAGCCTTGCCATCAAACTTGCCTAAGTGATCTATGGTATTCAAGATAGTAACAGGATACCCAAATGGTCTTAAGAAATCTAGCAATGGTTTTCTACTATGTAAAAGTTCATAAGGGGTCTTGTTGAGGCTTAACTACTTTACTTCTATTCTGCACATAACAAGCACTATTAATTGCTTCTGCCCAAAAAGTAGTAGGTAATTTAGAACCAGCTAACATTGTTCTAGCAGCATCAATAAGTGTCCTATTCCTCCTCTCAGCAACTCCATTTTGTTGAGGAGTTCTAGCTACACTATACTGTCTCTCAATACCTTTCATCTCACAAAACTGGTTCATATCCCTATTCTTGAACTCAGTTCTATTGTTACATCTTATCACTTTAACCTTATGGTTTACTAGATTTTCTACCCTGGTTATAAAAGCCTTAAGGATTTCACTGGTTTCATCCTTAGTTGATAAAAAGAAAACCCAAGTAAACCTACTATAATCATCTGTGACAACTAGGCAATACATCTTTTTCATTAAACTTTTTAAAAATGTTGGTCCAAATAAATCCATGTGCAACATATGTAAAGGCTGATTTATAGAGTTCACTGCTTTGGTCTTACAAGAAGCTCTGTGTTATTTTCCTTTCTGACAAGCAACACAGATTTTAGTATTTTCAAAAACTTTTGAAGGTAACCCTCTTACAAGGTTTCCATTAACCAATTTATTCATTGTTTTGAAATTTAAATGTCCAATCCTTCTATGCCAAAGCTTAGATTCATCAGATGTGGCCTTTGCAAAAAGATAAGTCAAAGCTCCTTTGAGAATCATACTCTTTAAATCAACACTGTATATGTTGTCTGTTCTAGTAACTTTAAGCAAAACATGACTTTCATCAGTCAACTTAAAGTCAGTAGATAAGATAAAACATTCAGTGTCAGTAAAAAGAACACTATTCTTTTTGTCACACATTTGTGAGACACTAAAGAGATTAAACTTAAGCTCTTTTACAAAGTACACATTATCAAAATCTAATTTACCAGTTTTTATTATACCTTTGCCTGTGATTTTCCCTCCTTTGGGATTACTCCCAAAAGCAACATATCCTCCATCAATTTCTTCAAAATCTTCAAGATAGGACATGTTTCCAGTCATGTGCCTTGAGTATCCACTGTCAAATACTCCTTTATCTTCCAATTCCACCTGTGGATTGCCATGCACATAAAGTAAGAAAATAAGTTCATTTTGGGGACCCAAGCCATTACTGACTTGGATCTGCCTTGTGCATCAACATAATCATACCTCTTTAAAACTATGGATGCATTGCTGTTTCTGGAAACATGATTTAAAACTTTAACTTTTGGTTTCCAGACCCAACAAGCTGATGCCTTAACAGCATAAAAATGATTTCCCAAAACAGTATCAGTTATTGCTTTTGGCTTAGCAGTAGAAACTACTACTTTTGCCTTAGCATGTTTTGTGTGACTAAATATTACAAAACATGTTTTGTGTGACTAAATATTACAAAAGGCCACACAAACATAAAATTCACGTGGCCATTGGATGAACAATAGTCACACAAAATATACTTTTACTTGATTTTAAAAAGCATATGGTCACACTTATTAACACTTTTGGCCACTGTTTTTTAAATTGTATGTGGCTAACTCCAAAAAAACAACACACGTTGTGTGACTAAATCATCACAAATGTCACATTTATTATATATTCATGTGGCCACAGGACGGAAAATAGTCACACAAAATACACATTTACTTGAATAAATCATCTCAAATGTCACATATATTATATATTTAGGTGGCCAAAGGACGAACAATATTTACTCTCAAAAAACATTTGTGTGACTATAAAGTGTTTACGGCCACTGATACTAATTAATCCAACAAAACTTGTGCCTAATTTGTCACACATATTCGGGTTTTGGTCACTCTTTTTCAATGAATACGGCCACAAACTAAACAATGTCACCATATGCCACCTACGGTGGCGCGACCTTTGGTGACACACATAAAAAAAAAATGTGTGTGACTATATGCATATCTTCACACATTTTTGGAGTGACCAATACCATTTTTTGTACCAGTGTTCAGGTTCATAAACTATAAGATTGTTATACAGATCATCTAAACTCATTGTATCAAGATCAGCCTTGTTCTCCATACCACAGTATGTGTATTCCACTCTGGTGACTAGCTTCTCAGAAACTTTTGATTTATATCTTCTTGAGGAATTGAGACTTCCACAAGTGCTAGTTTACTAATAAGTTTCTGAAGTCTGTCAAATGTCTGATCAAGATTTTCAGAACTTGGAGCAGCAAAATTCTCATATTGTTGCTTCAAAAGGTTCTTTCTGGTCTTCTTGGTAGCAGCATTCCCTCCAAACCTTTTCTCAATTTATTCTAACAATAATTTAGCATCCATGATGTGATTGAAAGTCAACTGATGGTCATTAGGAATGCCCATCATGTGAGTGCTTCTTTCCTTAACTTCCATCAACAAAATTTTTTGTTTTAGGTAGAGAATTTCCAGTCTCAATGACCTCCCACATAGAATAATCAACCATCTGAATATACTGCTCTATTCTCCTTCTCCATAGCTCATACTCTCCAGACTTGAGCATTGGCACCTTAGATGCAGTAATCATGTGTGTAGATTCTGACTCCATGTCTTCAGTAAGATGAGTTTAAACAGGTTCTTCTTGATTCACAGCTTCTAGATCACAAGCTCTGATATCACTTGTTGATCCCAGTTATGCACTTGATCGAATCCTTTAGCTTCTAAAGGTTTAGCTATGCTAGATAAATCTAACACAACTAGGTATAGAAACTGTCTTGGAAGTATATTAAAGTTTATGCGGAATCTAAACTTTAATCTTAAGAAGAACTTAATATCAAACAAAACACTTCAATATTATTAATAATATGAATACTCAAAAGTATTAGGGTTTACAACCTTGAAGTTCTATAAAAAACGTGTATCAATCATTTAATCGTATATATCTCTATGCCCTAGGACCTCCTTTTATAGACTAAGGAGTCCTAGTTGGCTTACAATTACTTGCTATACAAGATAAATCTCTATAGAATCTTTTCTATGTTTATCTTACCGACTATACAAGTTTATCTCATAAACAGTACAAACTAAACACTCTAGCAGTTGTATCTCTAACTCTAGCTGCTTTAACTCTTCAGTAGTAGTAAGTTAGTACTAGCAGTACTAACTTTTCTTCTAGCAATACTAACTACTTAGAGTATTTTCCTTCAAGTTCAGTAGCAGTTGTAACTCTGAAAGCAGTTGTAACTCTGAACTGGAAGCAATAACATTTAGTCTAGCAGTAGTAACCACTCAGTGTATTTTCTTGAACATCATCAGCAACACTAGCAGTAGTAAAATACACAAGAAGTTGTAATCTTTGTAACTAGCAGTAGTAATGACTTAGAGCATTTCTTGTGTAAACCATTAGCAGTCTTAACCATGCAAGCAGAAGTAACTCTAAAACCTAACAATTAAGAATGAATTACTTATCTTCAATGAAACATGGATAAAAAGGCTGTAAAAACCTTTAAAAAGTAGCCGAAATTCGGCTCTCTAAAGTTATCCTCCAAGATGTTACATCTGTGACGGCGTCACTTGCAAGTTGTGACGCCGTTAGCCCTCCGCCATTAGCGTTTCGTCTAATGCAAGTCGCCGTTGTGACTCCATCCCGTTTGATCTATGACGCTATTAGGTGGGTCTTGACGTCGTCATCTTATAAAACTTCTGAGCCGTCACTTGTTAACTTTTCTCTAATTTTTGGTCTTCAAATACACTTGACGCCATCAGGTTATAAGCCCTTCCAAAAGTTCTGAGGCGTCGCTTGTAAAATTTGAACTAAGTCAGCGTCTTCAAATCCAAGTAACGGCGTCACTTAATAAAGTGTGACGCCGTGAGACCTCCTTTTCTGACAGATTTTGCAACTTTGTCGTTTTCTTCACTTTTTCATCCGATTTAGCCCAAAACATGCCGATTTTCATATTTTTCATCCCAAGTACCTAAAATGCAAAATGAAACAATTTAGGGCAATATTTAATCAATTACATATGAGTTTTAGGCTTAAATGACCCCTTAAAAAGGTATCAAATAAATCCTTATCAAGTAGCAAATACTTTCCTTTCCCACCGTCAGTTTCAAGCTCGTGTATATCTTTAAAGCTTTCAGAAGCTGTCAGCTCAAGGAAAAAATCAACTCTCTTACATCTCTCAAGTTCTAAAACAAGTATTCACAACTTAACAAAAGTACTTGAATGGATAAATATATGCTAAATTTATTTTTCTAGTTCTGTACCTTCTTGTCTATGCTTTCTAGAGGCGAGCATGGGGTGGTTTTTGGATAAAACCAACCCCGAACCAAAAATTCGATTTTAGGATTTTTTAAAACCAAACTCCACACCAAAAGTTCGGTTTGGTTTTTGGTTTTTTCGGTTTTTTTGGTTTTTGGATACCAAAATTTGAGTTGATGGTTTTATGTTAGACCCATAATTTTAGCTAAGTTCTTTAAATTCAGATATCCAAAATTTCGGATAACAGGTTTATATATATAAATATCAAAATATCTATAATTTTCAGAAACTTTTATGAGTTCCAAAACTGACATTTCATAAAACTACCTTTTAATAAATTTTGATCAATTTTTCGGATATCCGAATACAAATATTTTTTGAATATCCAAAATCTAAATTAAGAAATCCTAGAATGTACGTTGAAATATTTTGTCGTAAAATAATAAGATTACATAACATGTATATAAAGATGAGATGTGCGAACATATATGAAATAAAGAAAACTAATTATATGATTTATTATAGTGTTAGTTAAATAAACACCTGTTACAAATATCTAAACTCTTAGTGTTTGGACTTTGGTGATTACTTGTATCAAAACTAATACGCATACATTTTTCATTAGTTATATTTATATTAGTATGTAGCAGTTTGGTTTTTTTCGGTCTGGGTTTTCATATAAAACCAAAAACCGAACCAAAACTGTCGGTTTTTTTAAAAACCAAAACTAAACCAACAGTTTTACAATTGGTTCATTTTTTTGCCATCTTTTTTGGGTTTTGGTTTGGTTTTTTGGTTTTGTTGTTCTCCCTTAATGCTTTCTCTTCTTTATACACCATAAAAGTGCCAAACAAAGGAAAACCAAAGGAATAACAACACCAATAAGTATCCATAGCCATTTTTTGCTTTTTTGCTGCTTGTTTCCTGCATATTGGCTCGTTTAGATTTAACTAGGTACAGATGGTAGCAAAACTATTGGAAATTTAACATTATAGTATTATACATATACTAGGACTGACTGGATTTTGGTTGATCACATACTTTAATGTATAGTTGGCACGTGGATTAACCACAAAGTTATTGCTTGCTGTCGATATTAGGATGGTTAGTTTGGAAAACATATTATCAAAAGTAATCCTTACGACCTTTAGAACCAATAATAATTTAGTGTTTTATAAATCAAATATGTATAAGCCTCAATCAAATGGTCATATCATGAGCCTTATGCCTATAACAAGAAAGAATCCTTTCGAACTTTAGACTTTGATGTTATTAATTCGTGAAGTTCCATTTACTTGAAAAATGATTAGAACACATATTCAAAAGATGCCTTTCGACCCTTAATCTAAATTAAACTTTCACTTGTTATGTTTATTAAGTTTCTCATACAATCGTCACAAAGTACATGACCAAAACATTCGTCGACTAATGAATTGAAATCAACCACTATTGAGAACCCTTTCGACATTTAGACTCAACAATGATTAATCAAGACAATAAACAAGACAAGTTCCAATTTAACCAAATATGATGTTATCATCATATTCCAAACAAACACTACAAATATCCAAACATCCCTTTATCACAAGTTATCATAATATCCAAACAAGTATACAAAACTATTCCATGGTTATTTCAATCAAACACAAAGATTCAACAATCATGGTAATCATAAACATCATGAAATATAAAAGTAACAAGGTTTACCCAAAGTATGAATTACAATAGGCAAAGGTAAAGGATATATAGCAACCTTCAAGCCTCCAATCAACTATACGCTATCTACCAAGCCTGAAAATAATACCCAACACCTTCTTCCATGTGTTTGAGCCTTCTTCTGAAAATGGCAGAGGTTGGTGGTCTTTTGGAAGAGATAAGTTGGTGAAAATTCGTCCTTAAGGGTGGAGCGTAGAATTTCACCATGAAAACCAAGCCTAAGCACTCATATATATAGTATAAATCAACCCTTAGCCTCTAAGTATGAAACTTGGGCACTAAGTGTCATAAAATACCAGGAAATGAAGTAAATGGAGGTAAGTGATCGGGCTTGGGGCTTAATGACACTTAATAATGCATTAAAAATAACTAGATAAGGTCAGATTGGTCCATCCGATAGGATATGGGACCATACCGATCGGGTGGATGAAAAAGTTAGCTCCATCTGAATCGGTTGCGGGTCAATACCGATTGGATGGAGCATTTTCGCCAGAAATGATAAACACGAAAGTTGTAGATCCTTCTCTTCTGGTTCCGTGGCCGCTTGAATCATCTAAATCCGAGTTCGTATGCTCAAATTATGGCCAAAATGGTGGAGGTGTGTCGGGAACAACGAGTCTTCCATTATTTCTTCGTTTTAGCTTCTTTTCTTCATTTCTTTTCTCGTATTCCCTCTTGTGCTTTATTTTTGAGTCTTTGGAGTGACAACTTCATGACTTTATCTTCTCGAATATACTCCAAGAGACTCGCTTTTGTCGGGAATTCTTTGTATATGCATAAATCTTCGTTTATTGATCGTTTCTTCGTCTTTTTCTTGGTTTTCTTTGTCGTGAGCTTCCATGAACCTAAAATAGAAATTATACTTCATTAAGTACCATAAGTTCATAAAAGTGATCAATATATATGCATAAAATTCAGCGATCTATTGTGTATTTAGGTAGTGGAGTATATATAAGAAAAATCACACTCATTGCTCAGTCATGATCCGTTTATTACCATAGGCTTATACAAGAAACAAAACTCCACCGACGTGGTGTAAGCGCCAAGTGTAAACATCTAAAGAGGTCTTTTATTCGGGTTGTAATGTACAGGCTTCGAGGTTGTACCAGGCTTATGTTTAAATATCTCATACAAGAACATATTAGATCGCTAGCGCGAATTCTTGATTTACTCGAACAACGGATGGTTACTAGGGCATATCTTGGATTGCTAGCGCTATTCACATAACGGATGTTCACCAAAATACACACTAGATCGCTGGCGCGTCATTCGATCACTTAAAAACCGGATGATCACTAAAATATTAATGCACTACATATTTTCACAAAGCCATCACTATATCTGGATGCTCGAAAGCTAACAACGAATAAAGTAATTTGGTAAGGGTAGGGATAAGGCATGGGAGTATTTATGAAATTGGTTTTAAAAGAAAAATAAAGTCAAGTCTAAGTCCCATTGTTGCTAGTTACCGAACAAACCGCAAACCCGTAAATGATTATAGTTAACAACTTCCTCTTCTTTGAACTTTCCATATCGATACATCGATTCGCCATAATAATATTCCTCATATTTAGCTCATTGGCTAACAACATATCACATAACTTTCTTTCTTCATCTTCATATATAGCACATTGGCTATAATTGTCACCTTATAGTTGCGATGACTTATCTTCTTCTTTTTTTCCTTTTTTTTAATATTTTTTTTTCTTCTTCATAGATACACATCTCCCCCCCCCCCCACTTCGTATAAGCATACACCACAAAAATACAATTAAGAAGTATGCATCCTTCGTCTTTGTCGGAATGGCACACACAACTGGCAAAGTGTGGCTAACTATCAATCATCAAAAACAATCCAACATTCCAAGCAACTAGCAACCACCATTTAGACTTCGACTAAGGGTTATGCTAAGGTTTAAAGTGTAAAATATTTTTGTATTTTTCTGGATGTAACCAAAAATGAAAAGGATAGCTCGGAGGGTTTAACTAGGGGTATCTAGCGCTAAAGATGAGCGCTAACAAATGGGTCCATATGGGTGGTTAACTAACCGATGTGGCTAGCTAATATATCATTAGATGTAAATTGAAGGCCATTTGGTTTTATTCCTAAGGGTGTCTCTTTGTCACGCGAATACACTTATATCACACGAATGTGATCTTAATACGGTCTGGTAATGATTTACAAGTACAAGTTCTAGAATAAATAAAATCACCGGCACATTCATAGCATAAGATCCAAGCATAAAAGATGTATGATATATACGAAACATGCTCAAATCCTCACATATTAGTGGAAAGGGCTATAATATGTGCTAGCAAATGTTATCGATCCCAGAATGGATTGCAATATTAATCGGGACACATCTCAATTTTTTCAAAATTACATATTTCACCAGTGGATTGATCCAGTTATTCTAATATATTATCCTAAAAGCGTGAAAACAATTAGATCCCAAGGGCAAACAATTATACAAAATTTTAAATTGGCCCCAAAAATTATAAATTTGAAAAGTAGTTTCATTTTTTCTATTTACTTCCCCCCACACTTAAGTTAAGCATTGTCCAAAATGTAATGAAAATTAACTTCAAAGCATGTAAAATTGGGAAAATAAATAAATAAATAGTCCAAGAGAAACGAAACTTCCCGGGCCAAGAAATCGCGATCGAACTCCATATGATAAGGTGCTAAGCAAATGCTAGCATAAGCTTATGAGATTAATCAATTTCTCATTCAACAAAACATCTCCACACCAAGTATAATACCACCAATAATCTAATCTCCAAGAGCTTATTAAATTTGCAAAAATAAACTAAACTACAAAAAACGCGTAAAATTCTAAAACTCACTTTCGTAGGCATCACGGTTGCATTTAGCGTATGCAACAAGCCTTTTAAACCCCTCGGTGGCACGAGCGGACGAGTGAAGTCTCGTGAGGGTTTCCAGTGAACATACCCACAAAGTTCAAAACATTTTTATTTTTAAAACAAGTACTTATTTATTCACAACGTACTAAATTAACAAAATTTAAAATGAAAAAGAAAAAACAAATTTAAATAGAATAAAAGAAATGATGCTCTTGAAAAAACCAAAAGACATTTAAACTTATTCGCTCTAAACACAAACACACAAGAACAAAATACGAAAAATGAAAATAACATTTTTTTTTTACCGATTGGTCCATCCGATCGGTCAGAGGATCTAACCGATCGGTTGGGTTGGTTTCCCTTGGGCCAATTTTACCGAGAGCTCCAACCGATCGACATGGAGTCCATCCGATTCGGTTGGCACTCTAGTGACCAAATTTCTTTTTTTTTTAATAAGTTTCAGTTATAAACTTTTATTGACAAAATTTAACAAAAAGACATAAGGTAACGAATACGAAAATAGACACAAGTAAATAAAACACATAAACACATATGTACTAGAAGAACATCAAGAACATAATACGACACTTAAAACAAAAATAAGCAAATAAAAGCACGATCAAAGAAAATGACAAGCACATAGATGCAAGCAAACATAATTAATCACGTAACACAAATCAAAACAAAACAATCTAAAACAAGATAGTCTTATTCAAAATTAATATGAAACTAATCTGAACAGGAAGAACACGAACAAATAACACAGAGACATGCAAGAGATCACATAGCATATAAAACACAAAACTCACAAAACAAGAAAAACACAAACTAGAAAAAAAATTGGTTCAAAAGCCTCCAACCGAATCGGTTACGGGTGGTGACCGATCGGTTGGAGTGGTTTGGGTGGTTTTTTCGCAAACACTTTCGAGCACATTCAGCAAACTTTTAAATGCGTATTTTTAGAACACATGAAACGAAATCCCAACATCAAAAAATTTAATTTTTAAGCCAAGATCATTTAAGCAATTATAAGAAATGAGAATTTTTTTTTAACAAAGAGCAAGAGAGGCAATTAAGCAATCATCATGAGAAAACAAGTAAGAAAGCAATCAAACAAGAACAAAGAAAAAATCATTTATGAGCAAGAGCAATAGCGCATTCGAAAAAATTAGCAAACAAGCAATCGATCAATAAATCAAGGAAATGAACAAAGAATCAAACAAACAAACACCTAAGAACAAAAACTAAATCCCCGGCAGCGGCGCCAAAAACTTGATGGTGACGATGCCGTAATTATCATGCAAGGAAACAAACAATATATCAATCAAGAAGACAATCAAACGAACAAACAAGTGCAAAACAAGTCCCCGGCAACAGCGCCAAAAACTTGATGCGCTCCATCGAAGCTTTAAATTTATAAACAAGAATTACCGATTAACTAGGAACACATTCGGGCAAATATACCCTAGTCATATGTAGTATTGGGGTTGGTAAGTCAAGGTTGTCCCAAGAGACTTGGTTGCACTCAAGTGTCGTTTGTTTGTTTATGCAAGTAACAAGTTGATGGTTATGATTGTCACGGATCAAACCAACAAGAAAAGCAATATAAGAACAATCACACAAAGAACATACATGTTTGGACAAATGATCACATGGATATTAGGATGGTTAGTTTGGAAAACATATTATCAAAAGTAATGACCTTTAGAACCAATAATAATTTAGTGTTTTATAAATCAAATATGTATAAGCCTCAATCAAATGGTCATGTCATGAGCCTTATGCCTATAACAAGAAAGAATCCTTTCGAACTTTAGACTTTGATGTTATTAATTCATGAAGTTCCATTTACCTGAAAAATGATTAGAACACATATACAAAAGATGCCTTTCGACCCTTAATCTAAATTAAACTTTCACTTGTTATGTTTTTTAGGATTGGACACACGGTTAAGGTGGTTAAACCTTTTGTTCTTTGTGTGTAATGATATATTGAGTGAATATGATTAAGTATACGGAATCTACTTAATCACACTTAGAAGGTGATTTGTGTTGTGGAAATGGAATGGTTGTGTTAGTTCTATGACAATGAACAATAAAAGATTAACACCAAACGATTCAATATTATTAGTGATAATAATACGAGTGATCTTGAAATATCACTAGGGTTACAACCTTGAATCTTAAGTTTTTACAACTTGTGATATTCTTGTGTTTGTTCTATGTCTTAACAGTTATGAGTTCTAATAATAACACACTTATATCTATTCATGCACACATAATATCGAGACTAAGATCTTCTTTTATAGTCCAAGAAGATCTTTACATATTGCTTAAAGTCTAGCCGACCTACTTGTTAACTTATCTTGAGTGTGTCAGTACATAAGATACAACATGTATCTGTGTACACAACTTGTTAACTAAGCACATGGGGTAAGATATTATCTACCGTATATTGTTGACCAAAATACAAATAATATCTTTTCATACTTATCCACTTAGCAGCAGAATGTACATTAGCAGCAGCAATGAGAACACTAGCAGCAGAATCCTTCAGCAGCAGAGTGTTAAGCCTAGCAGCAGAATCATTTATCGCTAGCAGCAGAATCAAATGTTCTAGCAGCAGGAACAAACATTAGCAGCAGGAACAAAATGCACTAGCAGCAGAATCACACTTAACATTTTTCTTTGAATAGAACCCGATATTAAACTTCTTGAATATTTAATTCCCAACAATCCTCCCCTAAACATGTGAATCCATTTCAACATGTTTCTGAATTAAATTATGGATTGTGAAGATCTTTCAAATACTTCTGTTCTTCAAGATTGAATATCTTTCTCAGTAATTCATCTGCTTTGTTCTTTGACTTTAACAATATCACCACATTGCTCCAATCTTGGACTAAAAGATGGTGCAATTTCCTTGGATGGAGGAATTATAAGAGGCAATGATGCTGTGTATCTTGGATGCTTGTTTCAACAAGTGAAATCATCTATCAGCATGCCTTTGCAAGTGATGAACAAACGTGGTAAACTGAAATTGAAACTTTTCTTCGTTTGACCTAGATAGAACTTTCTCCTTTGGAATGTTCTTGTCATTTTCAACCTCCATGTCATCATCTTGTATGCTCTTGTCTTCTCCTTCCTTTCATTGGGTTTTTCTTCCTTTCTTGGGCTTTTATTTCCTCCCCTGAAGCAAATAAAATTTTATCCTCCCCTGTTTGGAAGATCTCACTATGTACCAAAATTAGAGGTGGCAAAACGGGCGGGTTCGGGCAACGGGTCAAACAGGCGCGGGCCAAACGGGCGACTTCTAAAATTCGGGTCAAACGGGCGCGGACCAAACAGGCAACTTCTAAAATTCGGGTCAAACGGGCGCGGACCAAACAGGCAAAAAAAGACATCAAAAGACTAAAATTTTCTACAAACAAAAAAATCTCCTCGAGCCAAACACCTCATATTGATTAAATAACTAGTTAACGGGGAACAAACTTTAAAGTCGAACATCCAATTGCCGAAGTAAACCAAATATTAAAGTTGAATACATAGAAAAATAAACTAAACAAAAAGTCTCCAAATTTTAAATTTCCGAATGCCAAAATAAACAACAAATTGGTCTCGGAAGTTGCAAGAAGAACATATTGGTCTTTTCTCTTTTCCAGAATGGCAACAGTCTTCTTGTTGGCTAGACGGCTAGACCTGAAAATCAAACAAAAGTCCTCATCAGAAACTCATAGTTCAGTTTCCTGTCAGGTCAATACCTCTCTTACTACTATCAGAAACTCATGAACTTTCCATACTAAGCAAAAAAAGAGTGGTTGTTTACATGGTTCAGAGCTTCAGTGTCTGGGGCCAAAAGAAGTAATACTATTTACTAAAGAGGCAGCTGAGGCACAGGGTTGTAACTACTGTGAAATTGGGGAAGGATCAATAAACCTTCCTGATTAAAGCAAGCAAAGAAAGTGGTTGTTCCATGGTTCTGAGGCCCGCTTTTCAGAGCAATAAAAGCCATTCTAGAGTTGCAGCTGCCCACGGCTGTGTAAAACAGTAATGATGTTAAAAAGGAAGGTGTAATCACATGTTTAGTGCTTAGCTGTCCCAACAATTCTTTATGAGTGCACAAGTTGCATTACCTCACTCCCTCTCTTCTCTTTTTGTAACTTCTCAAGCAAGCACTCATCTTATACACTACACAACCTCTTCAAATATGTTTATATCGTTAAAAGAGTTCATGTCTTATGTTACTATCTGTGTAAAAGCTATACCTAAGTTTGATGAGAGTTCAGAATTACTTATATACACAGCATAACCAAAGTAGGTATTTGCCACCATTCACACACAAACCACGGCAATAAAACAATCTTTCATATTCTACAAAGCAGTGGCATACTTCTGAACTTCAAATTGACATTCAGATAGAAAAAACATTATCATAAGTTTATAACTTACCACAAAGCCAGATAAACGAGGAGAACGTATGGCCTATTCCAAGTGTCTGCAACAAAAATAAAAGAGAAATCAATAACTAAATAACCAAACTAAAACACGAGATGCTAGCATAACATGAGTACTATAAATCGACATGAGAATGAAGCCATTCACATGATTATCTGATTACCATTAGCTTCAAACCAGTAGCATGTCAAAAAAGAGGTCTAAGACTCCTATTCATGGAAACATTCTTGTAAGACTCACAAATCTGACTTTTACAGTTGTACAAATCCAAACTCAGATCAGCAATGGAAACTTAAAATCTAATCGTCATATAAGTTAAGCTATTCTACCAGAAAACGATAAACACAGTAGTAGTATATTACCTTAAAAAACATTAGTTATCATTATAATTATCAAGATCTTCTGTTAGTCCTTCCACTTCTTCCTCGTCATCTAATATGTTAAAAGAGATAAAGTCTCATAATACTTATATTATATCATATATAATCATAGAAATAACGCATAACGAGTAAGTTACAAAGAGAATGAAATAATATACCTTTTAAATCAAGCCAATCACGAGTGCACAACAACGCCTCGGCATTTGATGGAGATAATGAGCTTCGATATTTACTCAAGATTCGACCCCCTATACTAAATGATGATTCAGAAGCCACTGTTGTTATTGGGACACTCAATAAATCACGAGCCATGAAAGCCAATCGGGGGTACCTTGCTTGATTTTCTTTCCAGAATTGTAAAACATCAATTTTTGTTTTTCTAGAAATTTCAGGCTCCTCTAAATACAATGTCAATTCCGACTTGTTACTTGTTTCAACTCTTCGAAACCGACTACGAAAAGACACAAAGCCACCTAACTCATCTAACTCGTCCACCGTGTCACCATCATTGACATTTTCATTATTATCTCCCAACGGATCATTGCGTGTCTCAAAATTGAACTCGTACTCATTATATAGCTCATACAAACAATCAATTATATCTTCCACTTTTTTGTCACGTACTTCGGCTGCCATTTCAAGTTTCGAGAAGCAATACTCAATGATTTTAACCTTATACCGAGGATCCATGATAATAGAAAAAGACAACACTTTACAATACTCATCCCAGTACTTGTCAAATTTCGTCTTCATTTCTTTTCCCATTCTACTTATAATGGGATCTGAATTGTGTATTGCTTGTTCAATATTCGACTGAATTTTGTATACTTTCAAAAAGTATAAGTTTGAGGTAGGATAAGAGTTTCCCGAAAACAATGTTGTGATATCATAAAAAGGTTTAAGAAACTTGGTGATTTCCTTAATTCTTATCCATTCATCTTCTGATGGAAAACTTTCATAATTTTCATCAATTAGATCCAAACGTGCATAAGCATTCTGATAATCTAATGCACAATCAAGCATCATGTAAGTAGAATTCCATCTCGTTACCACATCTTGACAAACAAGTCTCCCACATTGCAACGGAAAATGTTGAATGCATTCTGAAAAACACTTCTTTCTTGCACTACTTCCCCGAACATACTTCACTGAATCTCGAACTTTCTCAATTGATCCTTCAATCACCTTTAACCCGGCTTGTACAATAAGATTTAGTACATGTGCTCCACAATGCACATGTAAAAATTTAACATCACAAACTAACACATTATTCAAACGTAGATGACTTTTTTCCATTTCTACTAAACCATCATTATATTTGGCATTATCTAGTGTGACAGTAAAGACCTTCTTATCAATTCCCCAATCTGACAAAAATCTAATCAAAACCGATGCTAAAATTTTACCTGTATGAGGAGGCGGAACAAATCTAAAGTTTAAGACTTTCTTTCTTAAGACCCAATCTTCATCAACATAATGAGCCGTCAACGCCATGTATCCATCGCTTGTTATTGAACTCCACAAATCAGAGGTGAAACAAATCCTACTACTTACCTTTCCTAACTTCATTTTTAGATTCGACTTTTCCCTCCTATATATAGCTAAGACATCTTCCTTTGATGTATTTCTTGTAATAGGATTCGCATCTCGATGTAGAAATTTGTGCAATTGTCTTGTTGCTTCATGTTCAACAAAACTAAATGAATAGTTATGTTTAATGATAGCAATTGCCATTTTCTCTCTATACATGTCCTGATCCAAAGGGGCACATTTTGTTGGTCGTCCATCTTCTTCAAATTCGAAACAACTACGCATGTGTCGGCCTAAATTTGATGTTCCTGAACTTGGGTTGGCACTATACACATTGCCACAATTTCTGCAACTTGCCCTTCTATCAGCAGGAGTCTCGCCTTCAATCTTATCAAAGCACCTCCATACCAAAGAACGGTCTTTGTTTGACATCGCTGAAGAAGCCTCGTCTCCGTTATCTCCTTGCATACTTTGTTGTCCCGACATATTAAAAAATTTCCTTCAATAAAATAAGAAAACACCCTTTAGTATCACTGGTTATAGAAGAAAAGAAAATCTCACCTAAGTTGTGGGTTCTGTTACAGAACCAGACAACACACTAATCTGCATAAGTTCCTAGTTCTTAAGTCATTCAGCAAAGCAAACAACATAATGGAAATCATAGAAGACCACCATTTATAGTGCAATAAAGCATGAATTAGCATTAAACAAACTGTTCTGTTACAAACAGATGAAGCAGCTAACAAGGGAACATTATCCCTTTATCTTGTAACATTCCATTGTCTTTCAGTGCTAGTGATGTCTATAGATAAATTTCATATTGTCTTCCAGTAAAATCATCTCAGTCAAATCAATATATGAAAAGGGGATAGCGATCCGAATCAACATAACAAAGTGACAACTACGTGCAGAAGAGCCTAAATCATCCTCGAGAAGCTAAAATCTGTATTAGAATCTTAACTAATATCAAAGCATTGATAATACTGGATAACGAATCAGAGTAGATCTTTAAATTCAACAATAGAATGAATAAAATAAACACATTACTGACACTGGAAATAAATGACTAAAATCTTCATAAGCATCTTAATAATGAGCTACAAAGTTAACTGAATTCAAACTGAAAGCTACTCATAATTAATGAAATGAAGTTCAGAAACATTATAGCCGCCAGAGCAAAACGACGTACGCAACAACAACAGAGGACTTAAGGAAATGCCAAAATCATGTGACCTAGCGAGAAATGTGAATCGGACAAACTCTAACACAAATAATCAGGAACTCATATTGAATAACAAACTCTAAACAGCATACAGAAACATAAAATCCGCAAAATCAACATGATGTATCAGTAGATTGAGTATTAAACAGGCGGTTAATCATCGACTCATCGTAAATAACATATATAATATGAATCAACAAACAGCGCGCAATCAAAACTTAATCTACCTAAACAAAAACAGCCCAAACGCCCCTTTATTTCAGCAATAAACACAGTTCCAAACAACCCTTAATAACTAAATTATTCCAAAAAAAAAAAAAAAAAAAACCCAAACACCCCTTTGATTCGGCAATAAGACACAGTCCCAAACACATGCATATTTAGTAAATATCAATTGAGATAAAAATAAAAAAAAAAAAAAAATAGAGAGTATAATACCTGGATGTAACTTGTAAGAAACTGATTAGATGATGGAATTGAGCACGATTGCGAGTTCAATTGAGAGTGGTAACATGGAATTGAGTAGATTGCTGTTAGGGCAAAGAAATACCCAAAATACCCGTTCAATTGAGAGTGCCGACCATTATACCCGTTTTTTTTTTTTAATCAATTTTCAGGCCGACCATTTAGCCCATAAGGAATAAAACATTGAGCCCATTATGACCATTATACTTAAAAAAAGGGTCCATTTGACCCGAATTTTAACTTTTGGGTATTATTTGCCAGCTCTAACCAAAATATTATCATCTGATCCATCATTTAGAACTTGTTGTCAGACAATGTTGTACATGAATCCATCAATTCCTTAAGAGTTTAAGTTACTGCCCTCATCACTTCTAGGTGTGTTAACTCCTATGAGAGGTGATTCATTGGACATTTGATTTATGGTCCATCAAAGGATGGTTTTGTGAATCCCTTGAAAATCCTTGTTTAAGAAATTGTTTGACTTAGCAGTATGTTCATGATTTTAGAATTGAAAAATCATACTGCTTTCAACCATTTTGAAGGGATTAAGTGTATAACAGACACTTAATCAAAATTTCGGTTTAAAGCAACCTCTGGTTGTGTGAGAACCAATGTTTTCAGTTATAAATAACTTCCTGTGTAAAGATAAACCTATTCAAAAGGCTTTCTTGACAGGGTTTCCAGCTCATAGTAATTGTTACCTCTAACACAAGTGTTAGATTCACTTTTACTAGCTGTTCTTTCTATCAGATGTCCTTAGACTTGCTCATTATACTTAAAAGTATAAAATGATAGAAAGTGAGTTGCATCAGTTACTATCTGATCAACTAAGTCATCAATTCAATGTGAAATATCATAACTAGGTTTCAAGAAAGTTGTTTTAAGGAGTTTTAAATTCCCAAACTCAGTCCATCATAAACCTATTATGGCAGCAGCCAATATCAGCATTTTGTTTCTTCCATTTCACTTGAAATTTCCTTTGTGTTCACATATTCATACCTGAAATTGTTAGTCTAAAACCAAAAGAACAGAGTACAAAGTACTCGTCTTATATTAGAATAATCATAGGACCAACTGTATGAATAACACATTTTAAATTTGTACTAGCAGCACAAACTTTTTGTAATAGCAGCAGTATTATATAAAGCTAGCAGCACAATCAAAGGTTTATTTACAAAAACACATTAGATTGAAAATTCAAAGATTAAGCATTCCAATACTTGCTACCAAGTACTGAAACCTTGAAACATCAAAAGCTTTTGTTAGCAGATCTGCAAAATTATGTTCTGAAGCAATTTTAAGAACTTGAATTAACCTTTTCTCATTGCAGTCTCGTATAAAGTGATGTCTAATTTCAATGTGTTTTGTTTTAGAATGTTGCACTGGATTTTTAATAATGCAAATTGTACTACTATTATCAATATAAATAACAGTGTTTAAGAAATTGTACCCATAATCAAGAAGTTGGTTTTGAAGCCATAGAACTTGACTAGAGCAACTTGCAGCAGCTATATATTCAGCTTCAGTTGTTGAGTTTGCCACACTTGTTTGCTTCTTACACTTCCATGAGACAAGTCTACATCCAAGGAATTGACATCCTCTAGTTGTTGACTTTCTGTCCAAGCTAGCACCAGCATAATCACTATCCGAATATGCTACCAAGTCAAAAGGAGATTCCCTAGAATACCATATACCCAACCTTGGTTGACCTTTGAGATATCTAAAAATTCTCTTGACTTCAGTTAAATGAGAAACCTTTGGTGTTACTTGAAATCTTGCACAAACATAAACAGGGAACATGATATCAGGTCTAGATGATGTAAGGTACATCAAAGAGCCTATCATTGATCTGTAAGTATGTACATCCACACTCTCTCCATCTTCATCTTTCAGAAGGTGCTTCTCAGAGTCCATTGGTGTGCTTGCTATTTTTGAATCAGCAAATTGAAATTTTCTAAGTATCTCTGCAACATATTTGTCTTGACTAATAAATATGCCTTCAGATGATTGCTTAACTTGCAAACCCAAAAAGAATGTAAGTTCTCCCATAGAACTCATCTGAAACTTATCTTTCATAAGCTTCTCAAATTCTAAACACATCTCCTTCCTAGTAGATCCAAAGATAATGTCATCCACATACACCTGCACTAACAGAAGATACTTCTTGTGCTGTTTGATGAAAAGTGTCTGATCAATCTTTCCTCTTTGAAATCCATTCTCTAATAAGTAGGAAGCTAGTGTTGCATACCAAGCTCTTGGTGCCTGATGAAGGCCATAGAGAGCTTTAACTACTCTGTACACTTTGTTTGGATGGTCAGGGTCAATGAAGCCTGGAGGTTGTGTAACATACACCTCTTCTTTAATTTTACCATATAAAAATGCACTCTTGACATCCATTTGGTAGACTGTGAAGCCTAAAAATGAAGCATAAGCTAAGAAAAGCCTAATTGCCTCAATCCTTGCTACAGGAGCATAAACCTCATCATAGTCTATCCCTTCTTCTTGTGTGTACCCTTGGGCTACTAATCTAGCCTTATTCTTAATCACTATTCCTCTTTCATCCCTTTTGTTCTTAAAAACCCATCTAGTGCCAATTACCTTTGCATTCCTAGGTAAATCAACTAGCACCCATACCTTCTGAATCTTGAACTGAAGAAGCTCTTCTTGCATAGCTTCTACCCAGCTTGAATCATCTAAGGCTTTAAGAATGTTCTTTGGTTCATCTTGTGAGAGAAAACTTACAAACAAGCAAGAGTTTGAAAGCTCATGCTGCTTTGAAGCATAAAGGGCATCAAGAAGCCCTTGTTGGTCTGAAGTCATCAATTGATGTCTTGTCTTCACACCAGATTGTACATCTCCAATCACATGTTCCAGGGAGTGGACTTTGTGAATTCTTGTTTGTGGAGTAGAAGGAACTTGATAATTTGATGGAAGATTGTTGAAATCCACCTCATTATCTGAGAATTCTGCTTCTTTTGTTTCTGAAGGGCCAGCAGCAGAGTCATTTGGCCGAACAGCAGAATCAGTAAGCTTAGCAGCAGAATCACCAGCAGAAACAGATACACTACTAGCAGCAACAGAAATGCTACCAGCAGAAACATTTTGTTGTTCCTGAGTCTCATCTTCTTTTCTTTCATCTTCAACTCCTTCTTTAGCTTTACCATAAGAAGATTCATCAGATGTTGAAGTTGATTCCACACTTGAACTTGACCATTTTGGCATCCAAACATGATCTTGGTTTGTCTCCTTTTCTAACCTTGCCTCATCTGTTGCTTGTGAACCTGAAAATTCATTAGTTTCTGCAACAACAGGCACATAATTCATTGATTTGGTTAGATACTCAAGATCAAATAGCCTTTTTGGTCCTTGACCTTCTACATTGGATTTATCTTCTAAAAATTCCACATGTAGGTTTTCTTCTACAATCTTAGTTCTTGTGTTGTATACTCTAAATGCTTTGCTATTAAGAGAATATCCAACAAAGAAACCTTCATCTGCTTTACCATCGAATTTTCCTAAATGGTCTAAGGTATTGAGAATTGTCACATGACATCCAAAAGGTCTAAGAAATCCTATTGCAGGAGTTCTACCTCTAAAAAGTTCATATGATGTCTTATTGTGAGGCTGTATAACTAAAACTCTATTTTGGACATAACAAGCAGTGTTGACTGCTTCAGCCCAAAAAGTTATAGGTAGCTTTGAATCAGCTAACATTGTTCTAGCAGCTTCAATTGGTGTTCTATTCTTTCTTTCAACAACACCATTCTGTTGTGGTGTTCTAGCAACACTAAATTCTCTTTTAATACCATTTTCTTTGCAGAAATCATCCATAACTCTATTCTTAAACTCTGTCCCATTATCACATCTAATGACCTTCACTTTCTTGTCTACTTGGTTTTCTATCTGAGTAATGAATGTCTTAAGGATGATTGTAGTCTCATCCTTAGTAGATAGAAAGAAAACCCATGTAAATCTAGTATATTCATCAATTACAACAAGACAATATCTCTTATGCATTATACTACTTACTGAAACAGGTCCAAATAAGTCCATATGCAGCATAAACAATGATTTATTGATAGAGTTAAAAATCTTGGGCTTACAAGTGGCTTTATGTTGTTTTCCTTTTAGACAAGCAATGCATGTTTGATCATTTTCAAATCTTTTGTGAGGTAAACCTCTTACCAAACCATTCTTAACAATTTTATTTATGGTTTTGAAATTAATATGACCAAGCCTTCTATGCCATTTCATTGATTCATCCAATGTAGCCTTTGCAACAAGACAAGTTAAATTCTTTTTAGGAACAATGTTCTTCATGTCTACACTGTACATATTGCCCTTTCTAGGAATTCTAAGAAGTACTTGACTTTCATCAGGCATCTTAAAATCAGGAGAAAGTACAAGACATTCAGTCTCACAGAAAAGAACATTGTTCTTTTGTCACACATTTGTGAGACACTAAAAAGATTATAATTTAGCTCTTTTACATAGAACACATCTTCAAAATCTAAATTTCCAGTTTTAATGGTACCTTTACCGGAAATTTTGCCACCAACACCTCCTCCAAAGGTAACATAGCCTCCATCTATTGATTGAAAATCTGAGAGATAAGACTTGTTGCCTGTCATGTGCCTTGAACATCCACTATCTGAGTATCCTTGATCCTCTTCCTGATCATTTGAATGTTCCTGCACATAAATAAGAGTGTTAGTTTCTTTTGGGGACCCAAGCCATTACTGACTTGGATCTGCCTCTTGCATCAATGTAATTTAATCTTTTAAGGATAGTTGATGCAACATTGGATTTTAGAATCCAACATGCTGAGGCCTTAACAGCATTTGCCCTGTTTCCCTTAGCAGCAGGAACTGATTGCTTAGCAGCAGGAACTGCTAACTTTTCAGTTCTACCCTTTGGTTTCCAAACTTATTTTTGGACCACTGCTTTTGTTTGAATGGGCCTTAGAACAGTCTTTGGTGCATGTTTGAAAGTTGTTTTTGCACCCTTAGCTGTTGATTTTGGGTTAAGAGTCATAAATGGTCGAGCAGCAGGAACAATTTGTCTAGCAGCAGGAACCATTAGTCTAGCAGCAGGATCTGAGTTTGAGCCAGACTTGTTTTTGACTACTTTGGGGTTTGTTCTCTTAGAACTAGAGTGAGAATGAGACTTAGGAGTTTGCCTTTTGAAGTTCATTTTATTGTTTTCATACCCAGATACCCATTGGTTGCAGAAAGCTGCAAGATGGTCAAAACTACCACATGTGTAACAAGCTTTATTATAAAAAGCAAAGTCATCACCTAATTGGTTAGACTTGAGGTTGTTCCAATTCCTTTGGTTACCTCTGGGCTTGTTGGTAGTTCTATATTGCTCACAATATCTAACTGGTTGCCTAACATGTTTAATGTTTCATTTAGGCCTATCAGTATTGTGTTTGACTATCTTAGGAACACTTGTTCCTACTTTCTTAACCAAGACAGGTTTAGACATAACCTGATCTTCTTCATCACTATCAGTTGTGCAATCTTCAACAACTATAGCATCTAAGTTCTTAGCAAAGGACACCTGGTCCTGATAAAGTAAAGTTTTATCTAAACTTTTACTTACTTTTTCTAACTTAAGGCTCTTGCTAGCCTTAGAACCATATTTCATGATTGGTTCTTGAAACTCAGGTAAACCTGAATTTCCTAGGTCAATCCCTGGGGGTTTTGGGATGCCTCTATAAGGAGGTGGGACACTCTTATATCCTACTCCTGACTTAGCTCTATTAATCACCTGACATTCTACTATGTTGTGCACACTTTTAGAAGCATGTTCTAGTGCCTCAGTAGTCAAGTGAATGTTTTTATTTACCTTTTTGACCCTATCAAAAGCTTCTCTCAAAAGCTTAATTTCAGTATCTCTAAAGAATATGTCCTGTTTTAGGAGAGCTTTGTCATCAGAAAAAGCTAATTCATTTTTCTTATAGTGTGTGATTTGTTTCTCTACCTTTTCTAACCCACACTTATAGTTTATAAAGTTTTGAAAAGTCTTGCTTAGCTCTATCTTTTGATCATCATATTGTTTCATTAAAACCTGTAGAGCATTAAGAGCAGTGCAAGTATTAGAACAAGCTTTATGATTTTGTACCTCAGTAGCAGAAAAAGCCATAAGTGCCATCTAAGCAGGAGTTTTGTAGGTCACGACTAAATCTCAAACACACACTCAATAAGACAACTAAGAACTCGTACTACTACTCTATTAAGCTACGTATGAGATGAAAGAAATAAGCTAATAAGCACTACTAAATAAGATAAGAGAATAAGAAGAAAAAGAATAAGAAATGTGGTCGGATTTCACTTAATCAAACTTTACACGAGCAGGGCTTACGCATATGACATGAAAAACCAACAACATGAATGACTCCCATGCCTTCTATTTATAGGCATTGGGAGGGGAATAATTCTTAGGAATATTCCCTTACATGTGATAAGGATAAATTAAATAAGATGACCGGTCCAAGGACTACTATTGAACCGGTCCAAAAATACAAATAATATAGTCCTAATCATGCAACATTAAATAAAAATGAACAAGACTTGAAATATATAAAACATGTTCCTAACAATCTCCCCCTAAGTCTTGATCATCAATGTTGCTTGACGTCTTCTTTGCTTCTTGGGCTTCTGACGTCTGTATAATCTTTGTTTCTTTGTTCTTGTTTAATGATGATATGATGTTGTCTCTTTCTGCCAATCTCCAACGTCTTTTCGTCTTCTCCATCATGCTCATATGTCTTTTTCTTGTTTTTGAATCATATTTTGAACTTTTGATGTTACTGAGTCTTTGTGAAAACATTACTTCAAGATATGAACATGATGGAGTCTTGATGGTCGAACTCCAGCTCCTCAGCAGCAGCAGCAGCAACAGCAGCATCAGCACGAACCAACCGGTACTTACAGGCTTAGATTTGAGATCATCAACAGCATAGTGTGAAGACTTTCTCAAATCCTAACCCAGACCGTTCTGAACCGGATTCCCCCGAAAGGGATTACACGGACACACCGAAGTGCACCCACGATTCAGTGAGTCGCTGGAGATCACCCCACGACTGTAGACCGTTTGGAGCAAACACTAAGCGTAACCCACAAGGAGTTACCGAAGTGACCTGCTGACAGAGTTGTTTGATGTTGCTCTGGCAGGATTTCCATTCAATCATTGATAATCACAATTGTGACTTCTCTCATGAATGTTCTTGGCAGATTGCTAAGATCTGCGGAGGACACTTTCTTAATTTTACATCTGTTGCCCATGATGTAGAACAACAGAGTAATACTAAGTGTACCTAAGAGATCTTTTTATGAATCTCATGGCTCTAGACTCAATCAGTGCACATTTGTTTGGTCATCGGAGGCATGGAGCAGATTGCCTCCTTTTCAATATCAACACTCTCGTAATGAGAGGTCGATAGATTATGAAGGGTTCTCCGTGTGAATGAAACAAATGTCTTTTGAGAGACACTTGAGTGGCTAAGAAGGTTTATTAGTGCGTCACTGGGTCCATGACGTCTTTAGTCTTCAATACCGGTGATGCTCATCAACCAGTAGATTATGAATTGAACCCGGTGTCTGCCCTAAGGTTGAACAAATGGAGGGCTATTTCTTTTCACCCTTTTCTTTGCTTTTCTTTTTAATTCTTCAACCCCTTCTTTCTCCGTTCATTCATTTTTCTCCTTTTTATATCATACCTAGGACTTTCTAGTTCTAAACTATTTGTATTGTCCTTGGGTAGATCCCTCCGGCTCTGGCGGATCATAGGACGGTTTTCCCTAACCTTAGTCACCTTGTAACTCCATGACTATCCTAATGATGCCATAAACCAAACCATTGAAAATCTCTCAAAGTGTCGATAATTGTAAAGACATTTTGTTGACACCTTGAGAGTTTGATGATTTTCAGAAATACTCCCCCTTAACATGTGCTCATTAATATTAAATTTTGAAATTTGCACATGCCGGAAAGAGTTGGCACTTTTGAATTGATTGACTTTCAATGAACCTGATCGTTGCGAGACACGCTTACATCACCAGTTAGACTGGTTTGAAATTATTACCCGTCCAGATCAGATTCAAAGATTATCGCTCGAAATCGGTACATTCTACTCAGACACGTCCTTTGCGAGACACGCTTACATCACCAGATAAACTGGCTTGAAATTATTACCCGTCCGGGACATGTCCTTTCGACTACTGACTTTCCTATTCGTCAATTCGAGGGTCAATTCTGAGTTTGAGCACACGAGATTTCAGCAAATGAGACATCATATATTTTAATCATCTTTTTCTTCTCCCCCTCAAAAATAGCATACTCATGATGTTTTTGGAAAAACGTTTATGATTAAAATATGCTGTTTTTGAGTTTTAGGGAAGAATTTCAAGAACATTTATAATTCTTTGAACAAAGATTATATTTTCAAATACTCCCCCTTAACAAGGGAATATTTGTTCTTATGAGCAGAATGTTTGAAAAACGTTGGAAAACATTCTGATTTTAATTCTGCTCATAAGTAAGAAGCTTTCGCTCTTTTTTCAGGATTGAGGCACTGAAGCGTACCTCAGGGTCCTTTCTTTGAGGTCCGGGTTGTACACTGTTATGTGTGCACAAACCATAATGTACAGGCCAATTAGGGAAAGAAGAATGATATGATGAAATTTGAGAATTGATTCTTACATCATCCACCTTTACCAAAAGTTGTGAACACTGGGTCAGTACGCTGAAATAGTCTGATGGCGAATGGCGGACGACCCCCAACATAGCTCTCTAGCCTCCTCATCTGATCCCTATGGTATAACCGTTCTTCCATCTTCCGAATAAATTCCTTGACTTGTCGCAGCTCCTTTGAATTCCATTTCTCGATTTTTCCAACATCGAATCTCGAACTCTATTGGCTAGCCCATCTCGATACACCCTTTAATGTATCGTCGCAGAACTTATGAATCTCATTGAGTGCCATGAAACGATGAAAATCAGTTGTGCTTCTGTAGACGAACCCAAAGGTTGGACGATGTAGCATGGTGTACTGAGGGTCCTTTTTGCTGTTTAGAAGAAACTGTGGTTCAACAAGGTTAAGCTGAGTCTGATAACTTTCCACACCAAGCTGGAGATCTTCTACACGTTCTTTGATGATGGTTCTCCTGATGTAATGACAGAGGGAAGTACTAAGTGCATATCGAAGCTCGTTGGTCAGATGCTGCAATTTGCCTTGGACCTTCATCAGATACATGTCTTCGATATCATTTAGATTTAGATCAGGAAAATCCGCCTCAGAGAATTTGTAAAGATTGTTATCGATTCTTCTTACTGTGATCTCTTCTAGAAATATATAATCGCATCTTCTAGATCCGCTTACGTTGATGACGGCCAATATTCTGAGATCACTGTAAACTGGTTCTTTTGATTTCTGGAGGACAAGTTTGTACTTGTACCAGCTTTGTCTTTTAGAGTACCAGTGATGAATCCCCAGCTCTGCATCACGATCATATTTGACGAGCCTTTTAACAAACAGATTGCTGTTAATAGCTGCTTCTTCAATGGCTGATTGTGTGTAATGAGCGGCTGGTGTGAAAGTGATAGATGTAGCGTACTTTGTCGTCCCTTGAGCTCCATTCTTTAGAAGTTCCAGATCTTTGTTGAAGAACATTTGAAAGGGAATTTCCGAGTGATGATGTCTTCGTATCACGGTCAGTGGCTTGGTCCAATCAGTGATGAATGGTTGATTCTTGCCAACTTTCCTGACGACGTCTGGACTAGCCCAGTCGAAGTCACTTGACATTGCCCGTGCAATGTTTTCAAGGTGATATTCGAGTTCTGCTGCGCTATTGGATTTGTTTTTCAGAAGAAGGAAAGCATCATTCTTGATCCGACGAAGTTCTCTTTTGGTCATCTTCTTAATGTTAAGACTTCTCTTAATCTCTTGAGTTACAGCAAAGGTGCTGTCTTCAACTCGAGAAGCTTCGTCAATCTGAACTTGAGCACTTGCTAAATGATCGAACCAGTCATTTCCTAGCTCATCCGTATCATTATCCAGCCATTTGACAACAGCTGGTCCAGTAGATGACTTTTTGCTGTGTGAAGGCTTGGACTTGGATGGCTTTGGTTTTGGTGATGATGATGGTGAATGAGGTTGATCATCTTGTGGCTGGAATTCCATATCTTCAGTTGTAAACTGCTCATGATGATGTTCGGTTTCAGTGGGACCAGAGGATTGATGTTTAGGAGGTTGAGATGATGGTTTGTGTCCAGTTGGCTCCTTAATGTGAATCCCTGACCCGCCTTTGTGTTTCTTTTGTTCGGGTTTAGGGTCCTGATCATCCTCATCATCCTCTCGAATTCGTTTTCCTTTGTCGGCAGTTTCCTTGCATGATTTCTTCTCAATATGTGCTTTAAGAGCTGCCATCAGGTTAATTTCTTCGGGAGAAGGAGAGGTGATTTCAAAGAGTCGATCGAGAAGCACAAGCTCAATATATTCAGTGGTGAGTTCTGGAAGTGGTTTGGAGTGGGAAGAAGAAGAGACAGCTTCTTTGATCTTTTCGTCAAGTTGTGCATCAATGTGTTCATTTATGTTTTGCTGAAGATCAGGAAGAAATTGCTTAACAAATTTCTTTGCCTTGCGTGTCATATGATCTTTGATGTTGAAACCAAGGAATTCATCTATCTGCTTCTTGCTTTCCTGCATTTCTTCCATTTGTTGAGACAACTTCTTGACTAAGTCTTCCATTTCAGCCAATTTAGTTGTAGCTTGGTTGTCTCGTTGTGCTTGTGCTCTCTTTACTGCCCTTTTGAGTTTCTTTGCTGCAGGAGTCACAACCTCAACTTTCGTAACATGGACGATTCTTCTCTTGCTCTTTCCTTTGTAGGCCTTAAGAATATCTTCAGAAACTGATGCTTTTGATTTAGATTTTGGTGATGAAGATCGTGAAGATGATGGAGTGAGAGAAGGGATTGGATCATCAGATTTAGTATTGATTCCTTTTGAGGTGAGGGTGGAGGTGTTGGATTCTTGGCGGTGACCCAGGAGGTGTCTTGGGTGAAGAAGCAGTCGAGGACTGAATTGGTGGTTGTTCTTGCTGCTGTTGTGGGTTATGAACGACCATAGCCAGATTAGATTCTTTGTGTCCTTTGGAGGGGAAGGAGGAGGTGTTGGAGTGTGAGAACGAAGGTAGCTATCTGCTTCCAGGTTAGCTTGAGCCTCCTCCTTACGTTTCCTTTCTTCTTCCTGTTTAGCTGCTTCCTCAAGATCTTTGGCTGCTTTAGTTGTTTGGTCTCCTAGAATGTCTTTTTCTTCTTCTAAGTTCCAATCTTCATTATCATCATTACGTGTTTGTTCCTCGGGATTGTCATCAAACATAGAATCAGAAATATCCTTATCAGATAAAACAATGTTGCTATCCTGATCTTTTTCCTTTTCCTCCTGAGTTGGTGCTCCCAAGTCGGGTTGATTAACCGAACTTGTTTGCTGTGAAGAGACCTTTGTTGATTCAGCTCCAGACCCACCGGGTTGATTAACCGGATCATCTTGGGTCATGGCTTCTTTAGGAACAGTTTGTGATCCTCCAACTCCATGTGTTCTTTCATACTCCATCTGTTGTTCCAATACTCTCTTTGCTCTACGCTCTTCATCTTCTTTTAATGATTTGAGACTTTGTTTTTGAGCATTTTCCTTAGAGATCTTATTGTGAAATTCAGCTTCTTCTTCAGTCATAAAGACGTGTTCTTCTTCAGATTCAGATGATTCAGAGTTAGATTCTGTATCTTCATCAACGATTCTATTCGGTTCAGGCTTTGGCTGTGGTTTACTGGGTACTCTTCTCTTGATGAATGTTGTTCTTGGATGTTTTTCTTTTGGTTTAGAGACACTTGAGGCACTTCCTGTCTTTGTCTTACCTTTTGAATGAGTCTTTGAAGATCTAGATTCTTCAACCATCTTGGCAAGACCCACACGACGTTCTTGGTATGCTTTGTCGTAATCATGATAAGCTTTTGTTTCTTTGACCTCATCAGGCATCAAAAATTCTGGCAACCTTGAACCTTGCTTTCGCGTGCTTTCTTTTGGGAAATAAACTTTACCCAATGTTTTATCCATGCTATACTCATGAACTTCTTGATCTGTAGGACGCTTATCAAGGTCTTCATGTTGATCAAGTAGATAGCTGATAAGAACTTTGGTGAATCGAACAAATGGGATTTTCTTGAAAATTTTACGCTGTAAGTACATTATGTCGTCCCAAATAAGAGCAGCAAAGTCAATAGGTTCTTGGTTTAGAAATCCCCACAAGACTTGAAGATGAGACAGTCTTGGATGCTCAAACCCACTATCTCTTCCAGTTATTGAATGTGTTATGATGAAGAAGATAGTCCTCCAGGGTTGAGGAATGTATCTGGCATTAACCTTGGAGATTGTGGTTAATGGTGTATCAGGTTGAACATCATAACCAATATCTTCCAGGAATTGCATGACCTCTGACTCTGAAGGTGTTGGGTGGAATCGGGCAGCAGCTTCAGGTGCCTCTGGAAGTTTCAAGGCTTTTCTGAGTGTAGCAGGTGTAACTCTGATTTTCTTCCGATCCAGTGTGCAAGTAAAGTACTTGTCATCATTGCTCTTAGTGAAGGTATCCCAGAATTGATGAATATATAACTCTGGAATGGTGTCTGAGCTGTCAAGAATATCCCTGCATTTGTGAGCTTTGAGAATCTCTACAGCAATCTGACAACTTGGATCAGAACATTTGATCTTGTCCAATTCTACCCGTGAATTGTTCTTCCCTATTTCCAGAGTATACCCACGAGGAAAAACTTCTTCTTTGGTGAGAGCAGGAAGAGGTTGTTGTTGTGAAGATGCCATTGATGTTTCTGAATCAACAATCATATACAAATATACAGAATGCATGTTTGTTAGAAAAAATTGTTAGCTTTTAAGAACAACACATAGCATCCTATTGTATTAATGATTGTTTGTTACATGCTTGGTTAAAGAATTTATCAAAAACTAGCCAAATTCTATAAAATTTTGATTAATTTTGATAAGTATAAAGGATATACTTAAGGAAATTGATCAAAATGTTATATCAGATCACAATTGCGATAAATTATGTCAACTGCGATAATTATTGTCAACTGCGATAATTATGACAACTGCGATAATTATGACAACTGCGATAATCATTCAATCAAGATAAGTATCTTAATTGAAATAATTATCCAACTGCGATAATCATTCAACTGCGATAATCATCCCAACTGCGATAATTAGCTCAACTGAGATAATTAGCTCAACTGCGATAATTATCCAACTGCGATAATTATGACAATCACGATAATTAAGACAATCAAGATAAAAATCTTAACTGCGATAATTATCCCAACTGCGATAACTTATCCCAACTGCGATAATTTTGGCCAACTTCGATAAACTCTTATACAAGAGTTTACGAGCATATTTGTCGATGAACATTCGCTTAATTCTTAATTGTAACTCTTGATTTATGTCCACAGATTTACACAAACATCTTAGATGACTATTATGAGTATTTTGGCTAAGTTACAACATAAACAAACCACAAATACGCATAAATCAAGCTGCTAGTGTCCATGTTCTTCATAAACCCTAACATTCAATCGATTCACATACAATGTTTTCTGGGTACAAATCAAGCATAGCATTATTCAATTAAACATCAAATAACATCTTTCCAACCAACAGATTATCCAATAATACATTCACAAGGTTTTCCCCAAATCGTTGCTTAAACCCTAATATTCGATTAGACTAATTTGTGGTTTCTGGGTGTGAGTAAGCATGCAATATAGGTTAACTAACATTGTAAAAACATTATCGTACAATCATTTAACACTCAAACACTCTAAATCAAGAATCCCCAATTTTAACGCAAAACCTAGAACTAAATTTTGCAATTTTGAATATTCGAACCGTTGGATCATGATATCGTTCAAAACCATCTTTTATAATAACATTCTAAACATAAGATCACTCACAAATTATGAATAACTTGAGCGGATTTGCAGATTTAATGATAGCCGTTGATGATGGTGGGTGGGGTGAATTAACTTCGGTTGGTGGAGTTGGCAGATGTAATAACTGCGGTTATTAATTTCTAGACTTAAATATCTATCTTTTAACTTTTGCAAATATTACACATTTAATCCCCTAACCTAGGTAACTTTTGAGCACTAGATCCTAAACCACCATCATGCTAAACCTAAGTCTCATTTTTGACATTTAATGCACACAACTTTTCATCTTTATCATCTTATCACCAAAATTTTGAGAAACACCAATTTCTGAGAATATATGCAAGTACAATTGAAAACTTGTGGTAAAAATTATCTCCCCCTCAACACGTGTTAAAAATAATTATAGACATTGTAAAAAATAAACACCGTGTTGGATGAGGGATTGTACTTGCATTTTTTTTTTATTTTTTATTTTTTTTTTAATATTTACAAAGATAAGTTTGGAAATGTTTGACTTGGTTAATTATTTTTAAGAAACTTTTCCAAATCATTTGGCGTCAAACATCTCATACCAATCCGGTGAACCAGATCCACAAATCTTGCATGAGGCAAGGCTTTTGTGAACAGATCTGCCAGTTGGTGTTCAGTTCCCACAAAGTATAATTCAACAGTTACCCTTTTCCACGTGTTCCTTGATGAAATGATACCGGAGATCAATATGCTTGGATTTCGAATGCTGGACAGTGTTGCATGAAATGGCAATGGCACTCTTGGAGTCGCAATACATCGGAATCTTGTTGAATGTGTAACCGTAGTCCATTAGTTGTGATCTCATCCAGATGACTTGAGCACAACAAGCAGACATGGCTACATATTCAGATTCTGTTGAAGACAGTGAGGTGCAGTCTTGTTTCTTTTGATTGCCAAGAGACGAGCTTGTCACCCAAGAATTGAACTCCCCCTGATGTACTCTTGCGTGTGTCTAAGCATCCTGCATGGTCAGCGTCTGAAAATGCAACAAGTTCAAACCCAGAATCCTTTGGATACCAGATCCCAAGTTAATGGTTCCCTTTATGTATCTAAGGATTCTTTTAACGGCTGACAAATGCCGTTCAGTCGGTCTAGACTGATATCGGGAGCAAAGATATGTGGCAAATACAACATCCAGTCTGCTAGCTGTGAGATACATGATCGAGCCAATGATACTACGATACTTCGTAGGATCAATGAGTGTCCCATGTATGTCAGCATCTAGCTTCGGGGATGAGGAGGACATTGGGGTATCATAGGTGTCACAGCTGGTCATACCATGCTTTTTCAGGATTTCCTGAGCATATTTTGACTGACTTAGAAATATACCACGGGGTGATTGATGAACTTGCAATCCTAGAAAGAAAGAGAGTTCACCCATCATAGACATCTCAAAGTTTTGTTTCATTAGTTTAGAAAAAGCGTTTGAATATTTTTTATTGGTTGAACCAAAAATAATATCATCCACATAAATTTGTACGATGAGAATGTCGTCCCCGTGTGTTTGTATAAATAAAGTCGGGTCAACAGTTCCAATGGTAAAATGATTAGCAAGGATAAATGCGGACAGTTTATCGTACCATGCCCTTGGGGCTTGTTTAAGGCCGTAAAGGGCTTTCTTAAGCCGATATACATGGTTAGGATGATCTGGATCCACGAAGCCTTCTGGTTGTGACACGTACACCTCTTCTCGGAGTTGTCCATTGAGAAATGCCGTCTTCACATCCATCTGATAGACTGTGATATTCTTGTGGGCTGCGTATGCCAGAAACATTCTAACTGCCTCAATCCGAGCTACTGGAGCAAATGATTCTTCGAAGTCAATACCCTCTTCTTGGCTGTATCCTTTTGCTACCAGTCGGGTCTTGTTACGAATCACTGTACCATCTGCACCTAGCTTGTTTTTCCAAATCCATTTCAATCCAACCACATAAACTCCATCTGGTCTTTCAACTAATTCCCAAACTTCTAAACGTTTGAATTGTTCCAACTCCTCTTGCATGGATTCAATCCAATTGTCGTAGGTAAGGGCTTCTTTGATGTTTTTAGGTTCAGATTGACAAACAGTGAGTGCATACATGCAATGTTCACTGTCTGAATGAAGTTTTTGTCTTGTGAGGACTGGATTGTTAGGATTGCCAATTATGTTTACCAAAGGATGATCTCTTGTCCATTTGTGGGTGGATGGAAAATGTTGAATGTTGTGAGGATGATCTGACGGGTCCATATTGCTCGAGGAGGATTCTCCTGATTCTGGAATGGTTGGTGGTGGAGCAAATGGATTGAAGAATGCGTTCCCGTCATAATCTGATGGTGTGGAAACCTGATTAGAAGTGGGGGAAGAATCTTCAACTGCTGGTTGAGGTGTTGTGTCCATTGATGATGATAGTTCAGGTTGTGGTGCATCGGCAGCAACTACGGTAGAGGTAGATGCTGATGGATCAGGTGCTTGTGATATGACATGTTGAGCAGCGGAACTGGTGGAAGCATCTGATGCACTAGTAACACGAACGTCATCAAACATTGGTGCAAACAAATCTTCCAAATCCTTCCTGTTGAAAGGTAGGGGTGCAGCCGAAGATTCAGGGAAGTTAAGACGGTTGTTTACGGGTTCCAAGCGGTCTTGCTCAGAAGCCATTTCAGTGAGTTCATCAAAATTAGCGTGTATGGTCTCTTGAATTTCCCCAGTCCGACGATTCCAAATTCGATATCCCTTGGAGTTTTCACAGTATCCAACAAAAATCCCAATATCTGGTTTAGCCTTAAGTTTACCAAGATCATCTTTATCATTCTTCGGATAACACAATGCTCCAAAGACGTGAAAATAGTTGATGTTTGGTTTTCTTCCTTGTATAAGCTCATATGGTGTTTTGTTGTGTCTTTTGGTGATCATGGCACGATTTTGAGTATAACAAGCAGTATTGACAGCTTCAGCCCAAAGATAATCCGGTAATTGAGCATTGATCAACATAGTTCGAGCTGCTTCCACGAGCGTACGGTTTCGTCTTTCAACTACACCATTTTGTTCTGGAGTGCGAGCTATTGAAGTCTGATGAACAATACCCTGTTTCTCAGTGAATTCCCGAATGATTTGATTCTTAAATTCAGTCCCGTTGTCTGTTCTGATGATGCGGACGGTGTTGCGGACTTGAACTTGAATCTTTGTGAGAAACGTGATGAGGATAGAAGGAACTTGATCTTTAGTCCGCAGAAAATAGACCCAAGTCCATCTTGAGTAGTCATCAACTATTACCAGGATATACTTCTTCCCGTTAATACTCTGAACTCGCATCGGACCACACAAATCCATATGAAGCAGTTGTAGGACATGGTCTGTGTTGTGTTCTGTTTTGGGAGGAAAATGAGCACGATGACTTTTCCCTTGTTCACAAGCAGAGCACAAGTGATCCTTGGCATATCTGAATTTTGGAAGACCGTCAACTAATTTCTTCTTGGCAAGGTCAGTGATGGTTTTAAAATTGAGATGAGACAGTCTTTTGTGCCATAACCAAGCCTTTGTGGGATGAGCCTTGGAGAGTAAACAAATAGGAGTAGAGGCAGTCATTCCTTCAAGGGAGATAGTATACAGACTGGTTCCGCGTTTCCCTTTCATGAGGTCGTTGCCTTGAAGATCACGAATAAAGCAAGTTTTCTCCCTGAATGCTACTTCCAAGTCTCCATCGCAGAATTGTCCCACGGAGAACAAATTATGACCAAGGCCTTCAACATAATACACACGGCTGATTTCGATGTTCCCATTAATGTAATCCCCATAGCCCATAATTGCAGCGAAGTGATCATTCCCGAATCTGACCGTTCCGATAAACTTAGCAATGAAGTTCTGAAGAAGTGTGAGATTGCCGGTCATATGTCGGGAGCACCCGCTATCAACAATCCAAAGGACGATTTGAATCACCTGCATCACAATCATTGGAAACAGGTGGAGAATTGATAACGGTTGGATCCGCTGGGTTAGTTACACAAGAGGTTAGTACTTTAGGTAACCATTTAAAATCAAAAGTGTTCTGTAACCAACGTTGCCAGGTCCAACTAGTCTCTGCCTTTTTCCGAAGGAATGCACTAGGTGACTTTGTAGTCTTAGATTTGGGCTTTTCTATTTTCTCCTCAGAAAGATCTAGTGGGGGCATTCCTAAAATGGACTTTGGACAGGTTTTAAGCCTAGAGGAAGCGCCACTATTTCGTTTCTTTCTCTTAGTCAGCAGAGTTTTAGCAACACATTTTGTATGATCACCAGATAGTATGCTATTATGACAAAAAACACAAGTAGCATCAACCAAAACATCTTCATTAACATTTAAAGATTCAGCATTTGTTACATCATTCTTAGAACTAGACTCAGGTAAGTGCAATTCTATTCCTGATGTTACATTTGTCTTATTCAAACTACTAACTGGAACTTCTTCAGACTGAGAAAACTTCATCCTAGGTTTCTTGACTCTATTCTTCCTCTGTTTCTTGTGAGTCTTGGAATGGCTGACCTTAGGTGTGGTTTCTAGTCCTGTGGAAGTACAAGTAGCTGAATTAGTGGTCACATCAGATGCTTGGGTGTGATCTTTGTCTATGACATACATCCCTGGGGCAATCTTATGAACATTTGTTTTTCCTATGTCTAAAACTCTGATTTTCTTCTTCAAATCAATAATGATGTGTTGGAACTCTTGATTTTGAGAATCTAATTTTCGATTGAGGCGGACTATGTCATTTCGGTTTTGAAGAATTTCATCCAGTTCCTTTTCATTTTCAAACAATTTAATTCTTAAAAAAGCTTTTGTTTCCTTAAACTTTTCAGGAACGTGACTGTTTTGAAATGATAAAGATGCTATAAGATGTTGAAATTTAAGTTCAAATTCAACACTCTGGTTTTGACACCAGTCAAGCCGTTTTTGAAGATTAAAAGCTTTGTTTTCCACATCATTATTGAGTTGTCGAAGAATCTCATTCTCATGTATCAGATTATCAATCTCCATACGCAACAACTTACTATCCACAGCATGATCATTCACAAGCAAAGCATTACTAGATTCATAGAGCGAATTCATAATCACAGACACCACGTCATAACACAAAACTTTTTCCAAGAGTCGATCATTTTCTTTTGCTAAAAATTTCCTTTGATGTTTTTGACGTTGAATTTTGTCATCTTTAGCTTTGAAAATGGTTTGCATAGATGCAACTTCCGTTTGTAACTCCTCTTCCCATTTTGTTGCGCATTTCTTCAGATTTCTGACATGAGGAAGAATTTTCTTTTGAAGAATCTCTTTCTTTTCTTTTTGAGCAGGAGAAAGAAAAGATGAGATAGGAATTTGAGAACTAAACTCAATTTCACTCTCCAAACGAGAAATGTCGTCCATAAATGTCTCAAAATATCGAAGAACCCGACATTTTGGAGGCATTTGTGGATCAGCAAGATCCTCTGTCAGACAATCTTTGAAATGGACAGCAGTCGTGGGAACAGAAGTTGTAGACGAAGGAGCACTTATGTTTGTGTATGTTAACGTTTGTTCTGGATGGTCCTTAGGAGGAACAAATGATTTGCTCAAATGAGGTCGTGCATTATAATCATAATGTATCTTTGAAAATTTTGTTTGTGAATCTGATCGACCCTCAATCTTGTTAGCAAGAAACTCAGTTTCTTCATCAACAGAGTACATAACAACACGTTGAAAGGTATCATCTAACAGAAATGTTGCATTGTACAACTTAGGATTGTTTTTTAGTGCTTTGTGTAAATTACGGGGTGTGTCACTTCCAAGTGCAAAACTTACTCCTTTAGGACTCGGTTTCACAACATTCTTTTGAATTTGCGTTACAGAATTACCCGTTTTATACACAACGTTTTGAAATTCTTTGAGTTTGGTTTCCAAATCCAGAATTTGATCAAGATAGGAGTCAACACGTTTCCTAGTGGCTTGCTTTTCTTCAAGAAGATCCTTCTGAGATGCAGAAAACTCAGATTGAGTTTTTAACAACTCAGAATTTAAAGCATCAATTTGTTTTTTGAATTCAAATTGATCCTTTTCTTTTTGAGAGAGAAGCTCAGCTTTGGCTACGGTTAGCTCACGAACTTGACTTTCTAGATTTTGAACTTTTACGTATTCTTGTTGAAAAGCTATTTCAAAACCTTTTTCACGTTTATCTTGTTTAAGATATCCCGAAAGTTGTTGTTGGTAGCACTCATTATCCTTTGTTAACAATGCAATTTTATCTTTGAGCTTCTGATTGATGTCATTGCATTTTTCTATTTGTGACTGGGTGGTCAATAACAAGGCCTGTAATTCCGAATCTTGATCAGTCAAAGGATCTATTTGATCAAGATGATCACAATTGTCATCATCAATGGGATCATCAAATGAAACAACGGTATCATCATCATCAAATGATACAACCGTGTTGATTTGATCATCGAATGTTGATGAGAATGAATCATGTTGATCAAACGTTTCATTTGTAGATGAAGATGCAGCTGGTAAAGCAATTTCATGGATGAGACATGTAGAATCAGGTACCTGAGAAAGACCATCGGTATCATATACCGGGCCTGACTCGGAGATGTTCATTTCTTGCATATTAGCCATAAGCATGACTGCAGCATTTGCCTCTAAATCTTCCATTTCATCATCTGATTCCACATTAGCCATAAAACTTTGATCATTCTGAGTCAACCTTCCAGCAGCTTTTTCATCTTTGAGTGCCATCAAAAGAGCCTCTTTGTGATAAGCACTGCCCATTGTTCTTGGCTTCGGAAAGCATTTGCCATGTGACCGTTCCCCCCACAGTTATAACATGTGATAGACGTATTTGCAATGCCTCTCTGAACATTCCCAACATTCGAATTTCCTCTCTGAGCATTCCCCATACTGTTTCTGTTTGCCCCTGCAGTATTGAACCTATTTCCTCCTGACTGAACCCTTTGAGTACCATATCCACGATTTCCCGAACCATATCTGCCTGAAGACCTATTTTGAATTTCAACTCTGCCATCATGAACAACTGCCTGATTCCTGGTATTTGAAGATGAACGAAGACGGTTGTTGGATTTGGTGAATCTTCCAAATGCGTTAGCAATCAATCCAAATGCTTCATTAAGAGAGTTGAAAGCATCCTCTTCTTCATCATAATCTGCATTTGAGTACAGCATTGAATCGGTGTTGTTGTATGGAACCAGCTGGTTATCAGAGTATGGTTGTGGTGCTTCATAAGGAATGATTTGATTATTAGGTTGGGGTGGAGGACTTGGTTGAAACGATGAGTGGCCAAATTCCTGGTGTGGTAAAGACAAGTTAGATTGAGCAACGAGAGCAAGTGAGTTTGATGTTGGTGCGGGTGTGAAACCTCCTCGTGCTGCAATTTCTTTATCCACTTCTGATTGATGTTGTCTGAGGTAATCATACATGAGTCCATATTTGACATCACCAATTTTCTTTGTCTGCCTTACAAAAGTTGCATACTTTTGCCATTCAGGACCAAGACATCCAAGGAATTTTGAGTTGACAGCAATCTTTGGTAACTTTATATCATGACGATCAAGGTCATTGATAATGTTGGTGAAACGGTGATAGTAAGATTCAATGGTTTCCCCTGGTTCCATGATGAAGTGGGTGTACTCCATATACAATTTAGACTCAAGATCTTCCTGGTTTAGCTCTGTTCCTTCCATGAGAAGATGAACATGTTCCCACATATCTTTGGTTGTCTTTTGAGCATCAATACTTCGATAGATAGGATTGGGAATCCCTTGAAGTATGAAAGACATTGCCAATTGGTTTGCTTCTTGTTGTAATGTTTGCTCAGTTGTATAATTTGCAACAGGAATGGGAGTGGTTGTTTCTTCTCTCTCTGTAGTTGCTGGAACAACAGTAGCTGGAATAGGATAGGGTCCTTCTTCAATAACTTTCTTGAGATAGATACCATGAGGTTTTTTCAGTTCAACGAATCTGAGGAATCTACTAGCCCATTGCACGTAGTTACCCGGAGTTAACATTGGTGGAGTTTCTTGACTTCCAGCTTCATGACGTGATTGCTGACTACTAATTGCCTCACACATCTTGTTAAACCAATGAGGTTCTCTGGAGTAGGATGAATAATTCTGCAGTTGTTGATTCTGTTGCATGATCTGTTGTGGGGACACTTGTGGTGGAGATAGAAATTGATGTTGTTGTACGAATGCTTGTTGTTGTTGATACTGAGGGTGAAATTGCTGTTGTTGTTGTGGATGTTGCTGTAGCTGGTAGTAGTAATTGAAATGAGGTGGTTGAGACATATCTGGATCTTTTAAGATAATTAAGATATGTGTTGATGATGTAGGTTAAGTTGGTTTAGAAATCTAGAGATTTTGTTCAAATGCGATAAAGTACTGTTCACCAAATGCGATAGGGCAATACACCAACTGCGATAACCAAGTGCGATAACAGTTCACCAAGTGCGATAAGATCAGTTCACCAACTGCGATAAGGACAATATACCAAGTGCGATAACCTTCAATAGCGATAACGAAGTAGAAAGTGCGATAAAACTATCAAGTGCGATAAATAATGACAAGTTAAATATGTTATCTTGAAGTGCGATAATTTATTGCAAACTGCGATAAAGTATCCAACAGCGATAAGATAATATATCAAACTGCGATGATTTATGGCAAGTGCGATAGATTTATCACAAATCCAAATTCGATAAATTCTCAACTCTTGTACAAGAGAAGAGAAGCAACTAAGTCGAAGTATTACTACTTTCTAATACAAGAAAGTCTAATACTGAGTCCCAAATGCGATAATTGAAGATTTCCCAAATGCGATGAAACCCTAATCTTTCTTGATTCAAACTGCGATGAAACCCTAAGTTATCTTGATTGCAACTGCGATAAAAACCCTTCAACTGCGATGAAACCCTAACTTGTCGAAGTTCACTCAGAAACCAAAAATCTCACTTTTCATAAACTTTTTCCAATCGCTAAAAATATGGATTATCCCAAATCGTCCAAATAACCAAAAATCCCGATTGTTTTTTACTTTAAACGATTAGTAACCACTAGATTTAATAAAGATTAAGCTTGTTAACGTTTAGAAAATGAAATTCGATGAAGATGATTGAAATTTCAACGATATCAAAGTAACTTTGCAATACAAAACAAGAGTTTAACGTGAATATTTGAACAAAAAACCTTACTAGATCTATAAAACCAACGTAATTAAGAATACTTAATGACTCAAACACGTAATCCTAATTATCCCTTGGCGTATGATACCACTTGTAGGTCACGACTAAATCTCAAACACACACTCAATAAGACAACTAAGAACTCGTACTACTACTCTATTAAGCTACGTATGAGATGAAAGAAATAAGCTAATAAGCACTACTAAATAAGATAAGAGAATAAGAAGAAAAAGAATAAGAAATGTGGTCGGATTTCACTTAATCAAACTTTACACGAGCAGGGCTTACGCATATGACATGAAAAACCAACAACATGAATGACTCCCATGCCTTCTATTTATAGGCATTGGGAGGGGAATAATTCTTAGGAATATTCCCTTACATGTGATAAGGATAAATTAAATAAGATGACCGGTCCAAGGACTACTATTGAACCGGTCCAAAAATACAAATAATATAGTCCTAATCATGCAACATTAAATAAAAATGAACAAGACTTGAAATATATAAAACATGTTCCTAACAAGTTTCTTCTTCATCTGCCATGAAGCTCCAATCAAAACCTAAGCCATCAATAGCTACCATAGCTTTTGGCTCAATAACCTCCTCTGTTTTGGATTTGCTACCAAAACCTCTATTCTTGCTATCTTGCTGCCTTGGTCTTCTGCACTCTCTTGAGAAATGACCCATCATGTGACAGTTATAGCACTCTATCTTTGACTTATCAAAACCAGCAGCATCAGTGTTGCTGATTATGAGCTTCTTCCCCGTCTTGTGATAGAACTTCTTGGCTCTCATGCTAAGAAGAGAAATTTGCCATTTTAGATCCATTTCCTCCAGATCATCTTCATGGATCTCTTGGAGGTCTTCATAGGAGAGCATGGACCCATTGTTTTGACTTGTAAGAAAGGCACAACAAGTCTTTTCATCCAAAATACTTATGGTACTACTTGATGAACTAGCAGCACCAATATCATCAACAACTTTCACCTCTTCACTTGATTTTGAGGTACTAGGAGTTGACATAAATGCCTTGTTCCCAGTATTAGAACTAGTACCTCCATTCTTCTTCAAATCTTGCTCCACAATCTTGAAGTTGCTATACAAGTCCATCAGTTCCATGGTGTCTAGGTCTGGCTTATTCTTCCAGACAACAACATGCATAGCCCACTCTTCTGGTAAGCTTCTCAGAAATTTTGAGTTCAAATCTTCTTGGAGCATTTCAATGCCAAGAATAGCAAGTTGGCTCACAATATTCTGAAGCCTATTAAACATGTGGTCAAGAGATTCATTGTACGTAGAGGAGAAGTTTTCAAACTGCTGCTTGAGCAGTGTCTGGTGGGTTTTCTTGGTGGCTTCATTTCCACCATACCTGGCAATAATAGCTTTAAATAATGACTTGGCATCTTTGAACTTGCTGAAGTTTAGAAGTTGATCATTGGGAATGGTCATCATCAGCATGCTTCTTGCCTTCAAGTCATTTTTCTTCTTTATTCTATCTTCTGCAGATGATGGCTTTGTCTGCAGAGTTGACACAACTTTGCCGTCCACTGTTGATGAAGTGGTGGTAGGCTGGTAAGAGTTTCCATCTTCAATGATTTCCCAAAGTGCATAATCTTGCACTTGGAAATATTGCTCTATCCTCAGCCTCCACATCTCAAACTCATTCTGTTTGAGCATGGGAATCTTTGCAGCAACATTTGTCTGAATAGATTCAACATCCATTTCTTCAGCTTCTTCTTCTAAATCAATAATACCAGCCTGAGCTCTGATACCACTTGTTAGGATTGGACACACGGTTAAGGTGGTTAAACCTTTTGTTCTTTGTGTGTAATGATATATTGAGTGAATATGATTAAGTATGCGGAATCTACTTAATCACACTTAGAAGGTGATTTGTGTTGTGGAAATGGAATGGTTGTGTTAGTTCTATGACAATGAACAATAAAAGATTAACACCAAACGATTCAATATTATTAATGATAATAATACGAGTGATCTTGAAATATCACTAGGGTTACAACCTTGAATCTTAAGTTTTTACAACTTGTTATATTCTTGTGTTTGTTCTATGTCTTAACAGTTATGAGTTCTAATAATAACACACTTATATCTATTCATGCACACATAATATCGAGACTAAGATCTTCTTTTATAGTCCAAGAAGATCTTTACATATTGCTTAAAGTCTAGCCGACCTACTTGTTAACTTATCTTGAGTGTGTCAGTACATAAGATACAACATGTATCTGTGTACACAACTTGTTAACTAAGCACATGGGGTAAGATATTATCTACCGTATATTGTTGACCAAAATACAAATAATATCTTTTCATACTTATCCACTTAGCAGCAGAATGTACATTAGCAGCAACAATGAGAACACTAGCAACAGAATCCTTCAACAGCAGAGTGTTAAGCCTAGCAGCAGAATCATTTATCGCTAGCAGCAGAATCAAATGTTCTAGCAGCAGGAACAAACATTAGCAGCAGAAACAAAATGCACTAGCAGCAGAATCACACTTAACATTTTTCTTTGAATAGAACCCGATATTAAACTTCTTGAATATTTAATTCCCAACAATGTTTATTAAGTTTCTCATACAATCGTCACAAAGTACAAGACCAAAATATTCTTCGACTAATGAATTGAAATCAACCACTATTGAGAACGCTTTCGACATTTAGACTCAACAATGATTAATCAAGACAATAAACAAGACAAGTTCCAATTTAACCAAATATTATGTTATCATCATATTCCAAACAAACACTACAAATATCCAAACATCCCTTTATCACAAGTTATCATAATATCCAAACAAGTATACAAAACTATTCCATGGTTATTTCAATCAAACACAAAGATTCAATAATCATGGTAATCATAAACATCATGAAATATAAAAGTAACAAGGTTTACCCAAAGTATGAATTATAATAGGCAAAGGTAAAGGATTTATAACCACCTTCAAGCCTCCAATCAACTATACGCTTTCTACCAAGCCAGAAAATAATACCCAACACCTTCTTCCATGTGTTTGAGTCTTTTTCTGAAAATGGCAAAGGTTGGTGGTCTTTTGGGAGAGATAAGTTGGTGAAAATTCGTCCTTAAGGGTGGAGGGTAGAATTTCATCATGAAAACCAAGCCTAAGCACTCATATATATAGTAGAAATCAACCCTTAGCCTCTAAGTATGAAACTTGGGCACTAAGTGTCATAAAATACCAAGAAATTGAGTAAATGGAGGTAAGTGATCGGGCTTGGGGCTTAATGACACTTAATAATGCATTAAAAATAACTTGAGAAGGTCAGATTGGTCCATCCGATCAGATACGGGACCATATAAGATTGGTCCATCCGATCAAATACGGGACCATACCGATCGGATGGATGAAAAAGTTAGCTCCATCCGAATTGGTTGCGGGCCAACACCGATTAGATGGAGCATTTTTGACATAAATGATAAACACGAAAGTTGTAGATCCTTCTCTCCTGGTTCCGTGGCCGCTTGAATCATCTAAATCCGAGTTCGTATGCTCAAATTATGGCCAAAATGGTAGAGGTGTGTCGGGAACAACGAGTCTTCCATTATTTCTTCGTTTTAGCTTATTTTCTTCATTTCTTTTCTCGTTTTCCCTCTTGTGCTTTATTTTTGAGTCTTTGGAGTGACAACTTCATGACTTTATCTTCTCGAATATACTCTAAGAGACTCACTTTTGTCAAGAATTCTTCGTATATGCATAAATCTTCGTTTATTGATCGTTTCTTCGTCTTTTTCTTGGTTTTCTTTGTCGTGAGCTTCCATGAACCTAAAATAGAAATTATACTTCATTAAGTACCATAATTTCATAAAAGTGATCAATATATATGCATAAAATCCACGATAACGCAGCTAAAAACATGTACAATTTGAGCGTTATCAATGTGAAATTTCCAAGGATGGAAACAAGCTGATCATTGGAATTGAGTTAATTGCCAAGTTTGATAGTTGAAAATGAATCGGAAGAGGGACCAAATCTGATAGTGTAATCGGCACCATTACACATATATGCTGCACTCTCGATCTCGTCTGATGATATGGAAGTATAGGATCTATGACAAGCTGAATTGAACAACTGAGAATATGTAGTCGACTTACACGTTGTTGGTGATCCAAATGAATTTCTACAATAATAGTCAGGTGAGCCAAACACTTGGCAAGCAGTCCTACATCCGCCTTCACTTCTCAGTTCCGATGGGCACCTTTGAATTAAGTCATCAATACATCCCGTTTTGGCACAACTTCTTAACCCAGAACCTGACCCACCAGTCGGCTCAATAAGAATAGGCAAGTTTTAGCCATCAACAAAAGTGACGTCACAGGAGTCCATGCCTTGTAATTGGTTCAAACTAAATTATGCTAATGTAGCGGGTAGTTTGTTATTGTATACATTTCTGTTGCACTCCACTTCACCCTGTGCCACAGTCGCCACTTGTGCACGTTCCATTACCAGACACATCAAAGTTGCAACCTGTCCTACCCCAGATTATACCGCTCGTCCATCCGGATGGAGCTTCAAAAGTGATTGAATTACCTTTTGTGAGCTCGAATCCAGTGGTGCTAAAATTGTTATATTATAGAGACAACATGTAAGAGTGAATGATGTATTTATTATTTGATGACTTGATACATACAATATACATGGTATTTATAGAGTCTACCTCTAAACTATTTAGGGTAAATTACCAATTACCCTTAATTCTAGCTAATCAACATCAACAACTAATTTGCCAACTTAGTGCATATCCATAGCTCACGATTACAGCTAACACTCCCCCGCAGTCCGAGCGGCGAAATCGCGAAAGCTCGGACTGGAGTAGTAAACTAGAAAAAAAAAAGAAAAAAAAAAGACATTAACATAATAAAAACATAACTTTAGTCGACTCGTAACAAAACCGTACCAACGGTCGACTTTAGTCGACTGGTACCAACGGTCGGCTAAGTCGACTGGTAACACAAACGTACCAACGGTCAAATTTAGGGACTAGTACCAACGGTCAACTTTAGTCGACTGGTAATAAAGCCGTACGAACAATCAACTAATTGACAAACAATAAACTCATGCATTAACATCAAAGGAAAAGATGATAAAACAAAAGTTTGTTCTAAAACTTCAACCCCTAAAGAACCTTCCAAACAAACGGGGCGTGTTTTTCCCTAGGAAAACATAAAGATCACAGATTTAGAAGAAGTTGTGGTTTATTTTGGTTACGGATTACAGGGAGCCCTTCGAACCTCCAGCAACTGGAGGCTGCAGCGGAAGAGTCTATGTTTTGTGGATCTTAATGGCCTGATATCATAAATAGGCCCAAGTCAGACTTGTGGGTTGGGTCCATTAGGGTTAGGGTTTATGTCTTGTACTCTATATATTGTGCTTGAATAATAAATCATACCCACGAGGTTTCATTGTCTAACATGATATCGGAGCGGGTCTGATCCTCAGACCTAGGTAGCTATGTTGAGCCGCCTCCCTTAGGCCGGCCCGTCAAACCTTAATCACAAAAAAAAAAAAAAAAAAAAAAAAAAAAAAAAAAAAAAAAAAAAAAAAAAAAAAAAAAATCCCAATAATATCTAATTATTTTTGGTTCGATAAGCAGAAGAAAGGGAGGGACCAGGACGGTAGACGATTAACATTATAATAACAAAAGGGTATTCCCCTTTGTTTTATCATCAGTGGACGAACAAGAAAAAAGGGTATTCCTTTTGGAGGCTTTAAAGGCAGTAGTATTTGGTTACTGCTCTTGTTCGACGCACAACAAGGAAGAAAAAAAAAGGATACTCGAGTTTGAACTTTTATTGCTTTAATTATATCAAGTTGAATCTTTGTTAAATTCTTATTATGTTAAAAAAAAAAAAAAAAAAAAAAAAAAAAAAAAAAGCAATTAAATATTTAATTGCTTTTTTTTTTTTTTTTTTTTTTTTAATTGCTTTTTTTTTTTTTTTTTTTTTTAATGTCGAATCTAGGGTATTAATTCCCGAGACGACTTTTGTTGGTGTCGAATCTAGGTTTCTTATTCCCGAGACGACTTTTGTTGGTGTCGAATCTAGGGTTCTTATTCCCGAGACGACTTTTGTTTGTGTAGAATCTAGGGTTCTTATTCTCGAGACGACTGTTTGGTATACTTTGGTTTATCCTTCGGATACTTTGGGTTATCCCGTTTTATTTTGGTTTATTGTTTTATTTTGCTTTCTTAGTTTTCTTCTTCAGTCCAAGCTTTTGCGATTTCGCTGCTCGAACTACGAGGGAGTATTAGTGAATAAATAGGCACAAGCCCGACTTGTGGGTTGGGTCCATTAGGGTTAGGGTTTATGTCTTGTACTCTATATATTGTGCTTTAATAATAAATCATACCCACGAGGTTTCATTGTCTAACAAAAATTTGGTGTGCCCGTTGTGAGATTCCGGGCCAAACAGTGAATTCACAGTTATTAAAAAAAGTAATATTAGTCCCTGAAGCTCCTGCAAATATAAAAAAAATTGTATTCAGAACAAAATCATAGCATCGACTAGACCATTAATCTAGCCGTATCAAGATGGCCCAAAACCAAGAAGTTGTGAGTTTAAGTTATCAGGAACAAACAATAACGTGCGAGAAATTTTTGTTCAAAGAAATATGAGAGGTAGGATTTACCATTAGATAAACAAAAGAAAAGGATAGTTAGAATTTGAGGAACTATTTTTATATGAAATTTTGAAGATGATGATAACAAAGTATCCATATTTAATTCATTAAACGCAAGAAACGTTTTGTGTTGAACTAATCAGTTTTTTTATTAATGACAGCAGTGTTGCACAATTAGTCCACGGTATTAAACTGATCAAATCAATAGAATCTATGACTAAGACATTTATGGACCAAGTCATGCAAACCAGATATTAAAGTTATGAGTAGAACAATTTTAGTCCTTAAAAGATTCTGTGCAGATTTAGGTGCTGTTTGTTTTTTAAGAGGTTTTATGTCTGAATCTGAATACCACTTCTGAATATAAAAAGTGGTCCAAAAGTCTGAATCTGAATTATTTTAGACTGTCTGTTTTTATAAAATGTCTGAATAAACAAAAAACAATCCTTTCGATATAAAACAAACCAAAAGACCCTCCATTCGTGATTGTTAATAAAAAATCAAGACCAAGATGAGGAGATAAGGATTGAAAAGAAGTAGGTGTAAAGTTTAGGCTTTTCAGATGTAATCAGATGGTATTCAATGTATGACCGAATTAGACCCTATTCAGATGTATTCAGACTTTAGTTTTCTGGAAAAAAAAAACAAACAGTCTGAATCTGAAAATGTCTGACCGAATCAGACTTCAGATGTATTCAGACCTTTTGAAAAAAAAAACAAACACAACCTTAGAAAAGAAATCTAAGCATATTCTTTTAAAATAGATTCTTTCATCTCGATATCTGATGAAGCGAAAAGTGTACCGCTTTTAAGGGGTCATTTAAGCCCTAAATCGTATTTATTTGATCAAATATTGCCCTAAATCGTTCCTTTTGTCATTTTAGGTACTTTTGAGGAGAAATCTGGAAAAGGAAGCATTTTGGACGTTTTTGGAGCATAAAAGTGAAGAAAACGACAAAGTCTCAAAATCGGCGGAAAATTACCTTTGACGGCGTCATGATTTGTTCTGGACGGCGTCATGGCTTGGCAAAAGTGGTGGATGTGAAAATTACTCATGATAAGCCAGAGAAATTTGCATGGAATTCTGACGGCGTCACGCTTTAATGTGATCAAGGTCGTCACGGCTTAATTTAAAGAGGGACGGCGTCAAGCCATTATCTGACGGCGTCAAGCCTTGATAAGCCATAACGGATTTTGGAGAGCTAAAGAGGGACGGCGTCAAGAAGGCCATCCGGGAACCCTAAAAGCGGCGAGGTGACGGCGTCACACTCCATAACGTGACGCCGTCAGATCTGAAAGTCTATATATAGTTTTGCAATTTTTTGTCATTAGGGTGGAACTTATTGGGGAACTTTGTGTGTGAAAACCCTAAGACGATTTTAGCAGCTTTTTCAAGGCTTTTTGCCTTGAGATCTTCCATGTTACATTGAAGATAAGTTATCAATTAATCATTCAATATGTCTATGTGTTGTTTGATTCTATCTTGTTCTTGTCTTTTGTTTAACATGCTAGGCTAGATTTATCTTGTGTTTGCTTAGATCTAATGAAACCTAGCTATTGATTATTGGTTATTAGTGTGTTATTAGTTGTATTGGATGATTGTTCATCTATGTTAGGCTTAAGAAAACTGGCTAACTTCCTATTCGGTAACTTGCTTGAACGTCTTAAGAAACATGAACCAATGTGTACTAAAGGTTTTTATGGTTATATTTAATGCACAAGCGAATTCTAGTGATCCCATGTTAGGAGCTTCTTAGCCGGCTCGACATAGGAGTGAAGTAGGAGCTTGTAGAGTTGGGGAAGTACGTACGCCACCCCACGATTGGTATTAAGGAATACACCCGTCATCCACGCAATTAATACACACTAATCAACCGGTAAAAGATAGTTAGGGAGTAAGGAAATCTAAGTAAACACATTCCTCTCCACATAAGTTTTACCACCTTTTCATTTTCAGTTATTTCATTTTATTTGCATTTGTAGTAACTTGGGTTAGTTGACTAGCAACTAATTCCGCCCACTCTTTCAAACCCGAGATTTTACTTGCTTTCATAAAATTATAAAAAACATAAAAAGAATCTTCTCTCACCCTTAGACCTATTAGAGTAGTTTTTCATACCTAACGAACACTATTCCCTGTGGAGAACGGTCAATCCCCCGTACTTACCACTACACTATACTACATCGGTCAGGTACACTGCCTAGTGGGGTTGTAAGCCTCTTGAGATCCCTCGAGAGGTAAAACCTGTTGTAAGGTTGCAAAACCACGCATCAAGTTTTTGGCGCCGCTGCCGGGGAATAGTTATTGTTTAGGTTGAATTTTTTATTTTATAGGTCTACTCACTAGATTCCTTTCTAGTGAGATTTTTATTTTCTTTTTCTAAGTTTTCTTTAGTCTATCTATTTTCTTCGTTTCTTTGTTCGTAACTATTACCATTCGACATCATGGAAGATGGTAATATCCTTGATCCCAACAACCCACCACCACAACAACCACCACCACCTCCTAGAGCCCGTACTTTAGGAGAGTACTCCCGTCCTAGCCACCATGGCTATCGGAACACCATTGAGCTCACTCAAGGAGCCAATGTCACTCCCTTGCGATCCGACACCATCCGGTTGGTGCAAAGCGGATGCGCATTCCATGGACTTCGTTCTGAAGATCCTAATCAACATCTCAAGGACTTTCTCAAAATCGTTGATTCTATAGACCTTGATGTTGCCACTCGAGAGACGACCCGATTGCGTCTCTTTCAATTCTCTCTGCGGGACCAAGCTAGTCAATGGCTAGAGCGTCAACCCGCAGGATCCATCACCTCTTGGGATGATCTCACCACTCGTTTCCTTGCTCAGTTTTTCCCACCGAGAAGAACTACCAAGCTAAGGAATGATATCTTGATGTTCCAACAACGTCAAGGCGAAACCCTCTACGAGGCATGGACTCGATTCAAGGACTTACTCCGAAAAGTCCCTCACCATGGCATGGATCCTTGGCTACAAATTCAAGAATTTTATGACGGCGTAAACCATCAAACTAGAAGAACCCTTGATTACGCTGCCAATGGGAGGCTGAGCAGGCTCAGTGTCGATAAGTGCTGGGAAGTCATCGAGGACTTAGCACAGTACGAAGAAGAAGAATGGAATGACTCAATGTTCTCGGAAGTAGGGACTTTAAATTGCATAAGTGCAACCCAAGAACAGCTGTTCAAAAACATAAAAAGGCAGGTTGAGAAATTAATGAAATCCGAGACACCTACGGCTGATGAAAATCCCGATGAGTGTGTAAACACAATTGGTAGACATACGTTTCATCAATTCTCGCGACAAGATGAATTTGAAGGGATAATGCTAACTTTCATGAACAACCAAGAGAGACGAATCCAGGAATTAGAAACTCACTTGAAAAACACCCAAGATATGTTCATGGAGCTAGCCGAAAAATTCATCTTGAGAATAAAAGAGAAAATTAGGGAAAAAGCTTCACACAAAAAGATCGAGAAGATCTTTGAACTCCCGGTCCCTAATAAACCATACAACGAATGGAGTGATGATGAAACCCCTCCCCCTAAGCCTTCACATTTACAACCCTTTTATCCATTTGGACCCCCTCGCGAGAAAGAGAATTCTCAAGATCATGGCATTTTCGTAGGAAGCATGGTTGTTACGCTCCCTAACTTTCATGAAGCTAGGAAACGATCTTTTGGCTTTAAGCCAGGTGTGAGAAGAACTAAATTAAAGCACACCCTCAATTCGAACACCCCCTGGAAAAGTTCCTCCCACTCCCTGAATACCTGCCGTGATGGAAATTGGAACCTGAATGAGACGTCAACCGGCCCTTTTCAACATTTTACTACATCCCGTGACAGTAACAAAACATTTGACCCAGGAGGAACTTGTTAACGAGACTAGCTATCAGGATTATTGACCCTGACTAGCTGCTCCCTTAAAGTATAAGGGGCTCATTTGTAAACTGGCACAAAGTAGTAAAATACGCTAACCTGACGGCGTCAGGATTTGAACGTGACGCCGTCACCCCGTCTGCACAGCAATAACAACTTTAATTCCATCACTTTCATCACAAACCCCACAAACCATATCCACTCCAACCCCACCCACGAATTTTCAAGATCAAATTCACCGACTTTCGCTATCAATCTCCACGTGGTAAGTAATTCTTATTCATTCTTTTCGCTTTAATTATTCATAGGATTCGTAAATTTCGAAAATCCCCAACTCATGAAACCCTAGGATTGATTCATGCTTAGAACTCATAATGTCCTTTAATTAGTGTTATTTAGCAATAATTAAAGCATTTGATAATTGGCAATCAATTGGGTCTATTCACTAATGGGGAGGCCACGAATTTGAACCATAACCTATGATCCAATCACCCATTTTGCTGTAAAAAGGGGCGTTTGGTTTAAGCTTAAAGTTTGGATATTGATTTTTCCCTCGTAATTTCGGATTTAAATTTGGTCGAACCTGACGGCGTCACCTAGCAAAGGGTGACGGCGTCAGACCTGTCTGATGCTCCACCAAATCTTTAATTCACATATTAACACTTTTGTTCCTCCCTGCTTTGTTCCAGATAATGAGTAAGCGTCAAAGACCTAGCCGAGGGAGTTCTTCCAGATCTCAACAAAGAAACTTTGGGGACACGGTCCTCAGTTGGGGTGTCTTTGATAATGATGCCGCCACAACTAAATACACCCAACTGCTACAGCATAAAGTTGAAAATGGGGCTGTGGTAGATTGGAGCTTTCTGAGGAGGGAAGGTCTTGAGCAGACCTTTCTCCAAAGCTTTCAGACGGATGAGTTTACCGGCCATCAGTGGGAAAGCCTGTTTAGAATTCAGGAGCCGGTCTATGATGAATTGGTACGTGAATTCTTTGCCACTTTTCACTTTGACATGGCTGAGGCAAGGACCGATGTGGGCAGTACCACAATCTACTTCAGGCTGGGGGGTGAGCTTAGGACGTGCTCGGTTACTGAGTTTGGATGGAGACTTGGGTTGTATAGTCAGCATGAGACCACTCAAGCAGGGTTCATGCCTATGTTGTTGCATGGGGAGTCGATGAGGAATGATTTTAGATGTTCCATGTTTTGGCCTACTATTGGGGATGGGGTGTACACCTCGACTACTGTGGCGTCTCAAATCAGGGAACCTAGGATTAGGTTGACCCATAGGTGTCTCACCTACAGCTTGACAGGGCGCCACAGCTCTCACCACCGTGTCACTACTTCAGACCTCTTCTACTTGTACACCATTTACTCGAATGAGGTTTACTGCAACATCCCATTCTGGGTTGCTAGCTTTCTGCATGGTGGAGTTGGGGAAAGGGAAGGAGACAGGATTTATGGTGGGATGTTTATCACCCGGCTGGCCCGATCCTATGGAGTCCTCAGGCCCGAGGTCATGAGGTATTTGAGTAGTGGTGATGCATGCAGGACAGTGAAGGTTAGGTCCCTGAAGCAGATGGAGGTGGTTATGGAGATGCATGATGGGACCTTTATGTGGTATCATCCAGGCGGTGATGAGGATGCCGGTGATGAGGATGCTGGTGATGAGGATGATGAGGAGGAGGAGCAGCCGCAGCAGCAGCAGCATGGGGGTTATGAGGCTGGTACCGCAGATTACTACCGGCACATGAGCAGGGGGGATTGGCAGGCTCATCAGGGGGCATGGATGGGCCAGGTTGATACTTGGAGGACCCGGGTGGACGAGAGGTTTGACTGGATGTATGATCACACTGTTCGTCAGATGCAGCATCTATCCACACGTGATCAGTTGGACCCACACCTGCAGATTGACCCTTTCCCGGGACGTGAGCAGGATTACCCACCATACGGGTACTACGGGCACCTCCCTCCTGGCTACGACTATCGCCAAGGTCCCCCACCCCAGTGATGATTTGTTTTGATGTTATGATATTTGAACAATTTAATTTATGGTTGTATGATTTAGAACAATTGGGTCTGTAATAGTTTAGGATAAGGCCTCTGTTGGCCTTTAAACATTTGCGACATTGATTTTCTTTATTGCATGCAAGCCTTAGTTGTTTGTTTATTTATTTATTTGTTTGTTTGATTTTATTTGTTTCTGTATGTGTGTTTAAGTTTTATTATTATTGATTCATGCTAAAAACTAATTTGTGAAAATGCTTTATTTTGTTTTTAACTTCGTCTTAACTACATATAAAGGTATTTTGCAAAATGTTAAGTGTAAGGGAAATCTAAATCGGTTTATTAGAACACAAATGAACATGAATCGTAATAATATTAAATGAACATACATATTAGTATTTGTTTGAGTCAAATGCTTGTATCGAGTCATAATGATGTTTTGCAGGATTTCCAGGAAGTAAGGTATAGGTTTTTCCAAAAATTTTCCGGAAACATAACATGAGAATTCTGTCAGATTATTTCTGATGGCGTCAGGATCTACAACCTGACGGCGTCAGGTTTAATTTTCTGAAAATTTTTGAAAGTTTTGTTTTCATAAAAAGTTTTTATTAAATTTCTAACTTATAATCTCCAGGAATCTGCAAAATAATCATTCCACAAGCATTATATCCTTATATATAGATTTATCCCGCCGATGTTATGCAGGTTTTCGTGTTTGTTTTCTCAGGTTTAACAGGTTATTTTGGACAAGGAGATATATGTGGAATCAAGCTATTGGTGATGCATTAGTCTTGGAGCTTTTACATTCTCTTGGAAGAAGATTTAACCATGTTACTTCATTATCCACCGAGCGAATCAGGGGAGTATTTGATTTCATTCTTTTACTTTATGCTTTTACATCTTGTTATTTGAACATTGGGGACAATGTTCATCTTAAGTGTAAGGGGGGGGGTAAAAGTACGATACTTTAGAGAATGCAATTGCACTTGATTTTTGTTTGTTTAATGGTAGATGTGTAATAAAACTGAGAGAAATACTTGTTAGGGCAATTTTAGTGCCAAATTTAAAATTTTTTACAACATTTAGGAGTGAAACTTTGATCTTAATGAGCGTCTCAAGGATAGGAATTATATGACTAGCACAAAAACCGTACCACTAAAAAATTTTCCACCCCCAAATATGTGAGGTTCGCCCCTAGAATTGGTAGGAAAAGCATTTATGCTATGATGTGTGTACTGGTAGCACTTAGATTCTAGAACTTGCGTTAGGACCATTCCGAGGCCACAAGTGAGACTACATTCGTGTAGTTAGATTTACTACATGATAAGAGGCATTAGGATAAACCCATTGTTTTACACCTGTGTTTTTGTTATAATTACATTGGCTACATTGGTCAAGTAATTCTCCCACACCCTTTGCGTTGTACTCATTTTAGTGCACGATACCCCTAGTACACCCCTCAGAGCCTATCTTTTCATTTCGACCTTTAAGCATTTTACTTAAAGGAAGAATTTGTTACACCCCACTTAAATGTACACCCAAATCGCCTTAGCCTACCTTGTATGCACTCATTTTTAGTGCATTATTGTGACAACATTTGTTTAAACCCAAGTTAATTATCTAGTTGATTACATGGTTGCTAAGTCGAGTCATATCCTTGTACATATTGTTTTGGGACGATTGGGACTCATGGGTGAAGTACTAGTGTAATGGAGTAATGGAGAAGTACATCATTTATTACCCCCATATGTGCTAAATATTTTAAAAGTACTCCAAGTGTTTTGATTATCTTAATTCGAGTCATTAGAATAGTAATTTGTAAAGTTATGTAAAAGTTCAAGTGTAAGGGGAATGCAACGCCCCTATGATGTATTATTTTGGATGGTAGGGCAAAAGTGTATGCAAAAAAAAAAAAAAAAAAAAAAAAAAAATCAAGAAAAATACAAAAAAATGAGAAAAAGAAAAGTAGAAAAAACATACGGACTACCATCCCGTTTCATTTTATGTTTATTTTATGTTTTTGTTATTTTATTTTTAGCTTAAGATTGAGTCGAGTCTTGGCTTAGCAACATTGTATAGTACATGTAATTGATCAAGATCTTTAACTCGCCACCAGTAAAATATCCTTTATCCAACAAAACCGTGTTTTCCTTTTCCCTACACCTAACGTTATAACCCATTTAAAAGCCCTCTTTGATAGTTTATCTTAGGTGCTTACGCCCAGTGGAGGAGGTTTTCGATCCTTTCCCAAGCCTATGGTAATCTATTCGCTATGACAGGTAGTGAGAGATATTATCCGTTTTCATTTATGAGATTTATTTTGATGACACTTGAGAGATGTGAGTATCTAAACACTACTTGTGAGGTGCTAGTATGTAATCTCCGTGCTTATTATGATTAAAGTGGAACGAATATTTGTTGTAATTACTTTTATGTTAGCATTAAATGACCCCTAACTTGTATTTTGATTAGAATAAAAGCGCATTTGCTTGAGGACAAGCAAATCTCAAGTGTAAGGGTATTTGATGAAGCGAAAAGTGTACCGCTTTTAAGGGGTCATTTAAGCCCTAAATCGTATTTATTTGATCAAATATTGCCCTAAATCGTTCCTTTTGTCATTTTAGGTACTTTTGAGGAGAAATCTGGAAAAGGAAGCATTTTGGACGTTTTTGGAGCATAAAAGTGAAGAAAACGACAAAGTCTCAAAATTGGCTGAAAATTACCTTTGACGGCGTCAGGATTTGTTCTGGACGGCGTCATGGCTTGGCAAAAGTGGTGGAAGTGAAAATTACTCATGATAAGCCAGAGAAATTTGCATGGAATTCTGACGGCGTCACGCTTTAATGTGATCAAGGTTGTCACGGCTTAATTTAAAGAGGGACGGCGTCAAGCCATTATCTGACGGCGTCAAGCCTTGATAAGCCAGAATGGATTTTGGAGAGCTAAAGAGGGACGGCGTCAAGAAGGCCATCCGGGAACCCTAAAAGCGGCGAGGTGACGGCGTCACACTCCATAACGTGACACCGTCAGATCTGAAAGTCTATATATAGTTTTGCAATTTTTTGTCATTAGGGTGGAACTTATTGGGGAACTTTGTGTGTGAAAACCCTAAGACGATTTTAGCAGCTTTTTCAAGGCTTTTTGCCTTGAGATCTTCCATGTTACATTGAAGATAAGTTATCAATTAATCATTCAATATGTCTATGTGTTGTTTGATTCTATCTTGTTCTTGTCTTTTGTTTAACATGCTAGGCTAGATTTATCTTGTGTTTGCTTAGATCTAATGAAACCTAGCTATTGATTATTGGTTATTAGTGTGTTATTAGTTGTATTGGATGATTGTTCATCTATGTTAGGCTTAAGAAAACTGGCTAACTTCCTATTCGGTAACTTGCTTGAACGTCTTATGAAACATGAACCAATGCGTACTAAGGTTTTTATGGTTGTATTTAATGCACAAGCGAATTCTAGTGATCCCATGTTAGGAGCTTCTTAGCCGGCTCGACATAGGAGTGAAGTAGGAGCTTGTAGAGTTGGGGAAGTACGTACGCCACCCCACGATTGGTATTAAGGAATACACCCGTCATCCACGCAATTAATACACACTAATCAACCGGTAAAAGATAGTTAGGGAGTAAGGAAATCTAAGTAAACACATTCCTCTCCACATAAGTTTTACCACCTTTTCATTTTCAGTTATTTCATTTTATTTGCATTTGTAGTAACTTGGGTTAGTTGACTAGCAACTAATTCCGCCCACTCTTTCAAACCCGAGATTTTACTTGCTTTCATAAAATTATAAAAAACATAAAAAGAATCTTCTCTCACCCTTAGACCTATTAAAGTAGTTTTTCATACCTAACGAACACTATTCCCTGTGGAGAACGGTCAATCCCCCGTACTTACCACTACACTATACTACATCGGTCAGGTACACTGCCTGGTGGGGTTGTAAGCCTCTTGAGATCCCTCGAGAGGTAAAACCTGTTGTAAGGTTGCAAAACCATGCATCAATATCACATATCACATACGTCGTCCTATTCATAAGAAATTTGAGCGTGTTTATGATTTCATAATTTATCTCAATTTGATTTATTTAGAGGAGAGATTTTTACATACCAAAAGTTTCTAACATATAAAGGGACAAATCTCAACCATTCATTTTTGTTTTGAGAAAAAAATGAAAGACATTAATATTTAAAAATACAATTACCCCCATTTTTTTTATAATTTAAATATTGTAGAACCGTGGGGGGGGGGGGTGAATATAGCCTTTTCGACTTCTTCGAAGTTTAAATACTTTAAGCCTCATAGATCAATAAGTGGTTACACAACTAATACAACAACCACAATCACATCCAAAGTATATAAAGCATGTAAAGAGACACCACGATATATACTGGTTCGAGATGGGGGGTTTATACCATCCGTACGTCCAGTTGCGACTCCACGACACTATACTATTCACTAAGTATAATCCTTTCGGTGGACTACAAACCGTTACAACTTCGCTCCACCGATATGCAAAAAGATCGGCGCTCACTAAGAAGAGCTACTCCCCAACGGTATTCCGCCCTCGGAAAAACCACAAAGACTTCCCACCGGAAGTATCAAACCCCAACTAGATCCCCAATGATCTAGGTTTGGTCACCTCGACACAAGACTTCTCTTACAACCAAATCGAATGAATAAATGTTTGATTGTTTAATCAAAACCTAACCTAACCTGGAGACTCGATTGTAATAGAAAGGGTATAGATAAGAAGACCCTCGAAACAATCATAAGAGTGGATTAGGTTCTTGTGATTCTTCCCTTGCAAGGATATGTGTTCTTTCAAATGATGTTATGTGAAAGATTAAGAACACAAGATAGAATTAGAGGATTTCGAGAAGAGAAATAAGAGAGAAAGAAATAATGGCAAGGGGTGAGGAATACAAGAGGCAAGGGTGGGTATTTATAGGCCAAGATCCCAATTTGGGAAAAATTTACCGAGGCTGGCGCGTCGGAGCGCCAGCAGCGCGCCAGGCTAACTGGTAATTTTTTCCTTATGGGATCTTGTCTTTTAAATACCCAACCTTGCTAAACCCCCAATTGTAATTCACATATTTAGACCTTTACATTATTCATTCCAAAGGTCTACCAACTCAAATAGCCAATTTGTAAAAATGTTTTGTGAAGTGTTTAGGTTAAGCCAATTATTAAAGAGAGAAGGGTATAAGGGATCCAAATTTGTCGGGTAAGGAGAAAGCCGACTTTCAAATTACGTCCGAACCTTAACAGAAGGCTGGCGCGCTGTTGGCGCGTCGGAGCGTTGGCATCGCGCCAGGCCCAGTTATTGGGTCCGGAGAAATTTGGCTAACGTTTGTTATTTTATGTGTTTCGAATGTTTATTTGTCATCATTAAAATATAAGAAGACCTAACTATTGTTGTCCCAACAATCTCCCCCTTTTTGATGATGACAAATAAATTTCGAAAGCAAATAAAATTACAAATCGTAGCGAAGATTAAGAACGCCCTTTGCTTGAAAAGGAAGTGTGGATGTTAGAGATAGAGAGAGGGGATAATTTGAATTAATTTGAATTTGAAATTCAAATGTGTGAGAGGGAAGTGAGAGAGTGAGGTTGGGTTGAGAACAAACCATGGTTGGGTTATAAGAGAAAGCATGGTTAGGTTAAGAAGAAAATATGCCAAAGGAATATGCTTTCCTTGGTGAGAAAAGGTGGATGTTGGATAAGGGTTAAGAACTAACCATGGTTGAGTAAGATGAGATGGTATGGTTAGGTTAAGAGGGAATATCCAAGGGAATATTCTATGCTTGGAGAAGAAGGGGAGATGAAGGGTTGAGATGAGTTTTGTAACACCCCCAAATTACCGCAGCGGAACAGTAGTGTCAAGGGGGTATTACTTCATAATATAGATCAAGGTATAGAAAACGACCTCTAAATGAGACGTTTTGAAATATTATCATTCGAATTATTAAAATCAGAGTTAATACAAAGATTCCAAAGTAAAGTTACATAAAAGTTTTCAAGTGCATCGAATGATAAAGATAAGATATGAGTCCCCGAAGTATGCAATGACTCTAAGATCCATGCATCCACTATCGCCTTAACAACCTGAGATAAACATGCTAAAAAGTGTCAACCAACGGTTGGTGAGTTCAAAGAGTTTAGTTAAATAGTAAAGCATTGAATAAATATTTCACTGCAAAGGCATTGTAAATCCACTCAGTTCCAAGCCCCGCCCATACAAGACTTGCAACCTGTGTGTTTACAACCCACTTCTAAAGATTATAACAACGCCTTCTTGAAAACCCGAATCTATTTGAAGATAATAACAAAGTCTTTTTGGAGACTTGAAGTTACTTGAAAATTATAACGACTCTTTCTTGAAAACTCGGAGAAACTAAGATCAAACGCTAGCTTTTCTCAAGAACACATGAACTTTTTTACAAAATATAAGAGAAATGCCTTTGGTTTTAGGTCTTTGTAGATATAAGAAGGTGTGGTGCATTTTTTTAGATGAGTTTAGGTTTCTATTTATAGGCTAAGAAAATTAGTTAACTATATATTAGGTTAATAATTAACCATGGTTAAGTTAAACACTTGTAAACATCCTAGAGATCAATGGTCATTATCAAGCCACCAAGCTTGATGACACATCAAAAATTCCACCTAGGGCAAGAATGAGGAGGTTAAGATTTCTATAAAATTATCTTGCCTTTACGGAATGAGTTTTGGTCTCGTTAATCGCTAACTGTAAGTCGTAAAGTCACGAAACTTAAAATCGGGTATCCTAAAAATATGAAACTTATAAATATGTGTAAAACTTATCAATATACTCTAAAAAGTATATTAAATGAGTGATAAGTTGTATCGGGGTGCTTAATTGTCGTAAAAACCTAAAACCGTAGGCTTAAAACGCGTAAAACGCAAAACCGGAAAATGTAAAAATCCAAATCTTGTGGAATTGTCGTATGATGTGAAAAATGCATATTTCTCTTGTTTGAAATTTTGTATGGACATATCGGGATGTTTAAATGACGTTTAAACCTAAACGTAAATCTCAAACACGGTTTTGTGAAACTTGCAAAAATGACCCGACGAGTGTCAAACTCTCGTGTTATCATGAAAATAGGTTAACTTATAAGAATGTAGAATAAAATTTTGGGAGTGAATAGTAAAAATTGGTTAATACTAGATTAACGTTGACTAATGACCAGGGAATTCTATAGGTTGCTACAGTACCTACCCCTTATCTTGAATCTCGTCTCGAGATTCAGTCTGTGTTATCACTGAAGTTGAATAATGTGATAGAATACTAAGTGTCTAGGGAAAACGTACCCATTATTCGTTAGCTGCACCCAAATGACCCAAATAGAATGCTCTCCCGCGAGGTGGACTGAGATGGACTCCAGGGTTTGGGTTATTTCCTTCAATTGCCAGAGCTAGATTTTCTTGTCTCTGCCTAGGTTCTCTATTGACTCTAGGACACACATTCCTGAGGTGATCCGGGCTGTTACATTCATAGCATGTCCTTTGATTATTCCTTATGTTGCCTGCATTCCCTGGTGCTTTGCACTGATTTGTAAAATGATCCAACTGATTGCAATTTATACACTGACGACGGGGTACAGGCCCCGGGTGATGAAAAGCACATTTAGCATACTTAGGATGTGGACCTGTATACCCTCTCTGACCAATACCAGTGGCCATAAAGGTTCTTGTCCTCTTGTTGTCAATCATTGGGACCATCTGCTTGTCTGACTCATTTTTCCCTTTCCGTTTATCACCGTTCCTCAACATTCCAGTCCTAATCATCTCATCTGTGAGAGTCCCTGCTCTCAATATTGCACTCTGAATTGTAGCCGGCTTAGTTGCTTTCACAGTTCCACGAATTTCGGGAACAAGACCGTAGATGTACCTCTCGATCCTCTTTGATTCAGGGGTAACCTGATGAGGAACTAGTTTTGCTAACTCGTGAAATCGATCTGTGTAGGCTGCATGACCAGCTCCGATCATAGTGTGATGCCAGAGTTCACCTTCCAGCTTTTGCATTTCATTGTCTAGACAGTATTCCTCTTTTAGCAGTGCCTTGAAGTCGTCCCATGTCATACCTACAGCTGTTTCTCTTCCTCTAGCTTGAATCTGCATGTTCCACCATGTTAACGCCTTTCCTGACAGCGAGCATGCAGAATACTTCACCTTCTGATGCATTCCACAACTACTGATGTCGATCACTGACTCCATCTTTTCAATCCAACGGGTATACTCCAATGCACCTCCTTTACCATTGAACTCCATTGGCTTGCATGCCGTAAATTCTTTATACGTGCATCCAGTTGTGTGATGGTTAGTATTATTCCCACCTACACCATGGGTGACGTCATTTCTGCTTCCGTGGTTTCCCGAATTGTTGATATGGTTGCCCACCTGGGTGATAATAGTTGGAAGCAAGGTTTGGAGTTGTTGAGCGATGATGGCGGCAAAATCAGGATTTCCACCGTCGTTGTCATCATTTTTACTAATGCCGCGACCACTTCCTCTACCTCCACGTTTACTAGTCCTTCTACCCCTTAGTGTTGTACCTCCTCGGTTAGCGTTGCGTGCTGATCTCCTTGATGTCATTGTCTCTACATGGAAGGACATTTAGCGAACGTCAGAGATGAGGGAAAACTGTTGACTATCCAATATATACTTAACGTTCTCACAAAACCTCATCACTAGCTATTATCCTAAAGGGGTGCCAATGTCGATTAACGTACACATGGTTACATATGTCCACGTGGGTCGTGATGCATTTATAATTATGTTGTACACCATAATTATAATTGCCTCCTTTCACACGTGTACATATCACCAAGCACACATATCTCGACGTTACTTAAATGGTGAAAGGGTAGGGTGATTATCTCTCAGAAAATCCTCGAGCAAATTCATCAAATTTCTGCGGCTAAGTGATAACCTTTATTTAACTTAATCTCATGTCTCATCAAACAAGAACTGTCACAAGATCAAGTTAAATAGCTAGTTATCACTAAGCTCCACTCTTTTGATGACTCGACCAAATTCTGAGATTTTCCCTATTGGTACAAATACTATAACATCCAACAGCGTGGATAATAACAGAAAAAGTTCTACGTATGCAAGGCGATAGGGATGAGAGTCTTAGTGTATATAGTAGTTATAGTCTAGGCACCTAAATGCAACCTAGTTCTCTATAACCAAGTCTCTTATACCAATCTGTAACACCCCCAAATTACCGCAACGGAATAGTAGTGTCAAGGGGGTATTACTTCATAATATAGATCAAGGTATAGAAAACGACCTCTAAATGAGACATTTTGAAATATTATCATTCAAATTAGAGTTAATACAAAGATTCCAAAGTAAAGTTACATAAAAGTTTTCAAGTGCATCGAATGATAAAGATAAGATATGAGTTCCCGAAGTATGCAATGACTCTAAGATCCATGCATCCACTATCGCCTTAATAACATGAGATAAACATGCTAAAAAGTGTCAACCAACGGTTGGTGAGTTCATAGAGTTTAGTTAAATAGTAAAGCATTGAATAAAGATTTCACTGCAAAGGCATTGTAAATCCACTCAGTCCCAAGCCCCGCCCATACAAGACATGCAACCTGTGTGTTTACAACCCACTGCTAAAGTATGATTAAGACATATGTGTATACGAATATATGAGCACTTAATGTAATGAATAACAGCAAACTGAACCTCCTGACTGCGACTAAAGAATCATAAGAATTACTGGATTATATTCACCCAAGGTCTAGAATAAGGACACAAGGGTGGGGGGCGTCAGCCCGATAGTTACTATCAATACCTCTCCAACGGCTCCTATCCAGGAGTTAAACAATTGCTAAGAATAATGACTATATGAATAAGTTTAACCCATTGAGGCACATATCGTAATAAAACTACACATCATGTCCAAAAAGTATAAAAGCGTAGCGTATCATAAAAGTATAAATGTTTGAGTAATTGCATCACAAAACAAATCATGTATTTGATAAACGAGTAAAGTAATTTAAACATGTATCTCCCCCAAGTAGTTTAAAATGTATAAAAGAGTAAGAGTGGGGCTACGACTCACGGTGAACCGTGAAAGTTTTTAGAATGCTTATGAAAGTAAATAAATATAGTTGAGCATGTATCTCCCCCAAATAGTAAATCAAAACGTATAAAAGTAGGGGCTATGAATCTCACCATGAGTTGGATGATGTTTAAGGATATAACGAAATCGCAGGATAATCCGGAAAAACCTCTACGTGCAACCTAGCATATGATGTTATGTCTTAGGTTCTAAAGTAATAAAGTTAAAATGTAAATAATTCTATCTAAGTTTATTATATCGATCATGATTTTTTACTTTGTAATTTATAATATTTGTGTATGTCATTATAAAAATGGCTTACTAACTTGTAAAATGTTTTTAGTTTAAATATCGCACTACTGTTCGGGCCATCATAATTCAGAGGTAATGTAGTAAACGTTCGAGGAGCTAGGACACTTTAATTCGTAAATCCAGCAACTCGTCGATACGTTCACCCAAATGAAGCCCCTCACATGAAGTTCCCTACTAACATAGTACTTAATATGTGAAACATATATTTTACTTGCTTGATTATAGGACATATTAAGAGTTTATAAAAAACTAAATAATTAAATAAAAGTTCATAAGTATTTAAAGTTTATAAATACTTACCTTAATATAGAATGCTTGTTTATAAGAAAAAGGGAATATAGGCGGAGCTTCGACGTGAAATGTGTAATCTTCGTAAACCCAAGGCTACTTGAAGATTATAACAATGCCTTCTTGAAAACCCGAATCTATTTGAAGATAATAACAAAGTGTTTTTGGAGACTTGAAGTTACTTGAAAATTATAACGACTCTTTCTTGAAAACTCGGAGAAAATAAGATCAAATGCTAGCTTTTCTCAAGAACACATGAACTTTCTTACAAAATATAAGAGAAGTGCCCTTGGTTTTAGGTCTTTGTAGATATAAGAAGGTGTGGTGCATTTTTTTAGATGAGTTTAGGTTGCTATTTATAGGCTAAGAAAATTAGTTAACTATATATTAGGTTAATAATTAACCATGGTTAAGTTAAACACTTGTAAACATCCTAGAGATCAATGGTCATTATCAAGCCACCAAGCTTGATGACACATCAAAAATTCCTCCTAGGGCAAGAATGAGGAGGTTAAGAGTTCTAGAAAATTATCTTGCCTTTACGGAGTGAGTTTTGGTCCCGTTAATCGCTAACTGTAAGTCGTAAAGTCACGAAACTTAAAACCGGGTATCCTAAAAATATGAAACTTATAAATATGTGTAAAACTTATCAATATACTCTAAAAAGTATATTAAATGAGTGATAAGTTGTATCGGGGTGCTTAATTGTCGTAAAAACCTAAAACCGTAGGCTTAAAACGCGCAAAACGCGTAAAACGCAAAACCGGAAAATGTAAAAATCCAAATCTTGTGGAATTGTCGTATGATGTGAAAAACACATATTTCTCTTGTTTGAAATTTTGTATGGACATATCGGGATGTTTAAATGACGTTTAGACCTAAACGTAAATCTCAAACACGGTTTTGCGAAACTTGCAAAAATGACCCGGCGAGTGTCAAACTCTCGTGTTATCATGAAAATAGGTTAACTTACAAGAATGTAGAATAAAATTTTGGGAGTGAATAGTAAAAATGAATAGTAAAATTGAATAGTAAAAATTGGTTAATACTAGATTAACGTTGACTAATGACTAGGAAATTCTACAGGTTGGTACAAGTTTGGATGAGTTGGAGGTGATGTGATGGAAGGGAGCCTAGGATTGGATTCAAATTTGAAATATAGTTGTTGGAGTGTGAGAGAGTGAAGAGATAAGAATGAGTTGGCATGTGTAAGAGCGATGTGATAAGGATGTGATGGGGAGCCTTGGAGAGGATTCAAATTTGAATTGCCATGTGATTAAATGAGAAGGAGTGAGTTGGCAAGTGTGTGAAGGATGGAAAAGGGTTGTAAGGGAAGTGTGTGAAATTTGAATTTGAAGTGAGGATGAGAGTGTAAGAGTATGAGTTGGATAAAGATATGATGGTGTGTAAAAATGAGGTGATGGAGAGCCTATGTGAGAATGATTCAGATTTGAAATTTGAATGTTGGAGGTGAGAAGGAAGGTGGTTTGTGGTGAAGGTTTATTTGTATTTGAAATGGATGGATGGATGAGGAAGATGATGAGGTGGTGAATTCTAAGTGGTTGGATTGAAATGTTGTAAAGGGAATGTTTAGAAGATATGGTGTAGGTATGTAGGAGACAAGAAATACAAGGTGTAAGATAATATTAAGAGAATGTTGGGGATAAGATTTGGGAGGATTTTGAAATGGTTATAGGATTAGTTTGGTGAGGAGTTTAATCAAAGGATTGATTAAGGCTTAATCATAATGTCATTAAGAAGGAAAAGAGTTGACAATTATGATTATGAGTTATGTGTTGGGTAAGAAAATCAAAGGTTACTTATGATCCCAAGTAACTCAATGTCGAGTATTCATAATCACATAATACGTGGATTTCCACGACTCGACGAAATCATTAATCACCTTGATGCAAACAAGCTAAGTGTTTTGCATCATTGTAAAACATATCCCATGACGGGAAAGGATACGTTTACGCAAAGGGAGCTTTGACTTAGTTTGACCAATAAGGGAGTAAACCCGTTACGTGATTAGAGAAGACGCAAACACGGGTTATGGTCATATGAATACTTTCACTTGATGTCACGTGAAATATATAAGTCCCCTAGGTTTAGAAAAGCCTTGGCTAGAGGCGTTTATCAAAATACTTGAGTTGGTGTTTTGTCAAAAACGGGAGGTTGTAAATTTAGATCCCTCTAAATCTAAAACTCGTTTCGAGTGTTCCCAATGAAGCACATAACATATTCATACCTGTATTGAAAGATCCACAATTGTCGGGTAAGGGGAAAACCGACTTTCAAATTACGTCCGAACCTTAATAGAAGGCTGGCGCGCTGCTAGCGCGTCGGAGCGCTGGCAACGCGCCAGGCCAAGTTATTGGGTCTGGAGAAATTTAGCTAATGTTTTTTATTTTATGTGTTTCGAAGGTTTATTTGTCATCATTAAAACATAAGGAGACTTAACTAATGTTGTCCCAACAAATATCTTATACACCGTTAATTTAAATATCTTAACAATTCAAATAAGTGCCAAAAAAACTTATGATGTGTATTTTTAGAGAATTAAATTTTCTTAAAATGATGTAAGTGATTTTTAAAATTCGCTATAGTATTTTTTTTTTTTTTTTTTTTTTTTTTTTATAATTAACTTGTAACTACGGGCCATTGTCAGCTACTTTAACCCCAAAGCTTTTTAGGCTGTGTGTAGGTTGTAGCCATGGATGTTGGTTTAATGTGTGCTACAAGCTATGTTTAATTTGAATGTAATGATATTTGAGGTTTTGCTTTTTTGGAGTTGTGTAATGTGGTAAGATTATTGGATGCCATGTTGGCTTAACTCAGCACCAGGTGTTACCGCAATAAGAACGATAAGGGACGTGTTGATATTTGTTTTTATATTTTCTATTTGATTGTCATTTTTATGTCGTTGTGTTGGGAAATATGTAGTTTTTCCTCGGTGTTATGAGGTATGCGTAATAGTGGGTGTTGTCCAATGTGTTTTATTTGGCTCTGGCCAGATGTATGTGTGTTCTTATTTTTATTCTTATAGGTTCAGAGTTTCAGAGTTTTCAATTGCCTTTGGAGTTCCAGGTTTTATTAAGGATCTGTTCTCACGTCCGAATTCATGTTTTCAGTTTGCTGTTGGTTTTCACGACGGATGTTGCAACCACAGGTGTTCACAGTACAGTGTTGCTGTAGCACCGGTGCGGTTTCTTTTTATAAACATCCGAAAAATTGTGTCGGAAAAATAAGTTTATGTGGTTTGTGATTAATATAGTATCTGGGAGTGGGCATGAATATTTGTCATCTGATTATTGATAGGTTTGTTCTTTTGTTTTTAGGATATCCAATAAATGGCAGCTTTACACGCTAATGTTGAATTGAGGAGGATGGAGGAAATCGATGTTAAGGTTTTTGTATGATACTTGCAGGAGATTTCTGTTATTTTATTGGCGCGTATTGATCGACCATCTCCAGATGCCTAGGGAACAAGTTGGTTGTTTGACGATCTGTTTAGCAGCCAAATATGGAGTGGGGAATGGAAAGCCATATACGTATACTGAATATATACATCCACAATGTGGAGTTATTACTTTATTGTGTTATGTAAAGTATGTCATTTTTTAACCATTTGCCTACTATTATTACTCTTTGCGATTATTTATTAGTTACCAGGTTTGACGCTAACTTATTGTTGGTCTCACATTTATGCTATCGCTAATACTTTTGACCGAATATACTTTGTGCTATCACCGATACTTTACTTGCTTTTTACCAAGTTGTGGTGTGTTTTGGGTTAGAGAATAAAGGGTGATAAATGTAATCAATAATTTAGAAGATCAAAGTCTACTTATCATAATAGAAATTACCTACTGGTATATGGTTTTTAACCTTTGTTAATATTTTGATAACTACTTTATGCCGGTTATATAATATATTAATAAATTTTGAACAGTTGAAAAGATCATTAAGCAGCTTGAAGAGATTCTTGGTGACCATGAATAGTGGAAAGCAAGTGTGCAATATTGTAAGAAAGAAAATAAAAGCATATGTAGTTGTGAATAATATTGAGAAAATGAAGTTTGATGGTGTGAAGAAAATAAACAATATTTTCTTGGTGACCATGAATAGTGGAAGGCACAAGTGCAATATCATAAGAAAGAAAGTAAGAGCATACGTAGTTGTGAATGATATTGAGAAAAAGGAAGTTTGATGGTGTGAACAAAATAAACAATATTTGAATGGAAATATCATACGTAACTAGCTATGAATGATACTGAAAAAAGAAAGCTTGATGGTGTGAATAAAATAAACGATATTTGGATGGAAAGATTGTAACCGCCGATGAATTGCAAATGTTCTTTCTTTGCGGTTATTGTGGAAGATAATGTTGTGTCGGACAGCTGGTCTATGATATGTTGGTGAGACCACTTAATATGTCAGTTGTGTTTGCTATTAGTGCAGATAGTGAGTACAAGTGACAGGTTGAGTGGGTTAACTAACATGTCATACTTCTCTAGCTGGAGCATCTTTTTGATGTTACCATTGATAAAAAAAAAGTTCTTTGTGTTGTGTTTATATGTTATCTAGGTCTACTTTTATTTGTTATCATGCGAAATCAAATTTTAGAAGTTTGTGTTGTATTTCTTTGTAATGAATGTCTACTTATATTTGTTATCAAGTGAAATCAAATTTTAGATGTGTTGTTTTATAGTATTTGGTTGAGCCGATCTAAAAAAAAAAGGTTACAAACATTGCGCTGCAACGCGCGAGTTGAAATCGTTGTTAAGTTCTAAACCCAAAAAGCATAGGGTGTTCTTTGTTTACAAAAGGCATTATTCAGGCGGTTTGCCCAAGGCATTCAAAATGTCAGGACCGAGGGTGTTTTATTACACAACTTTCCGAAAGAGCGGTGAAAATCACATTTCACATGAAAAAAAATGCAATTTGTAGTCCACATAATCAATAGAGGATGATGTTCTTGTTCCGTAAAAGTAAATGAAGGCCAACATGCGAAGTTTTAAAATCGTAAGAAACCTCTCCATAAAAGTGCATGAATCAAAAACTTCCAGCCAAGTAGACATGCTTCTATGATACAATCCAAGCAATAGTTAGATGTTTAGCATTAAACCAAATCAAACCAGAGTGCAAATTGTATCAACTTTTTCAATAATTTTTCAGGACATCTTAATCACTACAACTTATAAGTTGCGCTTGTCGAATAACTGGTTTGTACGAAATCAAAAAGAGTAATAAACATCAATGGCACGTTCAAACAAAGGACATTGACCACTTTGTAGTACTCAAAAGTAGCTTAAAACCTGATTCAAATGTTCTGTTCTTCACAATCATGGTAAACGAAGGTTGTGATTTTGATTCATAGTGTTTCTAGTTATGTTTTATCTTGGTGAAATGAGTTTAAGCTAAGATGCTTAACTACAAAACTGTGGATAACAGAGTGATTTCATAACAGCCTGTATAAATTTCTCTTGGAGTCCATAAAACGTAGGAAGTTTCACCAAATATTATTTACAGCTAAACTACTTGTTGCAAACTCAGTTGCATACATAATCATGACTGCAAATGGAAAATATAGAGCTTGGTTTGGAGATCAGGAAATGTTGTCGGTCCATTTTAAACTCTTCTACTGATATTTCTACACCTTTATCCGGATAACAAATGAACCTGCATATCAAATTATAAAAAGAGCCATCTGTTTAGAATACTTATGTCTGTGCTAAATTATTGCCAAAAGATAATTATATGCTGATTTCTGAAAAGGAGTATAAGCAAACAGAAGAGGAAGAGTGTTCTTTGTTGAGTTACAGAAAAAAAAACATAATATTGGTAATTAGGTTCAGAAACTTGGTTGCCATGATGTTGTAACGCATTATTACAACACATATTTTGGGCTTTTTCGTAATTGGTGTGAATTAGGTTCAGAAACTTAATTAGCATGAGTATGTAACAAATTTGGAATGTTTCTGTGCTGATTTACACATTATAACAATATTAATAATAGCAACTAAACTGATAGTCGTTATTTACGTTTACAAGATTCCGTTATTTAGTCTGACATGTTACTTTAGATGTTTGACATATAGTCTGTACACATTTCTTAGGATTAATATTGCATTATTCATGAGAAGTGATCTACTTACATGCCTAAAATGTCGACAGAGTTAACATTCGTGCAATTAAGTTCTCCCTATGGAATGCAATGCAAAAATGCTTGACATAATAGCTTCCATTTTTTATTTAGTTGTCTCAAAATTTTCAAGTCAAAAGGTTTTTGATGAAACTTACATGCAGGAAGGTTGGATATATCGGCTGAAACAGCACAAGGAATTCCCAGGGTTGAAAGTGCGCCTCTTATAAGTCCACAAGGGAAGTAAAGATGCATCCCAGTTGTTTGTGCTGCTTTGTTTTCTGACATGGCAGAGGGATCTTGAGCTTCACCAGTAAGCTCAACTGATGGATCCCCTGAAACACGTGAAAGCCAGCGAAACTTATTATCCTGCAATACAAATGTACCCTGCAAAAGAAAGAAAAGTAAAAATTATAAAGCCACCATATCCATCTCCCACAATAGCTACAACGTGTACAATTGGAGGTATGAAACATACTCTGTGGTTAGTCTTCAAATTGTCTATCTGCTTCTTGAAGAGCTCAGACCAAAAATCTTTACAGATAAACTTGATAGCCTCTAGGTGATCACTAAACCGTGGCCGATCCATTGTGTACCTACCAGAATCATAACTCAGCAACTTCCCATCCACATTGGTGTAATAAGTTAACTATAAACGGAATAATCCTTGCTTGCCATTTGCCGATATGAAACTAAGAAGCTAAATGTTAAACCTACAGTCTACTTCATCCCAGGCAAACAATTTCTTGCCAGTTACAAAAATGGAAGATAAGACGCCAAACATCATGACCTCAAGTTACTTATGACAAGTCACTCAAACTTAAGTTCACTGAATACAAAGTACAAATGACATTAAGGTGACAAATAGGAGGTATCCTAATATGTTTGGTCAATACGTGTGTCCAGAACACTAGAAATGACTTCAAGGTGAACAAATAGGAGGTATCCTAATATGTTAGGTCAATACGTGTGTCCAGAACACTGGAAATGACTTGAAGGTGAACAAATAGGTGGTGTCCTAATTATGCTTAAAGTACTAGACAGTTGCCCATCCAAAGTAAGCTCGTGCAGTGCTTGAAATCAGTTAAACAACAAAGTCCTATTTACATATTTTACAAAGAGCAATGCTAGAATCACATAATTTTTACAAATTTTTTTTCACACAATGACATGTCATGCTATATTTAACTCAATTCATTCTCTCTTATCTTTTTAATTGGTCAAACTTATTTTGTAAGAATTACGTGATCCTATCATTTCTCTTTTAAGAAACGTGCATGCATGGTCTATGTTACAAAAGAATGAAGAAAGCGAATGTCATGCACTAAGGATGAATTCCTTGCATGGTCTATTGTACAAGTAACATGACGTCACTTCCAAAATTGATATTTTGCCGTTACTTTCAGAAGGTACAAAATAAATGAGATGGATGTAGATAACAAGGATTTTTAGATTAATGTTATTGGTTTAGCATGCCAACTATCTATCATACTATCCTAACCAAATCACAAAATCACACTTGCGAATGATTATACAACCAAGAAGACTGATTAAATTAACAGCTAACGATAATAAGTCGAAAATTCAAATGAACCTCAATCAATTCTTAAGATTTATAAACATGACCAATTAACCATAGAGTGGACAACAAAACTTATGGAGTGTTTGGGATTGCTTATTTTTTCTTATGCTTCTGCTTAAATATTGTGATTAATAATATGCGAGGTGGAAATTGGGTACTCTTAGACTCAAGAAATCCATTACTCAAAAAATGGAGCAACTATGGAATATACAATTGGATAACAAGAGTAAATAGGCTGTTTAGCGCAAAAGGGTAAACGGATGAGGTTTTTCCTTGTTCAGGTTACCGACCAGGGAGGGTGAGTCTTTAACTCAGATGTACACGGCCAAACCGTGACAGTTTCCGACCCTTCCCAGGCCACCCCCAAATATGGTTTGAACCCTTGACCTCTTGTGGGGAAGTCAAGTGCTTTACCACTTGGCCAATTTGGTGGTGGTCAAATAGTTTGGCAAATGGTCACAAAATGATAAATACTGAGTATAAAAGATTGGATTGGTGGCTTCGGATTATTTTGGAGAACAGATATGACGACTCTGCTTTGATCAGAGACGTCACATTGAGATTGTTGGATGGAGGCTAGTGAGTCATGAAATATGGGACTACTTTGGATTCTTAAGTGTTCGTGTTTGGTATATAATAATATTTCTCCTTCTCACCAAAATTCCATAAATAAATGGTGTTTGGATCATGCTTCTGCTAAAAAATAAGCAATCCCAAACAGGCCCTAGATTACTCATTTCACAACAATAATACAGTAGTAATTTACTAATTGAGAAGAACCCCTAACTTGATATCTATATATATACAAGATACAAATACGGTTCATAAAAATCTTATATACTGGAATCGGTTCAATAAATTAAAAATACCTTTCGGAGAGCTGGTGGCCGACCTGGTAACCAATAGCTTCGATTCTACGAGCAGCAAGTTCTGGCTTATTCGCGTATAAGCTATTCGAATACGTTGACACGATCTCAGTCAACAAATAGTCCATACAACTTTCCGATACTTCACGCACCATCCTCCCTCTCTGGCTCTCTGTGTGTGCGTGTGTTTTTTACTGGATGCTGATCTTGACAACTGAACCAAAGCGGTTGGGTGGAAGAAGGTTGGTCTATGTTATTAGCCCATTCAGTTGTAGCCCGTTAGATTTCTATAAGGTCCACTGGACTTACTTCAACAAGATGCTGTTTCTTGTTTGGGATTGGTTATTTTTTTGTTTTTTTAAAATTTTTCCGAGTGGGTTAAAAGCTGCTTATTTTGTATTGTTTATTTGATAATACGTATTAAGTTAAAATTAAGCAGAAGCAAGAGCAGAAAAAATAATCAATCTCAAACACTCTCTAATAATCAAAGTGCAAATGTACCTTTAAGGTACAAACCTTACTAGTTATATATTTGACTAAGGGTGGCACCCAATGATAATGCAACTAACCTCCTTACAAGAGGTTTATATTTCAAAATTTACTAGGTACACATTTGGGGACGGATAAGTAAATGGTCACAAGAGTCACACAGATGTCTTAGTTTGGTTGCATACATGCGAGTTAAATACTCATATTCTACGACAACCCGAACACGATTAAACCTCATCGCAATTATGTTATTTGTATCCTTAACCTCTGAACAAGTTAACTAACGTGCATCGTTGGTTTGGCAGATGAGAGTCTGTGTGTAATTTATGAGTTCTAAATAACTGAATAAATAATTATTCATAATACATTTTTATACTTGCAATGTTTTATCTTCTTCTTTTTTTTGGTAAGTATGGTTTTCGACATTTTGACATCTTGTTCAAGTTATATTAGCTATACTTTTAAACTCAAAGCAAGTTAATAGCCGTCTTTTAGAAAGAGCCGCTAAATGATCGGGCTAGACAGGCGCAAATAACTTAACTGCCTTAGCTTCGTTGAAACACACGACATAAGAGATGTGAAAATAAAGATAGAAAAGAGTAGAAAGATTGTTAATCATCTCAATGGTCATTGATTACCTTTTTTTTTTTTTTTTTTTTTTTTTTTTTTTGCATAAACAATATAGTTTAAAGAATATAAAATGTGGTCAATAAGTATTGTTATTGTAAAAAGTTATTTGATATGTTATTAGTTTTAAAATTGTTTTTTTTTTTTTTTTTTTTTAAGAATTAATTTTTAGATTTACATAGAATTAATTTTGAAAACTACATCTGCGGATCTAGGTGTCATAACATTACTATGCATAACACGTTGGACTATGTTGAGGAACTCCACTGCCTCAGGTGCAAGGAAACCAAAAGTATCAAACGTAAAAGGAATAAAAACATGTTGATTTTCAATGCACGCTTTCTCGTGTTTTGCCACTTTGTACGAGGCGGCTTTCAAAGCAGCCTGTCCTACTGTAAAACCCCGGCTACTCAAACCCACGAGAGGAGAAACCCCAGTTAGATCTACACACGCATGTTTCTCTCCAACCCATCCAAACACCAAAACGTCTGCTGGTCTGAGTGTGGATCTTCCATCCAACGGGTCAGTCAAAAAGTTCACAGGTGCTTCTTTCTTGGTGGAGATCCCAGCATGCTTACAAACGTCAAAAAGGGCATCCCTAACCAAATCGTGTAAACAGAGATATAATACCAAGATGGAGAAAGTGAATTGTAAGTGATATGTATAATTTTGTTTTCGTGTAAACAGAAAACACGAATACTTAAAAACTCTTAAAATGAAAACTACAAATATTCTTTAGTGACCATCCTTATATTTCCCGATACACGAAAATACGGAGATGAGAATTGTAAAGAGCCACTTGTTTTAAGGGTATAGGAATCAATCAATCACAATCATACCTATTTCAAATGTTTGGTTGGAAATTTGATAGTAAGGAATGATAACATCAATCATTGATCCATACCATTATGGAGAGACTACTTTTCTTAACCATTCCGGTGGGACTCATGCATTTTTATTTTCTACCACTAAATGGTTTAATGTGACACTTTTTTAATTTAATCACTAATTAGTTTGATGTGACACCCTTACCCTAAATTTCATACCAAACAACAACAATGAAATTGATATCCTTAATATCATACATCCCTCTAATTAAACTCATACTCATAATGATTCCGGTTAGCATACCAAACGCACCTTAAGTCTTTAGATCCGCCCATGTAGTTTTCATTTTGATCCGCCTTTGATAGAGCCGGATCAAAATGAAAAATACAAATATTCGGCAGTCTATTATAAATGAGCATGACGTGTGTGTAAGAGAAAGGAATATACGGATTTTGAAAAACATGTTATTTTTTAGGTTTTTGAATTTGTCTTCATCGTAGGATAAGATCACTGACCATATTCGAAATGACTTCTTAGGCAGTGTGGGCGAATAAAATTGGGTTTGGTACTATATTTTACTACAGTAGTATATTTACATCCTTGATGTATAACAAAACAAAAACTAGATTCTCTAAAATTTGAATATCAACCAAAGATTTACAATATCTGCTCAATTGCATAAAAAATAGCAAAATCTGTTCAAGATACATCATACATTGAAGATCTTAACATTATTTGCTACCATTTTTGTAACATTGGGAATATTACTACAGGACAATGTTGTATCCACGAGAGCTTACAAAATTTTCACTTGTTTGGCATGATATTCCAAATCTTACAGAAAAAGTCACGAAGATATGATCTTCACGTATATCTGACTTTGAAGGACCAAAAGATTCAGTATATATATATATATATTTTTTTTAGCAAAGTTCTAACTATTAGTTTACTCACTTTATAGATTAATTTAATGTTGTTGAATCTAATAGTTAAATGGTCCCATGGTACCCTTGGGATCATCAAGTGATAAGTTATTCCTATTGCAAGCTATGTTAAACAAAACAAATGCACAGGGAGTTGTATCTTCGATTAGCTTATCGTGAGACATCAACACTTACTTCAATAATATATGAGAGTCATGAGTTTACAACTACCATGATTTATTTTCAAGTTAGATGTTAACCATATGATGCTATCTTTCCCATATATTTTTTTTTTTTTTTTTTTTTTTTTTGCTAAACAAATTTTACAACCCTCTAGTCAGTGTATATAACCATTATAAAAGAGTATAGGGAGTCGTCACAGGCTCGAGGTGATAGCGTCAAGAGAAGCCGGTGACAACGTCTGGCAGCACTGCTCGGGCACAAAATTTTCAAAAACTTCACTTTCTAGAGGGCATTTGTGACGGCATTAGCTTTGCCGGTCACAACTTCAAACTTTTGTCATTTTCATTCAAAGTTCATCCATATGAGTTCAAAAGCTGCCCGATTCCAGAAAATGTATAAAGTTCAACCTAGAAACCAAATATGAAGAATTTTACACCAAAATAAAGACAAAGTGTAACAATTCACAATTTTGAGATCATTATTTAATTATTTAATTTTACTTAATATTTTTATTTTAAGTAAATTTACTCTTGCTAGTAATTAGATAGGTATTTCCATGTACGTCATTAAATGTATATTTAACTCAAACCAACAACTGACAATATACAATATAACTATATTTATGCATTTTCTTACAATCATAAATTAAATATCCCATTTTTACTTTTGCATTTTCAATTAAACTTTGTACATTTTGCGTTTTTGCGCGGTTTCAAGTTTTAAACATCAAGCAATCACCAAACAAGCTCGATGATCACCTAAAATATCAAAATAGGTTTTGTTGTCAAGTTTTAATATTTTTGTAAGTTTTATATTTTTACGTTACCCGGTTTTAAGTTTCGCGTCTTAAAAACTCCACGTTTGTAACTACCGAGATCAAACTATACACTAAATGATACACTTTAAACCAAATAACACACAAAAATCACCAACACACACACCACCTCATATGAGGTGGCGTTTGATATGAGTGTCTAAAGAAACTTGTATGTAATTTCCTATCTTGTCTCCCATTTACATCAAAACCACCTAAATAAAAACTACACACATGCAAACCACAAATAATATATCACAAAACCACTCTAAATTTTCTTGTGCTCTCTCTTTGGCATGTAATCTCAGCCCACAGCACCCTTAAATCAATCCATTTCTTGATTATTTTGTTAAGTTCTTGTGATCAAGATTGAAGGCTTAGTGATCTAGTTTAGGTTCTTGTGTTGTTTTGAAGATTTCTTTGGTTATTTTTCATCTCATCCTTGTAAGGAACCATAATATACTTCTCTAAACTGATGTCATGTATATTTTGTGTGTTTTTCATGTTTCATATATTTGTTTCATTAATTTATGCATTGTACATAGCTTAAATTACCAAAAACTATGATTGGGACTAAGTTTGCAAAGACCATTTGGACCAGGGACTGTTCTCGTAATTACTGCACTTAATCAGTAGACTTTGAGAATTAGGTTAAAATATAAGGCTGCAGATCTATCTCTTATCTTCGATTTTACGGTTGGTTTGTTGCGTGACGATACCCGATGATTTAATTAGAAAATAAAAGGTAAAACTTGTCGGAAAACGTACACCAGATTTTAAACGTAAAAAGCTCATAGATCTATTCATTTTTGAGACTCGGTCCAGTTTTATGAAATGTAGGTAACGCCTTAAATTGAATGTAGCCGAAAACCCCACATAAAATGAGGTTACGAAACTCAACTTATCACAAAAATGGTGAAACTGTTTAGGGCTGTCCTGGATCAGACTTGACATATAAGGATAAAGTGTTAATTACACTTAGGCTATGCAATTTTAAAAGTAGTAAGACTCTCAAAACTGATTAGAACACTTAAAACCTTTCCGGGAATATAAAATTTGAAGTATAACTTGTAACACCCCAACCCGACAAGGGTAAAGATGTCACAATAATGGTTTCATATCAGAACAAACACAAGCATATGACATAAATAATACAATATAAACTTCAAGGGTTACAAAGGAAAATCTAAAGGTACAAGTTTACAATGAAGATACAAAAATTTACTAAGTCTGAATATAAGCTCTTCTAGTCATCTCTAATCCAAAGTAGCTAGTAAGGTCTTCTAAGTCCAAGGTACTCTCCACTCATACCGAGCTTCCAAACTAAAACCTGCCGCAGGAAATGAAATGCGGCTGAGCTTAAAAAGCCCAGTGAACAGATATAAAGGTAACAAGTAGTAATAATGGGATAGTGAAGTAAGTGAAACAATGCAAGGTATAACAAGAGTTAGGAAAGAATAAAAAAGGTTATGCAGATATATCAAGAGTAAGAAATAGTTACAGTAGATAAGAGTAAAGGGAACAATAATCCCAACCCGAGCCCAAGTCAAATCAAGTCAAGTCAAGTATGTATCCGGAGGGGTGACCTCGGAATAATAAGTACAAGGTTACAAGGTAAAGGAAACAGTAATCCACTACGAGCCCAAGTCAAATCAGATATCAAATAGCAAGGTGTACGGAGGGGAGACCTCGGTACCAAGTACAATATGAGGGGATACCTCCAAGGGGTGGAGTCATGAGCTCCCAAGATGTGAAAGACGTGTATCGCACACACCATCAGTCACCAAGTATAACAAGTAATATAAACAAGTCAAGTCAAGTCAAATCTAGGATGCATCCATACGCCCCAGTAGGCCACAATGTCTTCCTCTACGTAACAAGTCAAGTATCAAGTCAGGGACGGGACAGGTCATCACTCTCCTGCCCTAGAGTCATGCCATCGGTGCATCAATGACATGGACATGAAACCCTCATGCCTAGTTATGGCTCGTAATCTCAAACTGTGGGTCAAGGGTCAAGTATCAAGTATCAAGTATCAAGTTCAAGTTCCAAGTTCAAGTTCAAGTTCCATATCAAGTTGTTCAAGTCAAGTTTCCCATTTCAAGTGGTTCAAGTCAAGTTTCCAATTCAAGTGTATCAAGTTTCAAGACAAGAGATCATAGCAAAGGTTCAATTTAAAAGTTCATTTAAAAGAAATCCTTTAATAATGGTTTTAGTAAAAATGATCTTTCAAAATAGTTTTCACAACAATGGTCTTTCAAAACAGTTTTTCATAAAGATAGTTCTTAAAAGTTATTTTCATAAAACTTTAGTAGAATTACATTTAAAAGTGGTATCGCATCGTTTTAAAATAGCTTTTCTCAAAACATTTTCATATATAATTAAGAAAGTTTCCACATCCAGTTTTAATATCAAGTAAATCTTCTAGGTGTCCAAGGATTTGAATATTCAGGTCAAAGGTGATGAACGAAGTATGTCAAGTATCAAGGGAACATGGCAAGGTTCAAAACAAGAAATCAAGGCAAGGGTTCAAAGCAAGGTTCAAATCAAGTGGATCATATCAAAGGTTCACAATACAAGGGGAAACATAGTAATGTTCACAAATCAAGGGAAGCATAGCAAGGTTCAAGCAAGTAAGAAAGACAAGAGGAAGAGTTCATGAGAAACCTGTGAGAAGGTCAGAATATCTGTACCTTATACCGCAAGTGCAAACATATCTAGAAATATAACGATCGGAAACAACTCCATCTTCAGCGAATCTACACGAATACATGGTCGTCTTATTATTAATATTTTCTTCAAATCAGATTTCTCATTTTAGTCGGCTTTCCATTTTTAGTAACTTTCCATTTATAGCAGGTTTCCAAAATTAGCAAGTTTCCATTTTTAGAAAGTTTCCTTATTTAGCAAGTTTCAAAAAATAGCAAATTTCCATAATTAGATAAATTCCACAAAGTAATTTGGTTAAGTCTTTTATTAAATATTATTATGGAGATAGGGTTCATTTTAGCAAGTCATGATAGTTTAGGGTTAAATATAACATCTTTCCATATTTTAGGGTTTCAAATGCAAATATGCCAAAGATAAGGTCTAAAGTGCAATTATTACAAGTTACTCATTTTAATCCAATAGTTTACCATAATTACAATTTCAATCCATTGATTTAACCATTTTACAAGTTAAGTCCCTTTAGTTACATAATTTACAATTTAAACCCTTTAATTAATTTAATTACAAATTAATCCTTATAATATCCATAATTACACATTAAGCCATCAATTATCCAAATTTACACATTATACCCCTGATATTAATGGTGGTACGAAATAACCCTCAATTTACCAAATTTACAAAACGAGTCCCTTTATTTTAATTTATTACAAATCGAATTAATAATTTAAATTATAAACCATTTAAACCTTTAAATTACAAAATTTACAGATAACACCCCTATATTATATTTTTTTCGATTCACCCCTGGTCTAAAGTCTATTACAAAAATAACCCTCAAGTTTAGAAAATTACAAAACACACCCTAGACTTTTATTTTTCAGATCGGATTCACTTTTAAAATCATAATTCAAACCCTAAATTTTCCCAATCATCACCAATCATCAAATCAACCTTAAAAACATTAATTACACCACATTCAATCATCAAAACCCAAAACCCTAGCCCAAATCGACATACTTTTTATTTTTTTCTCTAATTTCCTTTTTAATCCGATTCCAAAACAAAATCAAATAAACATGTTTTAGGCTTCAACAATTACATGTAGCATTTTTTATAGGATCATATGACAAGTATAGACCCAAAATAAATTATTTACAACTCCTCAAAAATTCGTACGATCATTTTTAGATTTTATTTGTGTTTTTTGCTACTTTTAATTATTTCGATTAAACAAGCTTGCATGGAATGAATCCAATCGTGAAAACATGATTAATATGATCAAGAGGGATGGGGAAAATTACCTTTAGCAAGAATCGAACCAAGAATGACAAGGAAAGAATTTCTTGTTGTCGGCTAGAATAAAACGACCCAAAAATTTCTTTTGCTCACACGATCGATCCACAAATCTTAAACCTATTTTTCTCTCCTTCCTTGGACGTGATAGAACTCAGAAAAATATGGTGGAAGCCTCTAAAAATCGGATGGTGTGTGTGTGATAATTTTTTTGGAGTGTCGAATGGGGTTTTTGGAAAGAAAATAAAAGAAATAACACACAAACCGTGTGTTTTGGGGAGGGGGGTGATACTCGGTTTATGATAGACACAAATCAATTTGTGATTTTTGATTGAAGTTTCCATATTTATTTGATCATTATCTCTTATTATTTGATTTAATAATTTAACAAATTAATTAAAATGTATAATTATATATTTTCGGCCTATATAATATTTTAAATGGTGTGACACAAATTGTTTTGGGACATTTTGAAATGTTACAAAGTTCATGCAAAATTTCATATTTCATATGTTGATGATTTACAAGAGTTTGTGATTGATTTGGGATTTTATTTAACCATTAAATAAATTTTCAAGTCATAAGGGTAATTTGGTCATTTTCCATGTTTTTGAATTTGAGGTATTACATAACTCCTTACGGTTTAGTAGAAACGGGATTTTTAGTAACGAATATCCACTTTTTATCAAAACCCGCACTCAATCTAAAAACTTTATAACTTATCAAATTTACCTAAAAATAGTCAAATATATTTTATAATATCTTTAAACATTATAAAATGATAATAATATTGATATAACCATTTTTATAAAAATATAATTTTGTAAACTATAATTATATTAAACACTTGATAAATTTTACACTTACCCGAAGTGATAGGACCCACTTTCAGAAATAAACCCGATAATTCATCTTTGGACAATTTGACCACATATTGACATAATAGAATTTTTGACTATAGAAATAACATAAAATCCCAAACCCCGGATGACTTATAATTTAGGGCTCGTAATAACTTTCATAACTTGTCAATTTTACTCCCTGCCACTTTATAAATCTTAAAAGCTCTATGTATAATTGCATAATTAATATAATAATTATATATAACTTTCTTGCATTCATACCCTATTATTTTAAAACCTAAGACGCTACATATTATTTTTAGGTTACTCGTAGAACTTCTCGGTTTACCCGTCACTTTACTTACATCTTGCTATTTGATATTTGGTGAGTTTATAGCCCTACTTTAACTCTTTAAACTGTTTATAAAACCATTGAGGGAGATACATGCTATTTTACAATTTAGACACAAGTGCTTTAAATTATATGCGTACTTGAAAATATTATTGCTAAAGTACCGATGTTGCCAAAATAAGTCCCTAATTGTATCATGAACCATTAATCATTTTCATTTGAACGCGTATATTGTGAATAGGCCTATTGGGATTGACGAATCCCATTTGTGTGATCAGATAAGATGCCAGAAATGCACTATATTTGAATAATTAGGTAAAACGACAATTTACCTTTCAGGGCATTGGTTCATTCTATGAACCTTCAGTCAGTTTGTGTGTCATGAGCTTAGTGCAATAATAACTGTTTTATGACTATTGTGGTTTACGCAATTGTCTCTTAAACTTGAAATCTTGTGATCCATTATTTATCTATAAACCTATGAATTTCACTCAACCTTTGTGTTGACTTTTGAGCATGTTTTATCTTAGGTCTTAAGGTATTCGACAAGCACGAAGTCGCACGGAGAATGTTTTGATGGCTTGCATAATATTATCATTCGATAAACCTTTATAAACTTTTATGTTTGTGTGTTATGTACTCAAAAACTATTTGGGACCTCTTGTCAACTCTGATGTTTTATTTGATCGAATGATAAACTTTTAAAACGTCTCATTTAGAGTCGTTTTCTATGATTATGACTGTTGTACTAATAAGTAGCACCCAAATGATATTACATTCCGCTGCGATATTTTGGGGTGTTACAGATTGGTACCAGAGTCATGGTTATAGAGAATCAGGTCGCGTTTCTTTTTAGACCTAGACTATAACCGTTCTTTATATTTTAACTTGTTCACTTTGCATTGCCTAACACTCTCCGTGTGCTTACACTTTCCGAACACTTATTCTAGACACTATCACACTTGTCTAAATAAATGTATATATACTTGATTTACTTTCGATCACTATTTCTTTATATAAAAGATTATTTATATAAAACTTTTTGCTAATTTTGGCCTCATATGCCAATTGCAAGGCATTATGTCAGTACCAACTTCCCCAGTTCACGTACCCGATCCCTTACTAGAGATACCCAAGCATGCACCGCCATCACCTGAGACTTCTGATTCATCCACTAGATCACCTACACCCGTATCACCCACACCAGCTACCAGAGCACCTGTACCACCTTTACCCTTACCCCCTGCTCATTACCACCTACCCCCACTTATAATACCCAACTGCCGAGACACTGTTCCTCCCCGCTCAGCCCGGATTAGTGTTAGGAGGCCCAGAGCCCTTTCTCCAGACCTATTGGCTTCTCTAGCCAGATACAGATTGATGCCACCTCGTAAGAGGTTTTTCTTTGTATATACACCCTTGTCCAGAGATACTGATTCAGATGACTCTACCTCAGACACCATGACTAGAGCTTCCACTCCAGCTACTACACTAGTTATTCACCATCAGAGTAGTCGAGTCCAGAGTACATTCGAGATTGGAGGTACTTCCACAACTATTCCTAGTAGACCACCTTCTACAGTATGCCCTTCGACCAGAGTAACTGACAGATTAGAGCTTCATGACCAGGAGATTCTCTACTTACTGAGGAGGGTAGAGGAGTTTGACCGTGCCCGAGTTGGAGACTTGGGGGCACGAGAGGACATTGGGAGAGACTTGGGATTCATGTTACTCCGCTATGAGGAGATCCGTGCATAGGCACAAGATGTTCGCCGAGATATGGGGCGGATGGCACATGATTTAGGTTTGGACGGTGCTGCCATTGTACACCTACGGGAGCAAGAGACTGCCACTGATGGCAGAATTAGTGACCTCAAGAGGGAGTTGGATGGATTCAGACTAGGGTTACTGGCATACAGAGTATCGTGGATAGCTATCCACCCGATCAGAGAGAGGCATTGAGGGTCGAGGTTAGTGAGCTACGATCAGGTGTTGAGACTATTCAGCAGGGGTTTAAGCGCATCCGTAGTATGTTACGGAACATTGGGCTTGTGATGATTGGTTTGCACAACCGATTGATACGGGATTCAGATGGAGGACCTAGCCTGTTGACTTTATTTCACTAGATGGAGGACCGTATTGCCACACTAGAGCAACGATTGGCAGGGCAGCCAGGACCATCAGACGGTCCACACTAGACTAGATTTCTCATGTAGCTTTCTGTTCATTGTGTTGTTCCCTTAACACGTTTAGAGTTAACTAGAAAGTTAATCTATTTGTGTTTATGACTAATACAATGTTATGATTAATTCTAACAGTTATAAAACGTGAATATAGAAAACTCAAGATAATTTTCAACGTTTAAATTCTTATTAGAAATGAATCAAAGAATCTATACCCAAGTGTTTTGCGAAACTAACACTTGGGATTGAATAGACAAGGTATGGTGGTGTCTCCTATCTAAACTCAAGTTTTGCTTGAGTGGTAACAATGCGACTTCACTGAGCTATCTCAGGGATACGTTACTCTTTGTAGGAGAGAAGTTGTTTTGCAAAAGTCTAAGCTTTAATTGTACAAAACACACCCAACTTCTCTCCTTCTCAATCTATTTATATACAAGTAAACTGAGTAAAAGTAAATAAAATATTACAAGTTGTTGAGCAAGCGTGTCTGATAATTACAACAGTAATTGTCATTTCCAAGAACCAATAGAAATGGCCTATTAAGTCTTTAGGAGTGGTTGGTCTGACACTCCAAGACTTTAAGCCGTCTTAGGAAGGATTTCTTCCTGACAAGATAAGATTTGATCTTATCTTAAATCCTTCCTAGATATTTCTGCCTTTCTTCTCAGGCACTTAGTTCTTCAGGACACGCTTCTCAGTTATCGCTCTTAATTACTTCATTGTTGTTGAGGAGACTGGGGTTCAATGAGTTCTTGTCAAACACTTACTGAACCATCATCTTCTTCTTTGGCTTAAGTGCTACATCAGGGAGTACCGCCTTCCTGAGTAGTGAATCCTTCTACTTGAATTCGCCTTAAGCATCCTGAAGATGACTCACTGAGAGGCTGTTCTCTCAGTGACTTAAATTGTTCTCGGTTTAAGTTAACACTTAGTTAATTTGTGTCCAAATCATGTTTTAAGTATTCTTGGGTTTTTCCTGACCCAACACATTGTATTACTAAACTGAGAGTCTCAGTTAGTGGAAATGATGTTTTCTTTTGTACTTGTACTTCATATTTTGTGGAACAATGCGAAAAAGTGTTTAAGCTACTTTGTATTATGATGACTTTGCTATCTTGGAATGTTATTCTACGTTGTTATGGTTTTTTATGTTATTGTGTATGATTCTTTTACATTGATCAAATACTCATTGTGTTGTACACTTGTAATGATTGATAGAACCATGCCGCTAAAGAAGAGAAACGAAGCTGATATAGAGCAACTCATAGCCCAACAAGTTGCAGAGACAATTTCTACCTACGAAGTCAGTGGAACTGCAGTCAGAGTGGAGCCCACAACTCGTGGTTGCTCTTACAAATACTTTATGGACTGTAAGCCTCACACCTTCAGTGGAAATGAAGGCGCGGTGGGAATGTGCAGATGGTTTGAAGATGTGGAATCAATACTTCGATGTGGAAACTGCTCCGAGGAAAACAGAGTCAAGTTTGCTACTTGCACATTTCTGGGACGTACCCTGACATGGTGGAACGCCTATGTTCAGTCGGTAGGAGTCGATATCGCCTACTCAACCCCTTGGGATGAACTGAGACAGATGATGATTGCAGCATACTGTTTGAAGAGCGAATTACGGGCAATGGAACAAGAAATTTGGGATTTGACTATGAAAGGAGATGATGTCATCAAGTACACCACTCGCTTTTACGAGCTGGCACTGCTATACCCTGCTATGACGGAACCTGAGCACGAAAAACTCGAAAGGTATATCCAGGGACTTTCCCTGGAAATTCGAAGGAATGTCGCCTTATCCAAGCCTTCTTCTATGCATGAAGCCATCCGTATGACACATAACAAAATGCACCAAGTTGTGCGAACTAGGATTGCTCGAGGTATCAACAACGACAACCAAAACCACAACAACAACAAGAGGAAATGGGAAAGTAACCATGGAGGAGATTCTGACCAACAACAAAACAAGAGGCAAGAAATGGTTGGGACTTGTACTGCTAGACCAAGTGACAAGAGGGGTTATGCTGGGAACAAACCACTGTGTAATAGATGCAAGCTGCATTACACAAGCCCTTGCACTGTTAGGTGCAGGAATTGCCGGAAGATGGGACATCAAACTAAAGACTACAGAGGAAGAGACACTACTATTGGAAGCAACTTACAACCAGTAGTAACCAGTTTTGGGTGTGGAGTAAGAAGGCACTACAGGAAAGGATGTCCAGCACTAAAGAACCAGAATAAAGAAGGAAAAGCCCACCAAAGCTAATAAAGATGTTACGAAATGATGATGTTTAGAGAAAGAATTCTCCCGCCTTGCATAATAAGACCTAAGCCTAGGCCCTCTTAGGTTGTATCGCATAAGGGAATAACACTAGTACTTTTTCATGAACTTCCTTGTATTTTGTGTATGTTTATCCCGAGTTGTGGGATTTACTTGACTTATGACTATCTACCATTTTATTATCAACATGTTGTGACAATTTCCATTTGTTACACTTTCTATTTCACTACCATTTTATAAACAGTGTTGTTATTAACTTTTAAACTATTTTTGTCACCATATTATAAACCAATTTGCTACCCTTATATGAATTACCTTACTATTACCTTATAAACTACTAACTTAATTTACTACTATCGCATAAACTATTTTGCTAAAACGCCGTATAAATTGTCTTGATACCACCTAACAAAATCATTTTGACATCTCAGTGTAAAACTATTTTACTACCCCCCTTATAAACCATTTCAATATTATCTTATAAGTTGTTTGTCAGCATCCCATAAACTATTTTTTTACTTTCTTACAAACCACTCTACCACTATTTTATAAACTAATATGCTGAATTGCCACTACCTCATATCATAAACTCTTCTGTTATCATAAAATCTTTTTTTTTTTTTTGCCATTCTCCTATAAACTACTTTGACATAATCATATGAACTGTTTCGCTACAATATCAACTATTTAGAATACGATCTTATAAACAGTATGATTAATACTAATTAACTTTAAGGATCATAAAAATTAATCGGCTAAGCCGAGCATTGCATCATTAAGCCTCAATTATACATAGCCTGATCACCTATGTCTAATTCAGGAAAGATCATGTTATGCTGGGAGTAGTTATCTATAAATTTTGTTAAAACGATCTTTCACTTATATCCCTAAAAAGCAAATTTTTGTGTGTGTATAAACAAGTTCATGTCACAGGCATACGTATTAGTAAGCACATAAACTAAGTAGACTCTTACCGCAACCATACCATGTTAATATCAACCTTATTCTATACCTCAAACTGAAGAAGCGGATTTCATCACACCAACCATTTTAGACACTAAGTATGATGTTGAATTAGTTGAAAGGAAATAGTTAGCACTGACGATGATTTACGAGGCTGCGCCCTTAATTTAGTAAACCACCCGTTCGACACAGATTTAATACCGACCAAACTTAGAAAAATTTGACGTCATCATCGGTATGACTATTCACGTATCATGCGAACATTATTCGATCAACTGCAAGAACTTTCGAATAAAGGGTTTATTTGACGAAGCTCATCACCATAGGAAACTCCGGTGTTGTTCATAAATAAGAAGAAGCCTTACAACCATAAAAGCAGAAGCTTTGTAGTGCACCCATTTTTACCCTGCCAGAAGGAACCAAAGACTTTATAACTTAGTGTGACCCTTCGCATTAAGGATTAGGTGTTGTATTGATGCAGAGGAAGAAGGTTATAGCTTATGCCTCCCGATAACTCAAGACTCACGAAGAGAACTACACGACCCATGACTTAGAATTAGGAGTTGTAATCTTTACACTCAAGATTTGGGGGCACTATTTATACGATATAGAGTATACTGTATTTACGAATCACAAGAGTCTTCAGCATATTATTGATCAGATGGAATTAAACATAAGACAGTGTCGATGACTAGAGTTGCTAAGTGATTACGACTACGAAAATCGTTATCACCGGGGAAAAGCAAATGTGGTAGCTGAAGCCCTGAGCCGAAAGAAACAGATTAAGCCACTACGGGTTCGAGCTTTGGTAGTGACCATAAATTCAAACTTTCCCGCACAGACTCTTGAATGCTCAAGCAGAGTCGTATTCCTAATGTCAAATTTTGTTGGGACTCTCGACGAGGACCGGAATACACTTTGGAAAGAGAAGACCAGATGCGTCAGAAATATCCACACCTTTTCACTAACGCAACTTCGACTTCTAACTCGAAATGAATCCCGGGACGGGATTCCCTTTAAGGATTAGGTACTGTAACAATTCACAATTTTGTGGTCATTATTTAATTATTTAATTTTACTTAATATTTTTATTTTAAGTAAATTTACTCTTGCGAGTAACTAGATAGGTATTTCCGTGTACATCGTTAAACGTACATTTAACTCAAACCGACAACTGACAATATACAATATAACTATATTTATGCATTTTGGTTTCTTACAATCATAAATTAAATATCCCATTTTTACTTTTGCATTTTTAATTAAACTTTGTACATTTTGCGTTTTTGCGCGGTTTCTAGTTTTAAACATCAAGTAATCACCCAACAAGCTCGAGGATCACCTAAAATATCAAAATAGGTTTGGTTTCTTACAATCATAAATTAAATATCTCATTCTTACTTTTGCATTTTTAATTAAACTTTGTACATTTTGTGTTTTTGCGCGGTTTCTAGTTTTAAACATCAAGTATTCACCCAACAAGCTCGAGGATCACTTAAAATATCAAAATAGGTTTTGTTTTCAAATTTTAATATGTTTGTAAGTTTTATATTTTTACGTTACCCGGTTTTAAGTTTCGCGTCTTAAAAACTTCACGTTTGTAACTACCGAGATCAAACTATACACTAAATGATACACTTTAAACCAAATAACACACAAAAATCACCAACACACACACCACCTCATATGAGGTGGCGTTTGATATGAGTGTCTAAAGAAACTTGTATGTAATTTCCTATCTTGTCTCCCATTTACATCAAAACTACCTAAATAAAAACTACACACATGCAAACCACAAATAATAGATCTCAAAACCACTCAAAACTTTCTTGTGCTCTCTCTTTGGCATGTAATCTCAGCCCACAACACCCTTAAATCAATCCATTTCTTGATTATTTTGTTAAGTTCTTGTGATCAAGATTGAAGGCCTAGTGATCTAGTTTAGGTTCTTGTGTTGTTTTGAATATTTCTTGGGTTATTTTTCATCTCATCCTTGTAAGGAACCATATTATACTTCTCTAAACTGATGTCATGTATATTTTGTGTATTTTTCATGCTTCATATATTTGTTGCATTAATTTATACATTGTACATAGCTTAAATTACCAAAAACTACGATTGGGACTAAGTTTGCATAGACCATTTAGATAAGGGACTGTTCTCGTAATTATTGTACTTAATCAGTAGACTTTGAGACTTAGGTAAAAATATAGGGCTGTAGATCTATCTCTTAACTTCGATTTTCCGGGTGGTTGGTCGCGTGACGATACCTGATGATTTAATTAGAAAATAAACGGTAAAACTTGTCGGAAAACGCACACCAGATTTTAAACTTAAAAAGCTCATAGATCTATTCATTTCTAAGACTCGGTCCAGTTTTATGAAATGTAGGTAACACCTTAACTTGAACATAGCCGAAAACCCCATTTAAAACGAAGTTACAGAACTCAACTTATCACAAAAATGGTAAACTATTTAGGGTTGTCCTGGATCAGACTTGACATATAAGGATAAAATGTTAATTACACTTAGGCTATGCAATTTTAAAAGTAGTAAAACCCTCAAAACTGATTAGAACACTTAAAAACCTTTTCGGAAATATAAAATTTGAAGTATAACTCCTTACGTTTTAGGAGAAACGAGATTTTTAGTTACGAATATCCACTTTTTATCAAAACCCGCACTCAATCTAAAATTTTTATAAATTATCAAATTTACTTAAAAATAGTCAAATATATTTTATAATATCTCTAAACATTATAAAATGATACTTGATGACGTATAGTCTACACCCGGGTCACGAACCCGGTTAGTAAACAATACTAACAATTAAGCCCACCACGCTTGGGCCGCAACTGGACTACCAGTTATGCGGCTTGGGTCGACAAGGCCCAAGCCCAAAGTTATTTCCGGATAATATATAGAATATCTTCTAAATAAAGAAGATATATACTATATACCCGATGTCGGCTAACACGCCGAAGAGTAGGGAACACGAAACCCACTAGGGTTTCATGCATATATAAAGGGCACCCAAGCCCTCGGTAAAGGTACGATCTCCAATAATCCCTAACCATAAACTAAACCCTACATTCGATTACTTACTCTCACGCCGGAGGATAATCGGGGGAGACAATCCCTCGATAAGCCTAACGGTGTTTGTTCTTTTTCTTAGTGCGCAGGTCTCATCAAGCATTAAGATTCGAATTGGTACGAGAATAGAAGTCCTATCAAGGAACGCCCAACTTTTGTATCAACAAGTGGCGCCATCCGTGGGACCCTACACTAAGGATTTTACCAAAAAACTAGAATGACGAAACACGGAAGTCATAAGAGTCCGCATGGGAAGAAAACGCAGGACGATCCACTAGGAAAGAAGCATCAAATTGATACGGCTTCTAAACAGGCCTCTGGGACAACCAGTACGCCTCAAAACTTAGGAGCGCACCCAAATCTGGTCTTTCCTGCAGTGGAATCGCTTACCAGGTTTACCCCCGCTATTACGACAAGTACTAGTGAGATAGAACTGGAGCGCACACCTCTTGCCATGCCAGAAGTAAACTTCACTGAGCCTCCCAACGCGCCTGTACGAAACAAGGATCCAGCTTTGGAAACCGACTCTATCGCGCTAGAAGGAGTTGCCTCCGAATTAGCCCCAAGTGACTTCGTATCTCAAAACTACGAAGCCTTGACTGCGCTCATGCGAGAGGAGGCCAAGAAGAGGTCAAGCCAAAGTCTGCACGCCAGACTCAACTTTGACCCTAATCCTGACGCATCCCCACCGCGCTACCGAAAGGAAAGACGCGAGAGGGATAGCCGTAAACAGCCAGTGTTCGCCAGGATTGGAAGGAAGGTTGTGGACGATGAAGCAGCCGACCTTCAACATCTGGAAGAACCCGAAGAGGGGGAGCGGCGCGCCAATGTCCACGTTAGGCTTGGCAGACGCAGAATCCAAGATAGGCTTGGGCGACGATGTTCCCCAAGTGAAAGCCCCTCAAGCTCTGACTCTGAGGATAGTCGGCGCAAGCGCCGCAGAGGAGCAAGCTCAGACTCTGATGATAGTCGACTCAAGCATCACAAAAGAGTCCGCTCATCCTCAAGAGATTCCTCGGACAGCGAGACTGGACACTGGAAATCAAGAGGGAAATACCGCGACCAGGATGGTGAAGACATGTCTCTCCCCTGGCGTCGCCAAAAGGTTGATGCGTTTACTAGGCGCATCAGTGACTTTTCTGAAAATAAGAAAAGGCGCATGCCTGCTAATGTCAAAACATATGATGGGATAGGTGATCCTGATGATCACCTAAAAATTTTCGAATCAGCAGCTACTATCGAAAATTGGCCACAGCCTGTGTGGTGCCATATGTTCAACTCCACATTAGTAGGAAATGCGCGCAACTGGTTTAGTAAGCTTCCACGCAGAAGCATTGGTGGGTTTGAAGAGTTGCGCAGAGCGTTTCGCTTAAACTTCACCCAAAGAAAGAAGTGCGCAAAAAACCCTGTCGAACTCGCTAGGGTTAAACAGCGACAAGGGGAATCCACAAGCGCCTTCATGGAACGCTTCAAGGACGAGTGCATGAAAGTCAAGGCGTGTCCAGAGATACTCAAAATATCGGGTTTTATGAATGCAATCAATAACCCAGATCTGATAAAAAAGCTAAATGATAAGGTTCCCCTAACCTTCGATGAGCTCATGAAGCGCACGAGGTCTTTCGTCCAAGGAGAAGAAGCCGCCGCGGATAGCAGGAAAAGCTATTCGAACCATAGGTCGCAAGAAGAGTCAAGGAGACAATCCAATGACCAGAGCGGCAATCGTAATAGGAGTTACCGTAATCAAGGCGGCGGAAGGGGAAACGACAAGTATACCCCATTAACAAAAACTCCAAAGGAGATATTCGCAACAGAAGGAGCGAACTTCCCGAAACCACCACCAATCCGCACCCCAGAGGATAAGCGTATAGGGAATGGTTATTGCGAATACCATGGACAGAAGGGCCACACAACTAACGATTGCGTCCAACTGCGCCAATTGATTGAAAAATTGGTAAAGGAAGGAAAGATGGACCACCTCGTAAAAAACATCAGAGAAGGGAAAGATAAACAAAAACCAGTGGCCAAGAAAGAGACGCCAAGAGAAAAGGCAGATATCATCTACATGATACAGCCATGGCCGCGCGCGACAAGACAAAAAGTTAGTCAGCGTTTCTCTAAGGGAAACGAAATCTCTTTCCCCTCCCTGACTGCGAACAACGCAGTGGTGGATCCACTTACCATTGAAATACATACGGGGGGTCACGACATCCGTCGCATGTATATAGATGGGGGTGCATCCGCTAATATTATATATGAACACTGCTTCGAGAAACTGCGACCTGAGATACAGAGTCAGTTGATCCCAGCCACAGCACCGCTCACTGGCTTCACAGGAGAGAAGATATGGCCCACGGGGCAATTGCGTCTATTTGTAGAAGTTGGTGACAAACCACACTCTACAATTACCTGGATGGATTTCATGATAATCAGATCCCCCTCTCCATACAATGGTATCATCGGGAGACCTGGAATATCCTCTATCCGCGCCGTGCCATCCACAGCGCACGGGATGCTAAAGTTCCCAGTGGAAGGAGGTATTGTCACCCTTTACAATACCACCACACCACCCAAGGAATGTAACGCAGTGACAAGTGACGTAAGTATTGTTCCAGAACAGCGCGCAATCAAAGTCCCAAACCTAACGGTCGCCATTCACCCTGAATACCCGGATCAACATGTATCTATTGGTGGGTCTCTGTCTGACAAAGGCAGGTCAGCTATATGCGCACTCTTGCAAAATAATTTGGATATTTTTGCATGGGAACCTAAGCATATGACAGGAGTGCCACGCTCCATCACGGAACATAAGCTACAAATCCGACAAGGATATCCTCCAATACGACAGAAAAAGCGCGGACAAGCTCCAGACCGCGCAAAAGCCATCCTGGAAGAAGTACATAAGCTAGTAGACGCAGGCATCATGCGTGAAGTCTACTACCATGACTGGCTCTCTAACCCAGTGATGGTAAAGAAGAGCGATGGCAGTTGGAGGATGTGCGTAGACTTTACAGATCTCAATAAAGCATGTCCACAGGACTGCTACCCGCTACCGGAAATAGACTGGAAAATTGAGTCTCTATGTGGATATCCCTTCAAATGCTTCCTGGACGCATACAAGGGATACCACCAAATTCAAATGGCGGAGGAAGACGAAGAAAAGACGGCCTTCCACACAAGTCAAGGGGTCTACTGCTACACAAAGATGCCCTTCGGCCTAAAGAACGTAGGAGCAACATACCAAAGATTGGTGGACACTGCGTTCGAGAAGCAAGTGGGACGCAACTTGGAAGTATACGTCGATGATCTCGTCATCAAAAGCCATACAGAGGAAGAGCTGGTGCGCGACATGGAGGAAACATTCAAAACACTCAGGAGAATCAACATGAAATTGAACCCCAAGAAGTGTACGTTTGGCGCTACGGAAGGCATGTTTCTCGGGTATTTGATAGAACCCGATGGAATCAAGCCTTGCCCAGAGAAGACTCAAGCAGTCATTGACCTCCCCTCACCGCGCACACTAAAAGAAGTTCAGTCATTAAACGGCAAGCTAGCCGGACTGAACCGATTCTTATCCAAATCAGCAGACAAGTCACTTCCCCTATTCAAGACACTCAAGAAGTGCACCAAAAAGGGAGACTTCCGGTGGACTGCGGAGGCAGAAGAAGCCTTCCAACAGCTCAAACAACACATAGCAGCGCTCCCAAAGCTTGTTGCACCCCGACCAGGGGAAGAGCTGATCATGTACCTATCTGCGACTCAAGGAGCAGTCAGCGCAGTCCTACTGACAGACAGGAATTCCGTCCAAACACCCATCTATTTTGTTAGTAAGGCGCTGAAGAAAACGGAGATTAACTATACTGCAATGGAGAAATTGGTCCTAGCCTTAGTGTTTGCAGCGAAAAGACTACGCAGGTACTTCCAGGCGCATCCAATCGCTGTTATCACAGATCAACCCATCAAACAGGTTATATCGAAACCCGACGCATCGGGACGCCTACAAAAATGGAGTGTGTTACTGGGCGAGCATAACATATCATACAGACCGCGCACTGCAATTAAAGGGCAGATATTGGCCGACTTCATCATCGAGAAGCCGGATACAGACACTCCACCTGCGACAAGCAAGGAGGAACTCCAAGAACCATGGATTCTATTTACTGACGGATCCTCATGCGTAGATGGATCAGGAGGTGGCCTTATTCTCACCAACCCAGAAGGAGTTGAATTCACCTACGCACTGCGTTTTGAATTCACAGCCACGAACAACGAGGCAGAATACGAAGCACTCCTAGCTGGGTTACGCATCGCAACTGAAATGGGTGCACGCAACCTAGAAGTAAACGTTGATTCGCGGCTAGTGGCTAACCACGTGTCAGGAGAATATATAGCAAAGGAGGAACACATGATCCAATACCTCGAAAAGACCAAATCTCTGATCCAGAACTTCGATAGGTTTGTCATCAAGCAGGTTCCCAGGAGTGAAAATAGGAAAGCAGATGCGCTGAGCAAAATTGCATCCACCAGTTTTGCGCACCTATCAAAACAAGTTTTGGTGGAAACCTTGAAAAACAAGTCAATCACAGAGATGGAAATATCCACGGTGATAGAAGAAGAAAATCCTACGTGGATGACACCGATCATTGACTTCATCAGCAAGGGCATACTTCCCCAAGAGCAGAAGGAAGCTCGAAGAATCCGACGCACAGCGCAGCGATTCGAGCTCAGGGACGACGTCTTATATAGACGCTCATTCCTACAACCATGGCTTAGGTGTGTTGGACCTCTCCAGGCAGACTATGTACTTCGAGAGATCCACGCAGGCTCATGCAGCATGCACTCAGGACCACGGTCCATTGTAGCGCGCGCCCTAAGGTCTGGATACTATTGGCCCACTATGCACCGCGACGCACGCGACTTGGTACGGAAGTGCAACGATTGCCAAGTTCACAGACCTATTCCGCGCCGACCACAACATGAACTAACACCTATTACATCGCCATGGCCCTTCTACAAATGGGGTATCGACATCGCTGGACCTTTCCCCATTGCCGCAGGAGGATTGAAATTCCTCATTGTGGCAATAGATTACTTTACCAAGTGGATCGAAGCAAAGGCAGTAGCGACTATAACAGGTAACCAGGTAAAACGATTCGTGTGGGACAACATAGTATGTCGCTTTGGATTACCTGGAGAAATTATCTCTGATAACGGAAAACAATTCCGTGATAACCCGTTCAAGGATTGGTGCGCACAGCTGAACATCACGCAGCACTTTGCATCAGTAACTCATCCACAAACCAATGGTCTGGTCGAGCGCGCAAACAGAAGCCTTGGCGAAGGAATAAAAGCGCGCCTGGATAGACACAAAGGTCGATGGGTAGAAGAACTATCACATGTTCTTTGGGCGCACCGAACAACCATCAAGGTCAGCAACGGGGAAACCCCCTTTTCGTTGGTCTATGGGACAGAAGCTGTTATACCAGCTGAAATTGGAATGCCAACCATCCGTACTGCGGAAGTTAACGTGGCAACCAATGATGATGAGCGGCGCATAGACTTAGATCTATTGGAAGAGCGACGTGAACGCGCAGCAATACGCGAAGAGAAAGCCAAGTTGAGAATGAAAAAATACTATGATACCAAAGTGCGCAGCACTTCATTCAGACCAGGCGACTTCGTATACCGCGAAAACGACTCAAGCCGCGCAGAAGACACTGGAAAGCTAGGACCAAAGTGGGAAGGACCTTACGAGGTCATAGAAGCACTTGGCAATGGAGCGTACAAGTTACGCGACAAGGACGGAAATGAGCTACAGCGAACATGGAACGTCCGCAACCTTAAACGGTGCTATCTTTGAAGAAGGCTACGGCCCAACATGGACACTCTTGCGCTTTAGAAAGTGCCCTCAATAAAGATCCATGTAATTTTATTATCTAGATAAACATTTTTTCTTTTCCAAAACTTGCAAGTATTAATAAAACGTTATGGTTTCTAGCTAACTCCATAACACATTTAACTTTATTGTTTGCATCTTTTATTATCATGTTTCAATATTGTTATATTCTTGCCTACATGGCGTGCATGCACACACTAAGACCCACGATGGCAGAAAGGATGAGTAAACCTAATAAACTACTCGTTGAGTAAGAGGGTTGCAAACCCATCAACACCGGATCACGAATCCTTGTTAAACACCTTGCGCTCAAGACGTTGGCGCAAGTACCTCACGCACCCCACGACGGATGCGCGATAGAGCACACTGTGCGCGTTTAACAACTAAGGAAATCAAGACTCTTGATTCCTTAAAAGTACAATACGACAAGTAAACTTACAACAATACATAGACGACTATGATTAAGTTGGAAAAATTCAACACACGACTACGGTCCTTAAGGAAATTCATACACGATTATGACCCTTATTTTCTAAGTACGCTTAAACACTTAAAGCTATCTTCACGCAAGGATACATAAGTCATATAAGAACTACGAGTTCAAAAAGCATAAGTATTTAGAAGTTATAGAAACACTAAGTACAAAAGCAACTTTTTATTCATAGAATACAGTTCTACAAAAAGACTTGTACAAAAGAGCTAAATACTATATGTACGCCTTAACTGGCTGGAACCCCCGCTCAAAGCCGCTTCCTTTGAATCCGCGAGTCTCTTCAACAACTCCGCATCATCAAGGGAAACAGTGGCCACGCAGACAGGCACACCATCGGATCTAGGCTGATGCGCAGCGCCTATGCCGCACAGAATGGCCTTTCCTTTCTCGCCTTTCTTCCGTGCGACCCTGGAAACATGCGCATTTAGTGACCTTTGCAAAGAAATCTCTTTCTCAAGACGGAAAGGATTCAGAATGTCACGAGGCTGAGCAAAAATGGGTACCTTCAACTGCGCCACATCAGGCTTCAAGTAGAAGTCCACCTGCTGATCTGCATTATCCTGCAGATGCCTAGGAAGAGTGAGCCCCGCCATGATCACGCTGATCGGCTGGTCCTGATCACGCTCCAAGAGAGCGATGTGCGGAAGCTCAAGCTTCTTTAGCTCCTCCATGGCAGCAACAAGCTCAGCATGGGCATCCGCCTTATACCCAGGCACCTCAGCAAGCGGCACAGTCAGCAACTTGGCCTCCGCGAGCTTGTCTGCGGCCGAGGTCTCACCGTGCGCAATAGCGCAATTGACAACCTTCCCAAAGGATCCGGTGACCTCAGGATGCTCCAGCGTACACATGGCGGCCAGGCGAAGATCATGACTGATCAACCACCTACGAAATAACACAAGTGTTAATAAGAAAAAGGGTCTCAAATATATACAAGTTATAAGGAAAATACAATGGTCATGTACCTGCGCTCGGCCACAGATTGAACCAAATGAGGATAAAGCTCCTCATCATACTCGATGCTAAGCTTACGGAGCTTCTCCTCCTGCATCTTCAGCGCAAGCTCCACTTTGCTGCGGAACTCTTCAATGTTGGCAAAGTGCTTGCTCCTATTTTGTTGCAAGTACTTCAGCGCCCATAAAGAATTCCGTCTCTGAAGATCCGCAGCAGCACGCTCCTTCCCCAGCTCAGCCATCACCATGACCTTCTCCTCACCCATTTTTCGCGCAGACGCCTCTGCGCGCTCCAGTTTAGCCTTGGAGCTCAGCTGCTCAGCTTTAGAGCTTGCTAACTCAGCCTGCACAGACGCTAATTGCGCCCGCAGTCTGGAAACTTCATCAGACTGGTACACCCTGGCTTGCGAAACCAGCTCAGACTGGCGCACAGCTATGGAGGCCAGCTCCTCCATCGCGGAGTCAAAGGGACTTAACTCCACTGCAATGTCCTTCGATGCAGACGCCTCAAGGGGACTCTCCTTGGGTGGCGCACTCTCATCAACAACACCAGCAGGCTGTTCACTGTACGAAAAATCAAGAAGCAAGATCAGCGTACGGAAAACAGTCAAGCATATACAAAATCCTAAGGGATTACTAAAAACTACTTACGTGGGGGGAGGAGTCGAGGACACGTTTTTCTCCTTCTCAGCCTCAGTTGAGGACACGTCCTTCTCCTTCTCAGTTTCAGTCGTGGACGCACCTCCACCAGACTTTTCAGCTTCCACACTGAAGACACGGAGCAACACGGTTAGAATAAAATACAACTTGACAAAAGTTTATAACTAACAATTCAGATACTTACTCCATCTGCACCTCAGTAAAAGATGGGCCTTCCCCAGCCTCAGTCCGCGGCCTCTTGGAAGGCCCTTCACCATAACCACCAGACGCTCTCTTCCGCGTCAGTGGGGAGCCCTCCTCCATATCACTATCAGAATCCTCTAAATGGATCAAGGGGGAAGGAGGCTGCGCAGTGTCAGGACCCTGCTGCACAGGAGGAGCCACAGACTGAACTGGCTCAGCTACCACCACATGAGGGGAGCCTTCGGGATCTGGGATAACCAAATCCACGACGCGCCCTGCCGTCGCCTGCAGAATAGTCTGCTCACCGTCCCCCAGAGGACGCACTCCCACCGCCACAGCACGCGGATTCTCCAGCCTCACAACAGCGAACAGATCCATCTCTGCGCATCAAGTAAACAGAGAAAGGCAAGTTACATAAAGTATGGAAAAAGAAGAAGCGCTTACACTAATAACGACAGTAAGGCGACAGAAGGAGCACCCACCCGTGCCATCCGCATTCAAGAATGTGGGGACCTCCGTCTCATGCTCGAAGTAGTTGCGACTGATGCCCATATGCACCAGGAACGCCTCCGGATATGGCTTGATGGGAATACGGTTCTCATCAATGATCGCCGCATGATCCGCGTTATACCACGTCTCAGGGGGGCGCTCATCCTTGGGCAGATCGGCACGGGTGTAAAATGGAAAATGGTCAGGGAAGACGGCTTCATCAACCCAAAAGAATTTTTCCCTCCAATCCTTGAGCTTATCTACCTTCTGCACGTAACACTGTAACTTTCCAACGCGCTTCGAGAAGGTAACCCACCCATTTGACCACGTTGCGTGATAAAACGCGCGAAATAAGTGGAGGGTTGGGAGAATCGCCAACAAGCGACAGTTCACCTCAAAGTTAGCAATCTTCCCAGCACCAATACAATGCAACTGGGAGATGTGGAGATTGTAATAATTGAGTATGTCACTCAGTAACACGGAGATGGGGACGCGCTGATTCGCCCACTCGAAAAAGCGCGTATATAACCCCACCTTCCCAGCAGGGAAATCCGCGATGGTGTCATTTGGGCCTGGTACCTCAGGGCGCAGGCCCATAGGGATAAAATAATCCGAGGTAAACTGAATCAGTTCATCCTCGGTTATGTTAGAATGGAAATCACGAAGTTGCGCTACCATTTTCTGATTCAGATTATGTGCGCACGCGCAATTACCTTTGAATTATCTTTTTTGAAAGAGGATTTGAAGATGTAAAAATGGAGGAATGGCGATTTTTTAACTGTGGACGTCACAGTGAATGAGAGGCGGTAGTTTATATACTTTTCCCATCCACCACAGATAAGTGACACGTGTATCCCACTAGCCCCAATCGTGTGGCTAGGATAAATGACGGTACAAGGCAAGTGGGCAACCTCTCCATTTCCCAAGGTACCCAAATTACACTTTTTTGGACTAGATACATCACACGTGTGGTTTTGGCGGTATATTTTTTGAAAGCTTCCCGCGTACGCATGGGGAATAATTTCGACACGACTCTAGTCTAGCGTCCGCAGGTTTTACCCTGCGCACACTAGACTGGGGGGACATGATGACGTATAGTCTACACCCGGGTCACGAACCCGGTTAGTAAACAATACTAACAATTAAGCCCACCACGCTTGGGCCGCAACTGGACTACCAGTTATGCGGCTTGGGTCGACAAGGCCCAAGCCCAAAGTTATTTCCGGATAATATATAGAATATCTTCTAAATAAAGAAGATATATACTATATACCCGATGTCGGCTAACACGCCGAAGAGTAGGGAACACGAAACCCACTAGGGTTTCATGCATATATAAAGGGCACCCAAGCCCTCGGTAAAGGTACGATCTCCAATAATCCCTAACCATAAACTAAACCCTACATTCGATTACTTACTCTCACGCCGGAGGATAATCGGGGGAGACAATCCCTCGATAAGCCTAACGGTGTTTGTTCTTTTTCTTAGTGCGCAGGTCTCATCAAGCATTAAGATTCGAATTGGTACGAGAATAGAAGTCCTATCAAGGAACGCCCAACTTTTGTATCAACAATACTAATATTGATATAACTATTTTTATAAAAATAAAATTTGATAAACTATAATTATATTAAACACTTGATAAATTTTACACTTACCCAAAGTGGTAGGACCCACTTTCGAAAATAAACCCGATAACCCATCTTTGGACAATTTGACCACATATTGACATTATAGGATTTTTGACTATAGAAATAACATAAAAACCCGAATCCCGAACGAATTATAATTTAGGGCTCGTAATAGCTTTCATAACTTGTCAATTTTAGTCTCTGTCACTTTATAAATCTTAAAAACTCTATGTAGAATTGAATAATTGATATAATAATTATATAAAACTTTCTTGCATTCATACCCTATTATTTTAAAACCTAAGACGCAACATATTATTTTTAGATTGCTCATAGGATTTCTCGGTTTACCCGTCACTTTACTTACATCTTGCTATTTGATCTTTGGTGAGTTCATAGCCCCACTTTAACTCTTTAAACTGTTTATAAACCCATTGGGGGAGATACATGTTGTTGATCCCAGTTGAGCTTCACGATCTTATTAATTACCTTAGATAAATCTAAAGTAATTGGTATAGAAACTGATCTTGAGTTGTATATCAAATATTATGCGGAACTTAATATTTGATCTTAAGAAGAATAACACAAAACAAATTATCAAACAACACTTCAATATTAATACGATTGCTCGACAGCAATAGGGTTACAAGAAACCTTGAAGTGTAAACAATAATGATACGTATATCTAACCTAACCCTAGATCCTCCTTTTATAGCGTAAGGAGTCTAGTCGGTTTACAAGACTTTCTATACAAGAAAAATATCTTTACGTATCTTTTCTATACTTATCCTTAACATACTATACATATCTAATAAGCAGCAGAGTAACTAGTCTAGCAGCAGAGTCTTCGTAGGCTAGCAGCAGAGTTACACTTTGCTTATTCTTCCAAACCAGCAGAGTCACAAAACAGCAGAGTCATTGTACTAATCAGCAGAGTTACATAACTATTCAGCAGAGTTATGTTTCTCGAATCAGCAGCATCTTTTAGACCCAACAATCCTCCCCTAAACTTGATATTTTTCGTCAAAAATCATCAAGTTTCTTTTAAACCCAGCTAACCACCAGGAGGATGCTTTCAAACACTTTACTGTTTTGAGGTCTTTGATTCCAGCACTTTTCTATACCTCTCCACTAACTCAAAAGCTTGATAATCTGATAAGAATGGTCTTTGCAAGCTCAGCTTTCCAGGTTGTAACATGTTAGTCAGAAGAGCAGTATTCTTGAACACAGGATAATCTTTCTCTGTTAACATGTACAAACACAAACCATCACTTCCAGTCAATGCATGTACTCCACATGATTGATATAGATACCATCTGATAAATCTGCTTGAACTAATCACATTCTTCCAATCAAGACTTCTTTCATCAGGTTCAAACATATTCTTCAAATAGTAATAGTTGAGTCTTTCATGCACCACCTCTGGTCTAGTATCACCATAATTCATCTTGTAAAGATTCCAGAGTTGTATAATATCATTCCTATCCATGTAGTGCAACATTTGAGAAAAACTGATATATCCAACACTTGAACCATTTGATCTCTTAATCACCCAGCATGCTTGACTACCATCTAGAACATCATGTGAGTATGAAATGATTGGGTATTTTGTTGACAAAGGAACTTCATTAAGTAACTCAGGTTCTTCTTGAGGTTTATGAACTGTGAGATCCATAATCCCTTTCATATCATTTGCAGTCACTTCTTCAAAATTATGCTCATCAGTCACTTCTTCTTTCTCTGAATCACTATCCTCTTTCTCTGAATCACTCATCAATACTGACTGAGTTCTCCTCTTCTTCCTACCTACCTGTTTTACTTTCCTCCTATATCTTTTTACACCAACAGTAGGTTCAGGCTTTTTCTCTGCAACTACATTCTCTTTCTCTTTCTCTTTCTCAGCATCTGATACTTTGGCCATTTTAGCAGTAGACTCAGGATTCATATAAGCATTTGATGCTACTTTGATTCTTGTCAACTCTTTGATCTCATCATCAGTTAAGGGTTTAAAATTCCTGTCCATCTCTTTCTTAGCAGCCTCAAACTTCTGCTTGACTTCTTCATTAGAGTATGGTTTCAACTCCTTCAATTTCCAACCCTTCATATTCCTCAGATATTGCTCATGAAGAGTTCTTTCTTGCCTTGCAGTTGGTGGTCTATTCACTTTTTTATTCTTTCTTGCAACCAGAAGCCTTTTCTTATTCTGCACAATAGCTTGATGAATCCAGTCATTAATACCTTCATCTGTAAAAACATCATCCATCTCTACTTTCACTTTCTCCCAGTCCATAGCAGCTTTACATCTTGCCTGCTCATTTTCCCATGCAGCCACTTTGGCTTCAACTTCAGATTGTTTCTCAGATTGTTGCTTTTGTATCTCCATTGCTTTATCATACTCAGCTTTTTCTTCATCAGCAACTCTCTGAGCTTCTTCTGCATCCCACCTTTCTTGCAAATGTCTAGGCCATACCTCAATTGGAACTTCATTAGGATCAGGATAAGGTTCAAGTTCTTCCACCATTTTCATCTTGCCCTTACCCTTGTAGGTAGGTGTTTGAACAGGTTTTCTTGTTTGCACAGGTTCTTGGATGACAACTCCTTTGGCTTTAGGTCTTGAGACAGTCACTTGTGTTGGTTTTGTTAAACTTTGAGCAGCTGGTTGTGATTGTGGTTCAGATGGTGTAGGTGTTTTGTTTCCAAGGTTAAGCAATACTTGAGCTAAGGGCATTGTATCTTCATCAAATTCACCAGCAGAGTGATGTAACCCATCAGCAGCATTGTTTCTCCCATCAGCAGAAAATTCTGCATTAACAGCAGAGTCAACCTTTTCATTTTCTACCTCCCCTGAACCTGTTGTATCCTTCTGATCATTCCTCCCCTGTTTGGAAGCATCCTCTCCCAAACATGGTTTGGAACCTTTCTTCAACCTCCCCTCAAGATGAGTAACCCTGATCTTAAGTCTCCTTATCTCAGCACCTTGAGAAGCTTTAACTGTGGATAACTCCTTTCTAAGACCAAGAACCTCCTGTGACAATTTGGTACAAGTATTCGTCAATTCCTGTAATTGTTTCATGATATCCTCACAACTTCGGTCTGTGTAACCTGACCCGAGAGGTTGATCACTGGAATTGGCATTTTGTACAGGGGTTTTAACCGTCAAATCCTCTGTTTCAAGTTCAATGCTAGCCTCAACACTTCGACCTGTGTTACTTGGTCCGAGAGGTGTATCATTGGCGTTGTCAATATGTACATCAATATCCATCAATTCATGTGTGTCATCTCTGTCCTCATCATTTCGAGATGTGTTACCTTCTCCGAGAGATGAATCTTTGGACACAAACTCAGTCTCAATCCTAGATTGAACAACTGAGCCCCCCAAAGTAGCCATTTGGCTGGGGTTACCATCAGTTGTATTAGGTTCTTGAGAACCTTCTACAAAAGATGTTGCCATGGTTGAGGTCTTAGTTATGTTAGCACTGTCCTGTTCAACTACTAAGTTGAAAACAGTAGTGCTAGCCTCTTCCATCATGGTACCTCCATCACCTGTACCAGCCTCATCTGCATTCATTCTGACATTGGCCTGAGGTTGCACAATGTCCTCTTGTTGTGAAGTCCTAGGTGATAGGGTATGTTGGGGTTCATGTGATACTGATACATTCAAACTTGTAGATGAGGATGTGTGATGGGAAGCTGTGGGAGTTCCAGCCTCTTCATCCTCATTCATTGCAGCCACAATATTCAAGATGTGTTCAGTTAGGGGAGTTATTGCACCAGAAAAACCTTTCCCAGGTTTCTTCAGAAAAGCAAACATCTTGATAGCCATTCTGCTACTAGGCTCAATATGAGTATGTTCCAAGGGTTCTCTTAGTTGATTATTGATAATGAGCTGCAAAAACCTTGGATACAAATAAAACCTCTTCTTAACAAACTTCTTCATACCCTCAAAAATCATTGAAGAAAAATCAAATGGTTGCCCAGTAGCCAAACAAACTAAGGAAATAGCTTGAGGAGCACTAAACTCATTCCATCCTCCTACTTTGGGAAACAAGCAGTGTTGAAGAGTATGTAACAAAAATTTCCAATGTGGACAGAGCAGACCTTTATAAAAAGTTCCAGTATGTTCAGGCCTCTCATACCCAATACTCTCAAGTTCAGACAAAATAACCTCAGTAGTAAAATTAGGTGGTGTAGGAGCTCCTGATAGACGAAGACTTCGCTTAATTGTTGTCTCACTAACTACAATAGTCTCTCCATCTACACTACCTATTAACCTTTCTTCCTCATCGAGTGTATCTAGCTTAACAGTTGACCAAAATTGGTGCATATGAGATTTTATAATGGGTGGATCAACTGTTAAAGCATACCTTAGTCTAGAAGCACTCAGAAAATCCATAACCTCATGAAATCCAGCAGCTGCAGAAACCTTGCTAAGAAATGCAATTTGATTATGTTCTTCCGAAAACTTTCGTCGAGCCATTATGATTTGGGGGTTTTGGATGAAATGATATGAATGAATGTTCTTGGAAGAGAATCCAATGTAATTTTGAGCAATTAAAAGTTAATGAGGTCGAAATGGTGTGTGATACCATTTGGATCTGATTAGGTTTTAAGACGCGCCAAAATTTTCAATAATAACCCTTTACTTTCAAACTCAACAGCAGAGTTATGAAAGATTTGACCAAGAGTCAACTTTCCCAAAAACTTCAAAATTAATCCCCCAAGCAGCTTAAATACCATACCAACTCCTCATTAAATTCTATAAATCATCCATTCGCTTAACAAATCCCCAAATTCACAAACCCTAACTCAAAATCAACTAACCATGAGTTCATCAAAAGCTCCAATCATCGACATATCATCAGATTCATCTTCAGACGATTCACAAGGATGGTCAAGTTACTTTCCGCAGAGTGCATCGTCATCACAACAAAAAGGTAAAGCAGTTGTGGAAGAAGAATACTCTGACTCACTTCCATCGACACCATCTTCCTTTGTAGATTCAAGCGAAGATGAAGAAACAAAAGCATGGCCAAAATCCATGACTTTCTACCAAGGTACCTGGGAAATCGATCCTCCGCAACATCCTTTGACCGCTGAGCTTCAGAGGCAAATGGAGAAGGCTGTAGCCGCTTTTGGTAAGAGTGTTGATCCTCCTCGTCCAAAGCCAAGTACAGCAGAGCAGGAACCCCCTGTTCCCAAGAAGAAACAGCAGAAGAAACAAGCTCCCTCTACAAGCCAGCAGCAGAGTCCACCACCAAGACCAGTGGTACTTGCTCTTCCCTGTCCAAGAGTATTTGAAGCCATGGGTACTCGAGGACCTCGCAGCAAGGTTATGCCTGACTTTGCTAGAATTTAGGTTGTGAATCCAAGGGTCTGGTTGTCTTTTGATCTTCTTTTGAATAGCATGGATGTATGGAAACTGTATGATGTACTTTTGCCTTTATTATCAATGAACTTTCTTTTTCCATGCTTTACTTGATTGTGTATGTATGTATATCTGCAAAAAGGTTAGTAGAACACCACAAACACAAGCAAGAATATTTCATAATAGCAGCAGAGTAGGCATAGCAACAAACAACTAAACAACAGACTTTGACTAAACACCAGACAATGACTAAACAACAGCACAAATCCTTTCAAAATTTTACAAAAACATACAGAGATAAGATTTTTAAAGATTTAAAGATTGATCATACCAATACTAGCAACTAAAAATTGAAACCTACTTATATCAAAACTTTTGGTAAGTAGATCAGCAACATTATTGTCAGTATGTATTTTAACCACTTGAATTAACTTTTTCTCATAACAATCTCTAATAAAATGATGTCTTATCTCTATGTGTTTTGTTTTAGAATGAAAAACAGGATTTTTGATAATACACATTGTGCTGTTGTTGTCAATATAAATTTTGGTGTTCATGAAATTGTACCCATAATCCAGCAGTTGGTTCTGAATCCAGAGCACTTGTCCACAGCAGCTAGAAGCAGCAACATATTCTGCTTCTGTTGTTGAGTTAGCTACAACAGTCTGTTTCTTGCATTGCCATAAGATTAACCTATGACCAAGGTATTGACAGCCTCCAGTGGTTGACTTTCTATCCATAGTAGCTCCAGCATAGTCACTATCTGAGTATGCTATTAAGTCAAATGGTGAATTATTTGGATACCAAAGGCCCAATTTAGGTTGACCCTTTAGGTACCTAAAAATTCTTTTGACTACTTCCAAGTGTGAAACTTTAGGAGACACTTGAAATCTAGCACAAGCACACACAGAAAACATGATATCTGGCCTTGAAGCAGTCAGATACATCAATGAACCAATCATTGATCTATACAAATGTACATCAACCTCTTCCCCATCTTCATCATTGATCAAAGGTTTGTTTTTATCCATTGGAGTCTTAGCTGCCTTCACATCCTTGAAACCAAATTTCTTCAACAAATCAGCCACATACTTGTCTTGGCTAATAAAAATCCCATCTGATTTCTGCTTGACTTGAAGTCCCAAAAAGAAAGTGAGTTCACCCATAGAACTCATCTCAAACCTGTTGTGCATTAGCTTTTCAAAGCCTTCACATAACACCTTATTTGTAGACCCAAAAATGATATCATCTACATAAACCTGAACAAGTAGGATATCCTTTTTGTCTTTCTTAATGAACAATGTTTTATCAATGGTTCCTCTGCAAAAACCATTATTCAACAAATATGTAGATAAGGTGTCATACCAAGCTCTAGGAGCTTGATGTAGTCCATACAGTGCTTTCTTCACTTTGTAGACCCTATCAGGATACTTAGGATCTTCAAACCCAGGTGGTTGCATCACATATACCTCATCAGGAATCTTTCCATACAAGAAAGCACTTTTCACATCCATTTGATACACAGGAAAATTCTTAAATGAAGCATATGCCAAAAATAGTCTGATAGCCTCAATTCTTGCAACTGGAGCAAACACCTCATCATAATCTATTCCTTCTTCCTGAGTAAATCCCTGAGCCACTAATCTAGCCTTGTTTCTGATAACAATTCCTCTCTCATCTCTTTTGCATCTGAACACCCATTTAGTACCAATTGCTCTTTGTCCATTAGGCAAATCCACCAATGTCCAGACTTCTTGAAGCTTGAACTGCAGCAACTCCTCTTGCATAGCTTCAACCCAACTTTCATCTTTCATAGCCTTGTGAATGGTATTGGGTTCTTCTTGAGATAGGAAACAGGCAAACATGCAATTTTGTAAATCCTTGTGCCTATTTCTCTTCTTTAATGTTTGAGCAAACAATCCCTGATCAAGGAAATCACTCAAACCTTTTGATTTACTTCTGGTCTGAACAGCAGAGTGAACATCACCAATTATTTGCTCCTTTGGATGATTCCTGTGGATTCTGGTTGTTGGAGTGGGACTAACAGGTATATCACTCTCCAAATTTGATAAATCAGCTTCAGCACCAAAAACATCAACAATTTCATCATCAGTATCCACATAAACTTCTTCTAATTCGGGCATCTCATCAGAAGAATCATCATTAGAATCACCATCTTTATCATCAGTAGAGTCCTTGTGCATAGCAGCAGAGTTACCAAACCTAACAACAGAGTGTTTTGGCCTAACAGCAGAGTGTTTTGGCTTATCAGCAGAGTGTTTTGGCCTGGCAGCAGAGTTGAGAGAACTGCTGCTATGTTTATTCCCTTGTTGCCCATCAACTTCTGACGCTTTATTCCTATGCTTATCATCATTCTTATCATCATGAGAAGGTTCATCATCACCTTCTACATTAACCTTTGGTACTTCCTTATGAACAGCATCATCATCTGAACTCTTTCTCACTTTATCTGTTGGAGAGAAGTACTGATCAAACTTCCACTTTTCAATCAAGACAAACTCTTCTGTAGATCCATCCTTCTTTGCTTGTGTACCTGCATTAGGGTTAGTTTGTGTACCTGCAGACATGTTAGTAGTACCTGCAATGACTGGTTGATAATTCATACTCTTGGTTAAAGAATCAATATCAAACATCCACTCAGGACCTTTTCCATCAACATTAGGTGTGGTTTCTCTAATTCTAACATGCAAATTTTCCACCACATGCCCAGTCCTTTGATTGAAAACCCTAAAAGCCTTACTTTCAGTAGAGTATCCAACAAAGTAACCTATGTCTGCTTTCTCACTAAACTTGCCTAAGTGGTCAATGGTGTTTAAGATAGTAACAGGACACCCAAATGGTCTAAAGAAATCTATCAGTGGTTTCCTACCATGCAATAACTCATAAGGGGTCTTATTGTGAGGTTTAACTATCTTAGTTCTATTTTGCACATAACAAGCAGTGTTGACTGCTTCAGCCCAAAAGATAGTGGGTAACTTAGACTCTGACAACATAGTCCTAGCAGCCTCAATTAATGTTCTATTTCTCCTCTCAGCCACACCATTTTGCTGAGGAGTTCTAGCCACACTAAATTGTCTAGTTATCCCTTTTTCCTCACAGAACTGATTCATCACTTGATTCTTAAATTCAGTCTCATTGTCACATCTGATGATCTTAACCTTGTGATTAAATAGGTTTTCTATCCTTGTAATAAAAGCCTTAAGAATGTCAGGTGTCTCATCCTTAGTAGCTAGGAAGAATACCCAAGTAAATCTACTAAAATCATCAGTGACCACTAAGCCATACATCTTTTTATTCAAACTTTTCACATAAGTATGTCCAAATAAGTCCATGTGTAACATAAACAAGGGTTCAGTTATAGAATTCACCAATTTGGACTTACAAGATGCTCTATGTTGCTTTCCCATTTGGCAAGCAACACATACTTCAGGATTCTCAAAAACCTTTGAAGGTAATCCTCTGACCAAGTTCCCTTTCACCAACTTGTTGATAGCCTTGTAGTTCAGATGTCCAAGCCTTCTGTGCCATAGTTTGGATTCATCAATAGTGGCTTTGGCAAACAGACAAGTTAAATCTCTTTTGGGAATAATGTTCTTTATGTCCACACTGTATATGTTGTCATTTCTAGGGACTTTAAGAAGTACTAATTTATCATCAGGTATCTTATAGTCGGGAGATAAGACAAGACATTCAGTGTCTGTAAAAAGAACAAAATTCTTTCTGTCACACATTTGTGAGACACTAAAAAGATTGAACTTTAAACCAATTTTCCAGTTCTGATCATGCCTTTTCCAACAATTTTTCCTCCTTTAGGATCATTCCCAAAGGCAACATATCCACCATCCAAAGCTTCAAAGTTCTCCAAATTGCTTTGGTCTCCAGTCATGTGTGAAGAGCATCCACTATCAAAAATGCATTTATCCTTTAGCTCCTTTTGTAGATTGCCCTGCACAAAAAGTAAGAGAATTAGTTTCTCTTTGGGACCCAAGCCATTACTGACTTGGATCTGCCTTGTGCATCAAAGTAGTCAAATTTCTTCAACTGCATTGGTGCACTGCTGTGTCTGAGAACATGATCTATAACTTTAACCTTAGGTTTCCAGACCCAACAAGCTGAGGCCTTAACAGCATAAAAATGATTGCCCACAACAGTATCAGTAACAACTTTAGGCAAAACAGCAGAGTCTGCCTTAACAGCAGAGTTTGCCTTAACAGCAGAATCAACTATATCCTTCTTTATGAGCCCTTTTGGTGCAATAGGAGAGATAACTCTAGAAACACCATCTCTCATCAAAACTTCCTTGGGAACCATGTTTCTTTTGGGGTGAGGGTGAGTCTTTCTAGCAAAGTTTCTATTGTTCACCCTTGTGTACTGGTTCCAAACTGGTTTCTGATAGCACTCATCTTGCAGATGTTCAAAACTACCACAACTATAACATGCCTTCTTAAGTAATTGAAAATCAGTACCTAATCTTTGTGAAACTAGGTTCTTCCAATTTCTCTGGTTTCCTCTAGGCAAGTTATTTGTTCTTTTAGGATATACTCTAGGTGTGTTTTCATACTCAGCCATCTTCCTAGAGATACCTTTACCAAACCTAGGCTTAACAAACTCAACCTTTTTAGCCTTAGGTACTTTTGATTCAACAACAGTAGGAATTTCTTCCTTTTTGTTCTTAGGGGTTGAATCAGATTCCACTATATCATCATCACTGTCAGACTCCCAATCTTCAATCAGGGGTGCTTGTTCATACTTCTTTACCTCAACCTTAGGTGACTCTATTTCTTTTTCACTAGTTTCAACTACAGGTTTACTAGTTTCACCTACAGGTTTGGCCCCAGACTCAGATATGAAAGTCAATGTCCTAGTGGGAGGGGCATTGGCACTAAGTTTCTTAGGGTGAGCAACAACATTATATCCTATACCATTAAAGTGTCTACCTAATGGTTTACTGAGAATGTCAGTGGCAAATTGTTGTTTTTCCACCCTAACAATATGTTTTTCTGTCTCACTAATAGCTGAATCTTTAGCCTTTTCAGCCTCTTCTACTTTTCCCATAAGAACCTGAATCTCACAATCTTTCTTAATAAGTTCATTTTCTAGAATAGTGATCTTATCAAGATATTCAATTTCAATCTTTTTATAAAACTCAAGTTTCTCTTCTAAATTCTTTAAACCATATTCATAACTAAGATTATCTAGCTTAAGTGTTTCATTTTCCTTTTTAAGGTTTCCATTGCTAGATTTAAGTATCTCAATTGTATCAGAACATGATTTAAAAGAACAAGATGATTCATTGGATACCTCAGAGTCTGATCCAGAAGAAGAATAGGCCATGAGAGCAAAATGCTGTACTTCAGGTTCCTCTTCAGCTATCAATGCACAATTTGGACCATCCTCAGCATGATCACTCCAGTCATAATCTCCTAACCCATCACATGATACCATAGCAGTAGCAGGATTTGGCTCTTCATCAACAGACTTCTTGAAATTCTCATTGCTTCTTTTTGGTGCTCTGCATTCTCTTGCAAAGTGTCCCTTCTTTCTACAGTTAAAACATTCAGCCTTTGATTTGTCAAATCCCACATTCTTGTTCCTTCTGAACTTCATCTCTTTACCAGTTCGTTTGAGAAACCTTCTTGCCCTCATAGTTAACATTGCAAACTGCCATTGTATATCAATCTCTTCAACATCATCAGGATCAAGTTCATCCAGATCTTGAGGCATGACTGAAGTACTTGTAGTAAGTTCAGCCAAATAAGCACAAATAGCAGCATCACTGATGGTGTTGGTGTTAGCAGAGTCAGCAGCAGAGACATGTGAACCAGCAGCAGGAACAAAAGTACCAGCAGCAGAGTGCTGTTCTTGATGACTGCCAGAATTCTTGTTGCTTGAGGAAACAAAAGCAAGATTATTTGTGGTAGAAGATGAGCTTGACAATCCTTTAACTTCATATTCATACACCTTCAAGTTGTTATAAAGATCATCCAATGTCATAGTATCAAAATCTTCCTTGTGCCTCCAAACCACTGTATGAGTGTTCCATTCAGAAGATAGACTTCTCAGAAACTTTAGATTGATATCTTCTTGAGATGGCTCAATCTTCAAAAGAGCCATCTGACTGGATAGCTTATGAAGTCGATCATAAGTTCCCTCAATGTTCTCAGAACTTAAAGCAGTGAAAGTTTCAAACTGATGCTTCAGTAGATTCTTTCTTGATTTCTTGGTAGCTTCATTCCCACCAAATCGAAGTTCGATTGCTTCCCATAATTCCTTAGCGGACTCAATATGATTAAAACTCAATTGATAATCATTAGGTATTCCCATCATGAGAATACTGTGAGCCTTGACCTCCAATCTTCTCTGTGCTTTCTCCTCACTTGTCTTGAGAGTCAAGACTGATCCAGTAGCAGTCTTGGTTTGCACACTGTCACCATGTAGAACAACTTCCCAAAGTGAGTAATCAACCATTCTCATGTATTGTTGAATTCTCATCTTCCAGATCTCGTACTCTCCAGTCTTGAGCATGGGGACCCTTGATGCAGTAACCATGTGTGTAGAATCGGATTCCATTGCTTACTTGTTGAATAACAGATCTTGTATTAAGTAATTCTTCTTGGTACCAGTTTCTAGATCACAAGCTCTGATACCACTTGTTGATCCCAGTTGAGCTTCACGATCTTATTAATTACCTTAGATAAATCTAAAGTAATCGGTATAGAAACTGATCTTGAGTTGTATATCAAATATTATGCGGAACTTAATATTTGATCTTAAGAAGAATAACACAAAACAAATTATCAAACAACACTTCAATATTAATACGATTGCTCGACAGCAATAGGGTTACAAGAAACCTTGAAGTGTAAACAATAATGATACGTATCTCTAACCTAACCCTAGATCCTCCTTTTATAGCGTAAGGAGTCTAGTCGGTTTACAAGACTTTCTATACAAGAAAAATATCTTTACGTATCTTTTCTATACTTATCCTTAACATACTATACATATCTAATAAGCAGCAGAGTAACTAGTCTAGCAGCAGAGTCTTCGTAGGCTAGCAGCAGAGTTACACTTTGCTTATTCTTCCAAACCAGCAGAGTCACAAAACAGCAGAGTCATTGTACTAATCAGCAGAGTTATGTTTCTCGAATCAGTAGCATCTTTTAGACCCAACATATGTTATTTTACAATTTAGACACAAGTGTTTTAAATTGTATACTTACTTGAAAATATTATTGCTAAAGTACCGATATTGCCAAAATAAGTCCCTAACTATATCATGAATCATTAATCATTTCCATGTGAACGCGAATATTGTGAATAAGACTATTGGGATTGACGAATCTCGTTTGTGTGATCATATAAGATGCCACAAACGCACTATATTTGAATAATTAGGTAAAATGGCAATTTACCTTTCAGGGCATTGGTTCATTCTATGAACCTTCAGTCAGTTTGTGTGTCATGAGCTTAGTGCAATAATAACTATTTTATGACTATTGTGGGTTACTCAATTGTCTCTTAAACTTGAAATCTTGTAGTCCATTATTTATCTATAAACCTATGAATTTCACTCAACCTTTGTGTTGATTTTTTAGCATGTTTTATCTTAGGTCTTAAGGTATTCGACAAGTACGAAGTCGGATGGAGAATGTTTTGATGGCTTGCATAATATTATCATTCGATAAACCTTTATAAACTTTTATGTTTGTGTGTTATGTACTCAAAAACTATTTGGGACTTCTTGTAAACTCTGATGTTTTATTTGATCGAATGATAAACTTTTAAAACGTCTCATTTAAATTCGTTTTCTATGATTATGACTGTTGTACTAATAAGTAGCACCCAAATGATATTACATTCCATTGCGATATTTTGGGGTGTTACACAAAGTAAAGTAAAATGCACAAAATTACAAATATAAACAAACCATAAGACTAGGTGCAATGGGTGTGAGGGATCACCCTCAACCTCATATCCTTACTTCCTCACCTTTTACACCATTGCACCCATCATCACCTCACGCGTGAGGCAGGCAAAAAAAGGGATGAAAGGTGACTGCCATCACCACTCGTGTATCGTGCATAGTGGGTGTTTTTATTATTGTTAATTTGATTTGTGAGTACATGTGTGAGGTATTTTGTGGGGTACGTTTGAAAGGTGGGGGAAGCGGTGATCATAGCAAACGAACGGTGAAGAGAGTGATGATGTGTTGAATGGTGATGTAGTGCTGAGGTGGAAGGTGGGGGATTGGTGACCATTGCACCGAGTCTAAGACAACAATCAATGGTTACCACTTTCTCACTTTTCACCTCAGCGCCACATCACCACTCCCTCTACCTTTCAAACATACCCCACAAAATACCTCACACACACATACTCACAAATCAAATAAATAATACAGAATACATCGGTACCGAGTGGTTACTGTAGCAATCAAGTTTCAATAAACTATGAAGATTACAAGAGATTAAATAATGACTAACCTAAACCAAACCTAGCAACTAGATGAGCCAAACCCAACGGGCTTGTGGGCCTTTATTATCTAGCATCCCCTCTCAAACTCACAATGCTGCAGCGGTAAACATTGAGAATTTGCCAATAAAAAATAAACTAAAACTACAAAGCAAACGATTAGCAGAGTGTCCCAAAGTGCTAACTCGGTGCTAGACGGAGTCTCAATCCGATGCAATCTAAACTGTAACAAGGCGACAACTGTTAAGACTGAAACAGACGGGCAAAAGTCATTGCAAAACCAAAATCAAAGCAAAGCAACATAAGGGTGATGAATGAGAGTAGATTCAGACAGGTAGATGCAGACAAAAGCAGAAAACCCTGATAAAAGAAATCGTTTTCCCACCCTCCATAAATGAAATCGGTTTGAGTGAATTACTTACCGCAGTAAAAGTCAATAGGGAAAGTCAGGTCAAGAGAGAGCAGATTCAATCAGACAGATGTAGACTGACAAAGTTTTAATAAACTATGAAAATTACAAGAGATTAAATAGTGACTATCCTAAACAAAACCTAGCAACTAGATGGGCCATATCCAACGAGCTTGTGAGCTTTTATTATCTCATAATTACTAGTATCACCGTTCATCCCTTTTTCTTGCCGTTACGCGTGAGGTGGTTCCCTCACAATAAGGTGGCGCGTGAAGATGGGTACCCAATAGTGTGCACTCACTCCCATTGCACCTAGACTAAAATGACTATAAAATCGCACCTTATCAAACATTTTAAATGATAATATCCAAAATCGGAACAAAAAGAAGAGTAGTAGCATAGATGTAGAGGATATGCCCGGCAAGCCCATAACCCAAACCCCCATGTGGATCTTAAACCTCACATGCATATGCTTGTATTACAAACTTAATAATTTTTTGATGTGGAGATATGAGTACGTTGACCACATGCTAAGTTGATTTGGCCCACAAAATAATATTATTTTGTTGTTGTTTCGATAAGTCAATACGTGACACAATTTGATCAATCATTGAACTTTGTTAATCGGTTAGTATTCATAGTCGAATATGCTGGGAAAATGTGCTTTTCTGTATGTTAAGTTTAATTTAAATTCTACAATCAAAACCATATACGGAGTATTCAATTTTTAAAGAATATCTTAAATTAGAAACTGGTTTTCTTTTTCCTAAGAAGACTAAACACACACAACCATGTATATTTTCATACAATTACGACGATCATACTTTCATTTTATGCGTGACTTGAACCAACAATAAAACTTATTGGTTGAAGGCATATTAATCATCCGGAAAGATGTCCAAGTTAGTTAGACAATTTTTTGACACTCAATCATCTGGAACACTTTGATACCATTCGTCGCTAACTCGCTATACTTCCGCAATTGTCTACATTTAGCTTTTTGTACGACCGTCGTTTTTACTGTTTTTCTCAAAATTGGATTTTTTTCAAACGAGTGGTTGAGTTGGTTTTCACGAGTGATCGGGTATTGCTATTACCAAATAAATCAATGAATTAATGAAATCTTTCTTGTCACATTACTAGCTTTTTGTACGACCGTCGTTTTTACTGTTTTTCTCAAAATTGGATTTTTTTCAAACGAGTGGTTGAGTTGGTTTTCACGAGTGATCGGGTATTGCTATTACCAAATAAATCAATGAATTAATGAAATCTTCTTGTCACATTTAGCTTTTTGTACGACCGTCGTTTTTACTGTTTTTCTTAAAATTGGATTTTTTTCAAACGAGTGGTTGAGTTGGTTTTCACGAGTGATCGGGTATTGCTATTACCAAATAAATCAATGAATTAATGAAATCTTTCTTGTCACATTACTTGATTCATCTATCGACATTGTAAAGACGTCGACCATTAAATAATAGAAGTATCACAACATTGTACGTGTCCCATCATATAGGTCTACATTCCTCTTGTTCCCTTTAAATAGTTTTCCAATATTTTGCTGTTGGGTCTAAGGGCGTGTTTATTTTGAGCTGAATGGGGAAGGGTATATGGTCCCACTAATTTAATAATGTTTTTTCTTTTTTTTTTCTCCTGTGGGGCCTACTAATTTCCTTTCCTTCGTCTGTCTCCCTATGGCATAAAATTTGTTATCCTCCCCAATAAGCGGAAGAAACAGAGAAGGGCCCACATGTGTGACCCACATATAATATAAACCTCTTAGCAAACAAAATTTAGTAAACGCCCGGTCTAAGTTAGTGATTGACCAGAAGGTGATGACAGAGATGTGCAACTCATAGTTTGATTTACATGGGTAGCTTGAGTTCATTGGAAAATGGTAACAAGTTGGTTCCATAACAACTATTGTTATTACTTTTGTTAGAACATTGATTTTTCGCACGCCTATAACCATCTATCTCACAATGTTTTACAAACATCTTGACCGGGACTCGAACTTACAACCTCCCGTTTACACCCACATACAACCCAAATGCCTTGGGTGTCATGTCAATAAGTATAATAGCACTACTCTTCCATAAGTTTATGAGCAATGAGAATATCCTGTTAGCTGAAACTTAAGATGCCTTAATATAGTAACTAAATTGTCTTCGTAAATTAAATATTGTAGTTTTCAGCTGACATCACATTCTAATTATAGTATCCTAATTATAGTTGGATATAAGATTAGTACTACAAGTTAATACAAGAATAAAGAAAATGAAAGTTTCTTGGTTTGATGAAGAGGCAAAGCAACATTCTCTCTTTCTAGCTGCCGCGATCTCGATATTGTAGCAACTATTATATTACTATTAAAAAATGGCATCAGATCCGAAGTATTACGATCTCAAAACACCACACTCCACGTGCATTCATTCCTTCTTTTTGTTCTCTTTTTCCTCTTTTAACGATTTTTTTCTAAGTGTTGCTTCTAGTTCGTACGACTTACATATATTCAAACAAAAATACTAGTTACATGTTGGCTTATGTGTTCGGATGACTCATTTTGCCCGGACGTCCGAACGATATGACGCCCTTCGGAAGAAAGGTCCGAGAGCGCATAACCTCTTCATCCAGTGCAACCCTTACCAATGGGACAAGTGGCGTTACCCCTTGGACATATAGCAACAGCAGCCTGACCGCCGCCACCCCAAAATTCACGGGATCATGTCTGCAGCGTATCTCCAAAAAATCCGGCGCCGTCATCACAGGTATCAAAGCTGGGTAGTATAAATACCCAGCTCATTTACTACTCACAACTAACTTTTACCATTCACATTTACTCTCAATAATTATCTAACCTTTCGGACTATCCAATACTTACTCTCATGCCGGAGCTTGGTCCTGGGATAACACCCGGGGCGAGTCTAACGTGCGTGTTTCTTGTGTGTAGGTGTTTTGGAACGTTAGCAAGACCTCGTCCGGAAGACCTAACCTCAGTTCCGAACGACCTGCAGGTTTTTAAATCAACAAATTAGCGCCATCCGTGGGACCCGTTATTCATTCTGCCAGAACAGAAAAATGACGGGCCCTACTTGGGAAACACCAGTTAACCACGCGGAAGGAAGTGGAAAGAGCAGTGATGAAAGCGACCCTAATAATTTGGAAGAACAAATCCTAAGTCAGGTAACAGCAATTAAAGCCCTAATCAAAGAGCATAACACGAAAGGGGGAAGCTCAATCAGACCAATCCGAATTGACTTCGATGAGGAAGATCCTAAGGATACTGAAATTGAAGGTGTTGGAAAAGAACCCGAGGACGACCTAGCTAAACCGTACAAGCAAGTATCGAGGTGTCCTTATACTCGAAGAATCATAGAGTTCTCCGGGCCAAAGCATAGGATGCCCACTAACATAAAACTTTACGACGGATCTACAGACCCAAATGATCACATCACTCGATTTTGTGGTGCAGCTAACCACGGCGAGTGGCCCATGTCGGTATGGTGCAAAATGTTTCAACAAACATTGGATGGTTCGGCTAGAGGATGGTTCGACCGTTTTCCCAACGGTAGCATTGACAATTGAGAAACCCTTCGTGACCAATTTGTAACGAGATTCGCTCTTAGAAGGAAGTGTATCAAAGATCCTATGGAAATAACTAAGATTGTACGGCTGGCAAATGAAACCCTCCCGGAATTCAAGGAGCGTTGGACGGATGAAGCCAGCCATATCTCTGGCGTGCCGGAACTCATACAAATCTCGTCCTTTATTAATGGTAGCATGTGCCCTGAATTAGCCAAGCGCTTCTCGGATAGGGTGCCTCAGACAGTAACGAAAATGATGATAAGGGTGGATGATTTTGTCCGTTCGGAAGCAGTATATCGGGCAACTGAACTACCGAGAGGTGAGGAAGTAGATGCTTACAAGGAGTATCGTCCCAACCCTTATAACAACAAGAATGGTCATTATGCCCCGAGGGCACCCTTCGGAGGGGATCGTCGTCGGAATAATCACAAGAATGAGTTCAGGCCTCGCAAAAATGACCATTATGCTCCCTATGTTCCATCCAGGTATAACAGCGCCGGTAGAGCGGATCCTTGTCGAAATGACATCCGAAGATACGACACCAGACCGATAGACTTGAACTCTTTGACAAAGGCTCCGAAAGAAATCCTTGCAACCGAGCATCAACTGAGGCTCCCCCAACCCCCACCACTAAAAGGAAAGCCCCTCAGAGAAAACCTAGACAAGTACTGCGACTATCACGGTGAGAAGGGACATCTCACCAATGACTGTTGGTACCTCAACGAACAGCTGAGAATAGCTGTAGAAACGGGTAAATTGGACCACCTCTTGAAAGACGTTCGACAGAGAGGAAAGGCACCACAAAAGGGAGATAATCATGCTAATAAGGGAAAGATCATTAACATGATCCGAAGCCAAGGGACCGCGAGGAAGCGAAAGGTCGCAGATTCGGAAGAGAATTGGATAAATGCCCCAATCAGCTTTCCTCCTATCCTTCCGGGGGATGTTTCAGACGAACCTTTAATAATCGAGGCCGAAGTGGAAGGTTATACGATACGGAGGGTGTATGTGGATCAAGGTGCTTAGGTGGAGGTAATGTATGAGCACTGCTTCGAGCACTTATGCCCTTCCATCAAGGCCCGGCTGAAGGAAACCAACACGCCTCTGGTAGGATTTGCGGGGGAATCCATCAAACCGTTGGGAAAGATAGAGTTAGAGGTTTGTTTTGGAGGTCAAGGGTTGTTTCGTAAAACTTTTATGAAGTTCGCCGTGGTAAGGTCTCCTTCTCCATACAACATTATATTAGGCCGTTCCGGACTAAAAAAGTTACGGGTCATTCCCTCAACCATTCACTCGATGATGAAGTTTCTGTTGGTCCATCAGTACCCAAGAATGCTTAAAACAAGATTTGGACACAAATTAACTAAGTGTTAATTAAACCGAGAACAATTCAAGTCACTGAGTGAACAGTCACTCAGTGAGTCATCTTCAGGATGCTTAAGGCGAATTCAAGAAGAAGGATTTACTACTCAGGTAGGCGGTACTCCCTGAGTAGGACTTAAGCCAAAGAAGAAGATGATGGTTCAGTGAGTGTTGGACAAGAACTCACTGAACCCCAGTCTCCTCAACAACAATAAGTGATTGAAGACTGAAGAAACCAACGCCTGAAATAAAGGCGGGAATAAGTGGGAAGTATTTAAGAAGATAAGAATGTCAGACCAAACACTCTTATCTTGTCAGATACCAACCTTCCCAAAGACGGCTAAAAGTCATAGAGTGTCAGACCAAACACAACTAAAGACTTTTTGGTCCATTCCTATTGGTTCTTGGAAATAACAATTACTGTTGTAATTGTCAGATACGCTTCCTCAACAAGTTGAAGTATTTTTAATCACTTTTACTCTTTTATAATTGTGTATAAATAGGTTCAGAAGGAGAGAAGTTGAGTATGTTTTGTACATTGAAAGCCTTAGACTTTTGCAAAACAACTTCTCTCCTACAAAGAGTAACGTATCACTGAGATAGCTCAGTGGGTCGAATTGTTACCACTTAAGCATAGCTTGAGTTTAGATAGGAGACACCATACCTTGTCTATTCAATCCCAAGTGTTTGTTCCGCAAAACATATTGGGTAATAGATTCTTTGATTCAATTCTAATAAGAATTTAAACGTTGAAAATACTGTGAGTTTTATATTAACGTTTCATTAACTGTTAGAAGTAATCATTACATTGTATTAGTCATAAACACAAATAGATTAACTTTCTAGTTAACTCTAAGCGTGTTAAGGGAACAACAGTTTCCTACTCCGAGGGGCATAACCACATTGGTCACTCGATCGGTCACTATCTCAGAATGCCGCAAGTTGGAAGAAAAACAGATGGTAGAAAAAGAGGCAAAGACTGAATCCCAGGATGCCGAAATAACTGGAGAATTGGCTGGAAAGACGGAGGAAGTCATGGTACATCCGGCATATCCGGATCAGCTTGTAACCATCGGAAGGAACTTCTCCCAAGAATGCAGAAGGCAGTTAATTAAGCTACTAAAAAATAGTCAAGATGTATTCGCCTGGGAACCGGCCGACATGACAGGGATACCACGACGAATCACAGAACAGAGACTCAACGTGAATGTCCAAGACAGACCGGTAGCCCAAAAGAAAAGAACCTTTTCAGCAGAAAAGAACCAGGCCATAACCAAAGAAGTAGAAGAATGGGTGAAAGCTGGAATAGTACGGCCGGTGCGATATCCGACATGGATCTCCAACCCGGTGCTAGTGAAGAAGTCCGATGGTAGTTGGAGGATGTGTATCGATTTCAAAAATCTCAACTCATCTTGTTTGAAAGACTATTACCCGTTACCTGAAATCGATTGGAAAATAGAATCAGTCATGGGGTTCCGGTACAAATGTTTCTTAGATGCTTATAAGGGGTACCACCAGGTACAAATGGCTAAGGATGATGAGGAAAAGACAGATTTCTATACTGAACAGGGGACTTACTGTTACACCAAAATGCTGTTCAGATTAAAAAACGCTGGAGCCACATATCAACGGATGGTAGACTCAGCCTTTCGGTCGCAGATCGAGAGAAATTTGAAAGCGTATGTAGATGACATGGTAATAAAAAGCAAGACCGAGAAAGAGTTGTTAGTCGATATAGCAGAAACGTTCGACAATCTCCGAAGGATCAACATGAAATTGAACCAGAAGAAATGTTCCTTCGGTGTGGAAGAAGAAAAATTTCTTGGTTATATGGCGACATCCGAAGGGATCAGGGCGAATCCGAAGAAAACAAGGGCTATCGCAGATATGCAGTCTCCAAAGACGCTCAAGGAAATGCAAAGTATAAGCGGCAAGTTGGCAGCTCTAAATCGATTCTTGTCCAGGTCGGTAGAAAGATCACTTCCGTTTTTTGACACACTGAAGAATATCACAAAGGAGAATCAGGATGAATACCGCTGGACGGAAAAGGCCGAATCGGCTTTTCAGGAGATGAGAAAGATGATCCTTGAGCTCCCTTACCTAACAACCCAGAGCCGAAGGAAGATTTATACGTATACCTTGCGGCATCAAAGGAAGCGATGAGCCGAGTACTGTTGGTAGAAAGGGAAGGGAGGCAAATCCCAGTACATTATGAAAGCCGAACGTTACATGAGGCCGAAAGGAACTATGCTCCGGTTGAAAAATTAGCTTTAGCTCTGCTACACTTATCAAGAAGGCTTAGTAGATATTTCAAGGCCCATCCCATAAAGGTCATCACTGATCAACCCGTTAAGCAAATATTGAATAAAGCGGAAGCGTCGGGAAGGTTAGCTAAGTATACTGTAGAGCTGGGGGCTTACAACATTACGTACATACCACGAAATGCTTTCAAGGGGCAGGTCCTAGCAGACTTCCTAACAGAAATACCACTGAACTCATCCGATCAGGTTCCGAAAGAGGAGGGCAAGGAGATATGTAACATCTTTGGCCAAGAAGAATGGGTGTTATATACCGATGGAGCGTCTAGCAAATCAAGTGCCGGAGCAGGTTTGGTACTAATCGGTCTGGACCAAACAGAATACACTTACGCTATCCGACTAAACTTCAAGAGTACCAAAAATGAGGCAGAGTATGAGGCCTTACTGGCAAGATTAAGAATCGCCCAAAAAATAAAGGTGAAAGTGTTGGAGGTCAGGGTGGATTCCAATTTGGTGGCAAGCCAGATTAATGGGGATTTTGTTACATACAAAGATAGCATGAAACGATACCTAGCCAAGGCCAAAGAGTATATTGCATGTTTCGATCAATTCAAAATACGGAACATTCCGAGGGCACAAAATCAGAAAGCGGATATACTAAGCAAACTGGCATCCGTGGCATTCGATCATCTGACGAAACAAATCCTTATGGAAGTGTTGGAAAAGCCATCGACGGAAGAAGAAGTTGTCAATGCCATCGTGGAGGAAGAGGAAGAAAACTGGATGACTCCAATCATTCGGTGCAACCAGAAAGGCATTTGGCCGGAAGACCAGAATGAGGCCCGAGCTCTCCGGATGAAGATAAACCATTATACTCTAATTGACGACGTGCTCTTCAAAAAATCCTACCTGGGCCCAATGTTAAGATGTGTTGAACCACTCCAGGCAAATTACATTGTCCGGGAGGTGCATGAAGGAGCATGTGGGATGCACTCCGAACCACGGTCAGTGGTAGCAAAGATAATGAGGCAAGGTTATTATCTTTGTCGATGAATTTAATCAGGCAGCCTTTCAGAGAGTAAGTGACATTGATCTAGTGGAAACGACAACTCTCCTCGCCTACAAACTGATGGTGCTAAGAGTAAAGAGTCCTAAGAACGAGGAGTTTGTCAGGCTGCTGGACCAGATGACGAGCGAAAGACCTGACAAGGAGGTGTTAGTGTCTAAGAAGGCAAAGCTTGATCTCATGGGTTACTTTCAAGAACCCTGAGCATTTTGAATTTAGATTGTTAGGACTTGTAATGATATGAATAAATTGATGAATGTTTTTGTTATATCAGTGTCCTTATTTACTTTCTAGTACATTCAGTATGAGAAGAAGTCATTAGCTCACTCATTACTGATCAAAACACTTAGGAATAATTTATATCCAAATAGGGGGAGATTGTTGGGTCCATCAGTACCCAAGAATGCTTAAAACAAGATTTGGACACAAATTAACTAAGTGTTAATTAAACCGAGAACAATTCAAGTCACTGAGTGAACAGTCACTCAGTGAGTCATCTTGAGGATGCTTAAGGCGAATTCAAAAAGAAGGATTCACTACTCAGGTAGGCGGTACTCCCTGAGTAGGACTTAAGCCAAAGAAGAAGATGATGGTTCAGTGAGTGTTGGACAAGAACTCACTGAACCCCAGTATCCTCAACAACAATAAGTGATTGAAGACTGAAGAAACCAACGCCTGAAATAAAGGCGGGAATAAGTGGGAAGTATTTAAGAAGATAAGAATGTCAGACCAAACACTCTTATCTTGTCAGATACCAACCTTCCCAAAGACGGCTAAAAGTCATGGAGTGTCAGACCAAACACTCCTAAAGACTTTTTGGTCCATTCCTATTGATTCTTAGAAATAACAATTACTGTTGTAATTGTCAGACACGTTTCCTCAACAAGTTGAAGTATTTTTAATCACTTTTACTCTTTTATACTTGTGTATAAATAGGTTCAGAAGGAGAGAAGTTGAGTGTGTTTTGTACATTGAAAGCCTTAGACTTTTGCAAAACAACTTCTCTCCTACAAAGAGTAACGTATCCCTGAGATAGCTCAGTGGGTCGAATTGTTACCACTTAAGCATAGCTTGAGTTTAGATAGGAGACACCATACCTTGTCTATTCAATCCCAAGTGTTTGTTCCGCAAAACTCTTGGGTATTAGATTCTTTGATTCATTTCTAATAAGAATTTAAACGTTGAAAATACTGTGAGTTTTATATTAACGTTTCATTAACTATTAGAAGTAATCATTACATTGTACTAGTCATAAACACAAATAGATTAACTTTCTAGTTAACTCTAAGCGTGTTAAGGGAACAACAAGTGGTATCAGAGCCTCTGGTTTACAAAATCTTTCAAAATTAACCAAGAGTGCTCAAGGTTTTTAAAACCAATATCCTACTATGACTGATGCAAATGTGCCCCAGCTAGTCGACAAAAAGGGTGGAAGCTTTTCAGCTGTTGCCCCACGACTTGAAGCTGGTAAATTTAGAAAGTGGAAAAAGCGAATGCTTTGCTACTTGACTGGTATGGAACCATACTACATCACTTGTGTCAAAGATGGTCCTTATGTCCCAAAGACTGCTGAAGGGCTAAACAAGCCTGAGGCTCAATGGACCATTGATGAGAGGAGGGTGGTCAATCAAGACCAACGCCTGAAAAGCATCATTATATCATGTCTTCCTGACGATATAATGGAATCAGTCATAAACTGTTCAACAGCCAAGCAAACTTGGGATGACTTGGTCAATAGCTTTGAGGGTCCCTCAGATACCAAGGAAAACAGGGCATGGATCTGAAACTTGAGTATAATACTTTCAGGGCAAAAGACTCTGAAAGTCTCTCTCAGACTTATACCAGATACAAGACCTTGATAAACGAACTATCAAATGATGGTGTAGTTTTGTCTAAGCATGAGACAAATGTTGGCTTTGTCAACAGTCTCCCTGAGAAGTGGCTAAACTTCTCATAAGGCCTGAGGAATGCTAATCACATTCAGACCCTTGAGCTCCCTGAGATCTATGGGAAGTTTGTCTATGAAGACAACTTAATCTCAAGGAGATACCCTGACTCAAAAGCTCTTGAGTCCAAAAAGGCCTTGATCTCCACACCCATATCAACTGCTTTTTATACTAAAGGTGTTGTGCAGGACTTTCAAGAGGATTCTGAGGATGAAATTGATGAAAGGACTAGTGATGAGTACCTAAAAGATTTAAACTTGGAATTCCAAGAGAGGGCACTCCTTGCTAGTTCAAAATGTTTCATTAAAAGAAACCAGTCCAACTTTTCAAAAGGAAAAGCAAATGAAACCACTGAATGCTTTAATTGTGGTAAAAAGGGTCATTTTGCTAGGGTCTGTTATTCTAAAACCACCTCAGAACCCTCTTACAAATTTTCAGGAAATAGTTCCTCAGGAACTAGCAAGTTTCAACCTAGAATGTTTCAGTCGACCCAACAATTTCAAAACAAGGGTCAAAAAGACTTTGAAGCAAAATATAGGAAAGCCATGGCTAAACTTGCAATTCTTGAAACTAATCCCTCTATGTCTCAGGCTGCTCAAACATCCAAACGTGTTCAGGCAAAGAACAAGGTTTTAGTGGCTGAAGCTTATGATTGGGATGAAGAAGAGGTATCCTCAGATGAGGAAATTAGAGTGAGTGCACTAATGGCACTCTCTGAAGGTGATCAAGTGGTTGTTGGGAAAAGCCATGCAAGGAATGGAGAGTGGGTAAACATCACCATGAAGAAGGTAAACACTTTACTTTCTATGGATGATGATTCTGATTGGCAGTCTTACATGAATTATATTTGTGTAGATCTTAAATTTGTTGAGGAACAAAGGCTTAACATGTTTTCAAAATATAACAACATAGTGTCAGAATTGAATAAATGTAGAGATAAATTGCTTGTACTGAAGCAAGCCAAATTAGAAACAATAACTCTACAAATTCAGAACACTGAAATTTTGAAACAAAACCAAGCCCTACAAACTGAACTTAACAAAGAAAAAGTTGTCATCCAAGGCTGGACCAAAAAGAACCCCAAGGTCTTTGATACTGTGGGTTTAATCCCTAGGAAAACAATAGGAATTGACCATCACATGGTTAACCCCTATGTAAGTCCCAGTGAATTGACCTTTGTTCCAGCTGGCATATCATTTGAGCAAGAAATGCTTCCCAAGTCAAATGACTGGATTGTCAGGGATAACCCAGTCAGTAAGTTACCAAACTTTGAGACTGGAAAGATCTTGCTTCCTGAAAGTCAGGCTTTGAAAAATATGCTTGGACTTACTAAACAACTCAGTAAGCTTGAACTCACTGAACAACTCAGTAATACTGAGTCAGTGAATGAGTGTGAATCAGAATCATATCAACCACTCCCACCACTGAATACCCTTCAGGGTGCTGCACCCAACTTAGGCCTACCACCAATGGTCTACTCTCAACACTCTCCAAAGGAGAGGTCAGGATTGGGAAAAACAATCCTGAAAAAACCAACATTTGAAGTCTCAGTAAATACTGATGACTCATCTTCTTCAGTCCCTTCTGAAGTAATAACCCAAAGCCCTGACTCAAAATTTGATCAGTTGGCTGAAATGGTCAGGAAGCTGGGTGAGAAGATTGCATCTTCTAAGAAACCTTCTCAATCCAAGAAGGAACAAAAACCAGCTTCCTCAAAGACCAAACCCAAACCCTCAAAACCCCTGAAAAGATGTGAACTGTGTAACTATACCAATCATATCACTGATGATTGCTATAGAATTCTTTATTGCATGATTTGCAAAAAGGATGATCACATGACCTCTGATCATAAAACACACTAAGTCACATCAAAGATGGCAAGCCTTAAAGCTCAGTCTTTAAACTACCCTTCTGATTCTAAACAGAAACAAAAACAAAAGGCAAAACCTTTTGCACCTTGCCCTTACTGTGGGTTCAATGATCACCATCCCAAGGATTGTCAAATTGACAATTGTTGTGAAAATAGTGGAAGTTCCACTCATGACACCTCAGGAGGTGATAAGGCCATTCAGGCTAGAAGAGGTATGACAAAGTCAGCCTCTCAGTCTACTGAGTCTACATCTGCAATCAAATGCATAATTTGTGGTAGCTCAGTCCACTACACCACTGACCATAAATCAATTGTAAATATTAAAAAGACCCCCAAAGCTAAGCCCTCCAAGAAGTGGAGTCCTAGAAAGAACTAACCCAGTTTACTATTTGTGCAGAAACATGCCAGGGATCCTATTTGGCATCTAGATAGTGGATGTTCAAGGAGCATGACTGGTGTGAAGGAGTATCTGCATAAGTATGTTGATGAATCAGGACCCAAAGTGATATTTGCTGATAACTCATCATGTCTCACTGAAGGTTATGGTTCAGTAAACTGCAATGGTATAGTCTTTACTAGGATAGCTTATGGAAATGGTCTTAAATACAATTTGATCTGTGTTAGTAAACTATGTGATGCTAAATACATAGTTCAGTTTGATGATAAACAAGGAATCATCTTCAATGCTAATAAGGAAGTTGTCCTTATTGCACCGAGAAGACATGATGTTTATGTGTTGGACATGACCAGTCTGACTCAGAATGGAACTTGTCTCTTTACCAAGGCCACTGATACTCTCAATTGGCTTTAGCATAAGAGACTCTCCTACCTGAATTTCTAAAACATAAACAACCTTGTTAAACAAAACAAGGTCCTTGGCTTACCATCTCTTGTGTTTTCAAACGATAAGCCGTGCTCAACTTGTGAAAAAGGTAAATATCACAGAGCATCCTTAAAAACCAAAACCAACTTTTCCATCAGGAACTGCCTACATCTTCTCCATATGGATCTATTTGGACCAATAAGTCCTAGATCCATTAACCATGAGAAATATACTCTGGTTATTGTAGATGAATACTCAAGATACACTTGGGTATACTTCTTGATCAAAAAGACTCAGGAAGCTGAAACAATATTGCCCTTTGTCAGGAACATTGAAAATCAAAATGACATCAAGGTCAAACAGATTAGGACTGACAATGGAACAGAGTTCAAAAATTATGAACTTGAATGTTTCTGTGATGAGAAAAGAATTTCCCAAAATTTTTCCTCACCATACACACCTGAACAAAATGGTGTGGCTGAAAGGAAAAATAGAACTCTCATTGAAGCAGCCAGAACAATGCTAAATGGATCAGTCCTTTCTAAACACTTTTGGACTGAAGTAGTAAAGACTGCCTGTTACACACAAAACAGATCCATCATTGTCAAGAGACATATCAAAACTCCTTATGAGTTATTCAAGGGAAGGATCCCTGACATCATCTACTTTCATGTCTTTGGGTGTCCTGTGTTTATTCATAATCACAAGGATCACTTAGGAAAATTTGATGCCAAAGCTGATGATGGATACTTCCTTGGATACTCCCTTGTCTCAAAGGCCTTCAGGGTGTTCAACACTAGGAGACAGCATGCTGAGGAAACATTTCATGTTACCTTTGATGAGAGCACTGATGCAATCAGTGTCTCTAACAACTCAGTGGAAGAGATAGGTATTGATGAATCATCAAGATACCCTCCTGATGAACATCATGCTGATAATGGTCCTTCCACTTAGTACCATGCAAATGCTGACATCTCCTATTACATCATTCCCCACAACCTTCCTTACCCAACCATCACTGAGTTTATTGAAGCACAAAATACTGATGAATTCATTCAGTCAGTACAAAGTACTCAGGTTCTAAACAATCACAGTGATGAGTCAACCCACTCAGACACTCATGATGTCGAAGAACATCATGTGTCTGATCCTGATCCTACCCATAAGTCCTCTACAAGTTCTAATCAGTTTCCAAGACCTTAGGACGGTTGGACTAGGTCTCAGGATATAGAACTTGTCAATATAATTGGTGAGCCTACTGAAGGCATGCTCACAAGAAGCATGGCTGCTGAACTGAGAGCAGCCTTAGCCAATGAATGCCTATTTGTGGACTTTATTTCCACAATTGAACCCAAAAGTGTCAAGGAAGCACTTAATCACCTAAGTTGGGTTCAGGCCATGCAAGATGAACTAGAAAATTTTGACAGAAACAAGGTAATGACCTTGGTCAAGTGTCCTGAAGATGTTTCAGTCATTGGCATGAAATGGGTATTCAAAAACAAATTTGATGAAAATGGCATAGTCATTAAGAACAAAGCCAGACTTGTAGCCAGAGGCTATAATCAACAAGAAGACATTGACTATGAAGAAACATTTGCACCAGTAGCAAGGATGGAAGCCATCAGGATCTTCCTTGCTTTTGCTACTTACATGAACTTCAAGGTGTACCAAATGGATGTTAAAAGTGCATTCTTAAATGGTTCACTGAAAGAAGAAGTTTATGTTCAGCAACCTCCTGGATTTGAAAGCCATGAGTTTCCTGACTATGTCTGCAAGCTTAACAAAGCCCTTTATGGACTGAAACAAGCTCCCAGGGCATGGTATGAAACTCTTTCAGCCTTCCTGATCCAAAACAAATTTGTCAGAGGCAAGATAGACAACACATTGTTTATCTATAAGACAAATAATGATGTCATACTAGTACAAGTGTATGTTGATGACATCATCTTTGGCTCAACAAGTTTCAAACTTTGCAAACAATTTGAAAAACTAATGGCAAAGAAATTTTAAATGAGCATGATGGGAGAACTGACTTACTTCCTTGGTCTTCAAATCAAGCAGACTGATAAAGGAACCTCTATCAGTCAAGAGAAGTATGTCAGAAGCCTACTGAAGAAGTATGAGCTCAGTGACTGTGCCTTAGTCAAAACTCTCATGGTTCCCCCAAACAACCTTGGTCCTGATCTCACTGGAAAACTAGTAAATCAAACTCTTTTTAGAGGAATGATAGGATCACTGATGTATCTACTTGCATCAAGGCCTGATATCCAATTCTCAGTCTGTCTGTGTGCCAGATATCAATCTGACCCAAGAGAATCTCATATCACTGCTGTGAAAAGGATATTCAGGTACCTGAAAGGTACTCCAAGCCTTAGATTATACTATCCAAAATGCTCAGGCCTTGATCTTAAAGGATACTCAGACTCTGACTATGCTGGATGCAACATGGACAGAAAAAGCACTTCAGGCTCCTGCCAAATTCTTGGTGGAAAACTAGTCTGTTGGAGTGCTAAGAAGCAACAGTCAGTTGCCATGTCCTCAGCCGAGGCTGAATATGTTGCAGAAGCAAGTGGTTGTGCAAATGTACTCTGAATGAAAAGTCAACTCAGTGACTATGGAATTCAGTACAAGATGGTTCCCATCTTTTGTGATAACACAAGTGCAATTGCCATCTCAAACAACCCTGTTCTTCATCAGAGAACAAAACACATAGATATTAGATATCATTTCATCAGGGACCATGTCATGAATAGTGACATAGAATTACACTTCATTCCTACTGAATATCAGCTAGCTGATATATTCACCAAGCCATTGGATGAACCAACTTTCACAAGACTGAAAGCTGAACTTGGAATGTTGGATATTGAGAATCAGTCCACTGATTGATTCCATCCAAATAAGTATAAATTCTGAAAACCCAGGTCCCTGACTCAATGTGTACTTCAGTGAAAAGAATCACTGAAACCTCAGGAACTAAGCCCAAGTTCCTGAAATGTTGGACTTCAGGAACTAAACCCAAGTTCCTGAACCCTTGAACCTCAGGAATTAAACCCAAATTCCTGAACACTAGAACCATCAGTGACTAAACCCAAGTCCTGACCATCAGGTTCACTGAATGAAAAGTCATTCAGGGCCCTCAAGAGATACTAACTTAAATGCTCTAAGTATCTAGTTAGTAAATGTCCGAGGTTGGTAACTGAATTCTTATTTAATATAAGAATATTTGTTCTTTTGCCTTTCTGGCTTCCACCTCTGGGCCCCCACATTCCCACTTGGCATTAAATGCCTCTCCAATCACATTACAGATATGTGATGACTCATCTCTGCAAATTACACTTTTGCAGAACTGCTCAACTGTTCACCTTGACTGTTGCGCCAAACCAGGGAAAGTGGAGTGGTGGCATTAAATGCGGATCCCAAAATATTTTATTCAAAACAGTTTCCAAAAATTCTTTTTGAATAAATAAAATCCGCTTAATACCCAAATTACCCTCCACTTCTCTTCCCTATAAATACCCCATGCAAAAACAACACACACATGTTTTTAGAAATCTTAAGCAAAATTTTGCCCTTTTCTTTCAAAAACTAAATCTTTTGTGTGTGTTCTTAGCCTTAGAAACCCAGAATCATTTGTTAACCCAGACTTACCAACACAAATGGCTTCTTCTAAAGCTATCTCATACGCCCCTAATGTGGATTTCACATTGGAGGGTGTAGACCTCACCAAGAACAATGTGGTAGGCAATTTTGCCTATCCCCAAAAGTTCTTTGCCTACAAGAATGTGGTTAAATTCCTATAAAACTGCTTCCTTGCTAAGGCATTTACAACCACCCCCTCAGTCATTTATCATGACTACTTGAGGGAATTCTGGTGTACCGCAGTGGCTATTAGCCCTAAAGACACCAAATAATCCATCATCACATTCACAGTGATGAATGGGAGAAGGACCCACTCCCTGGATTACAAAACCTTCATCAAGGCCACCGGTCTTGATTTCGCTGAGGCATTTGAGCCCAACCCTACTGACCAAGAGGTTTAAGCAGAAATGCTCTTTCTAGGACCTCATGACCCTAAGCGTCCTGAAATGTCCTCAGGAGCCTTATTGGACAAGGCTCCAATTGTGAAAACCTGGTTCCACCCTATCTGGAGGATCCTGATGACCTTTGTCATTCAGGTCCTTGGGGGGAATAAATCCTCCACGGAGCGGTTGAACTCATCACAACAATTGATGTTGTTCAGTCTCCTGGAGGGTAGAAAAATAGATATCGGAGGTATAATCTTCCGTGACCTTGTTGCCAAGCTCTCAGGGAAATCTAGGCAAAGACACATGTCTTATCCTAGGTTTATTTCCTGTGTGCTTCAGGACCTACTTGGTCCTGACTAAGTTAGGTCTGAAGTTGAAGGTACAAAACCTTACATCCACCATAAGACCAATTATACTAGTGGCATTCCAGAGGTACAACCCATCGCCCTGACCAAGTACATGTTGGTAGTCATTATGGGTGGTTGTCTTGTCAAGGTAGTCACAAGTCAAACCTCTCACGAAGAAAAGTCAACTCGCGACGATTTAACGCAACAATCAATTGTAATAAACCGGATAAGCGTATACCCGGGTCGTAGTCCCAACGAGGTGTGAAATTGAGGATATCGTTTTCGGTTTGGTATTAAAATGCTTGAAATAACGAGGTTCACTTTTGGTTCTTAATATCTAAGAGAGCGAAAATTAAATAACGTGAACCGAAATCTAAAAAAAAGGGCATAAATGTAACAATCTACAAAAATTAACCCTACAGATACCAAATTAATTTTCCTACGTCCTAAATGACAAAAGAAAATTTTGGAAAAAAAGAATTATATTTTTTTGACTTTTTAATAATTAAATACGAATTTAAAACTAATTAAAAGCAAATAAATGATTAAAAATACTAAATGAAAAGAGAAAATTCTAAAAAATTTTGTAAAAATACTTTATATATAACTGAAGCTAGGAAAAATGTAAAGGATGTCCCAGCTTATTTAAATAAGCTGGGAATAAGCAATAGGATTCGGATTTAAGCAAAAAGGAACAATGGTTAAGAAATAAATATTGCATGATCTAACTAAAGAAATCCCAAGGGTGCAATGGTAGAGTGGTGGAGTTGTGAGCTAGCAGACCTGGGTTCGAGTCCCAGGTTGCAACTTTTTTATTCATTATTATTTTTATTTTTTTGGTTTTTCTTTTTGAAACTCAACAAGCAACTGAAAATAAGCTATTTTTATAAATACAACTATTTTAGAACTTAGAAAATAAGCTGGAATAAGCTTTTAAAAAAAACTGATACAAAGTGAAAGGAAAGAAAAAAACTATTGAGCAGACAAAATAAGCTAAAAAGCACTCAAGGTTATCTACCTAGGTTTTAATTAACTTAAATAGATCCAAAAGAGACAACTAATTTAGAATAAGCTAGGAAAGTAAGCCATTAAGCTCTGGAAATCAAAAGAGGTTATTGTGGTCTGCTGATATGGTATGTGAGCAGGGGAAAAAGAAGCAATTACAAGCCACTAAAAAGCTACTCAAAGCCTTAGGAAATGGTGCTAAATAACTACAATCCACTCTGAACTCTGATTTGAACCTAAAAACTTCAACAGTAGACTAGATTACTAGTATTTTAAACAAAAGCCAATTTAAGCATTAGTTAACCTTAAAACTTAAAACTACTGACTAAAAGTTGCAAATATGCTGAGATGGCTCAAACCACCCAACCAACAGCTCACATGGGTCAATCTAAACCAACTCAACACAAACCAATTAGTGAAACTCAGGAATTCACCCTATAAGTCAAACTATAGGCTTCTTCCAAACACCCCCTAATAGGGTCGCTGATGACATATTAAACTAGAAAAGCTATATTTTAAGCTAAGACTTTGAAAAGTAAATGAAGACTAAGCTAACTAATGACTAAAAAAAGCATGAATGAATCAATAAAAAGCAGTACAATAAGCTAATAAGTAATGGGCACTATTTTTGTATTTTTGGATTTTTATGAAAATTAAAACTTAAAACTGAATTAACATAAAAAAAAAAGAGTAAATTACAATACTGGAATGTAAATAAGCTAAAAAAAATACAATACCTTGAAAATAAGCTAAAAATAAAACCTGTTCTAGCTACAGTACCATAACATCTATTTATATTTAAAAAAAATAACTAGGGTTCTTCTGCTTGTGCTTTTTTTGTGAGAGTAATCCCAATGTGTGCTTCTTGCTTTAATTTTGGCCCTCGGATTTGCTTGGTCCCCAATCTCTCAATATTGGCCGTTAGATGAAAATTGTCCTCGGATTGATGAGGTGGAGGGGGAAAGAGACAACACCATGTGGGTTTCTTTGGCTGGTAGAAAGGGTGATAGGGATGGATGGGTGATTAGGGTAATGGCGGGAAATTAGTGATAAAGAAGGAGATAAATAGTGAATAGGTCTGAGGTTATGACTATTCTTGGTTCTGAGTTTGACCGTGGGTTTAACTAAGGTGGGTGGGCTTTTGGTTAGGTGTTGGGCTTGTGGGATTTAAAAGTGGGTTGTTGGGTTAGGTGTATTTGTTTGATCCGGTTTGTGTATGGTTAGGATAAATTGCTTTTAACCACAAGGACTATATTTTGTAAATGCTGAAGTTGTGGGGACCAAAACTGCCATTTTGGCAAAGTTAAACAAGGGACTAATATTGCCAAACAAAAATAATCCGATGGCCAATTGGGATTTTTTGAGCTTTGAATTTTATCCGAATAAATAATGTCTTCCCGGCATCGGCTTTTGAACTCTTTTCCAAATTAAGCTCGGTTTTGTCCATGTTTGCCCCATTTTCAATCCTTTTGTACCTGAAACACATAAAACACAATCCAAGGATATATGCAACAATATATGGTCCATTTGGGTGTTTTTCGTCGTTTTTGTGGGGTTTTTCGGGTATAAAATGATGAGTAAAAGGCCACTCATCAATCCCCCACACTAAGCAATTGCTAGTCCCTAGCAATCCGATCATATAAAGTAATGAAAGGATCAAAGAATACCAAGACTACCAAAAATATCACCCCGTTTTGACTTTATTATAAAATGCAAGTAAATTAAACGAGATACAAACGTAAATATCATGCTTGATTTTCAAAAATGGCATCATGGAACGGGAATCACACAAAATGGGTGACTCCGGGGAATTGTAATCGTCATCCTCTTTTTTATACTTCCCAACTAAGTTTAAAACCCTTGTGCAAACGTTTTTGTAAAATGCTAACACTACTTATATTAGTAATCTATGTAAGTCGAGACTTAACTTTTCGCTCCCACAATTATTCATAAGTTAGGTGTGTGTGCTTGTTTTCAAAATTTTGACCGGAAAAATCAACATTTTTATAAGACTTTGACGAATACTAGTTGAAAGGTTGATTTAAATTTTGCAAGAAGCAAGTTTCGCACATTTATTCATAACAAACATAAACATACATTTTTCTTTCATTTTTCATCACTTTTCACTTTTTTTTTTTTTTTTTTTTTTTTTTTTTTTTTTTTTTTTTTCTAACTTCTTATTGGACCATAAACTACGGAGCTTCACGGGGAAATTCCAAGACCTTATACCTTAGGAATAAAGGATCCAAGGGTCGTTACAACGGAGAGTTCCAAGACTTTAGACATTCCGGAAATGAGGTTCCAAGGGTGTTAGACCAAGACCTCACACCTTCCTGAATAAAGATCCAAGGGCTGGTGTAAGAGGGTAGCCAAGACCTAAACGCCTTTTGGAAATAAGGATCCAAGGACCGATCTCGAACCGTAGCTTAGGACTTATTTATTCATACTCAAAACTTTAATTTTTTTTTTTTTTTTTTTTTTTTTTTTTTTTTTGCAACTTTCAAGCAACGTCTCACTTTTATTTTGCATTCTTATTATGTTTTTAAGAAAGTATGCTTGTTCCAAAATTTAAATAAAACTTTGAACTAGTACTTGTCAAAATCGTATAAAAAATATAATTTTTGTGTTCAATCGTTTGAAAATAAGCACTTATTAAGTCAGATTAGGAGCTCCTGGGAGGAAAAGCCATAGATTACTTATATAAGCTCTAAAGAGAACCAACTACTCCACGCTTAGCATTTTCATTTGCACAATTCGTAAAAACTTAGCCTAAAAGTTAAGGGTAGCAGCTAGATCAACACTCTAGCAGAGTCAGGATTCCCCTTGTTCTAGCCTAATCAAGTCTAAACTTCCACTAATACCGAAGCATTAATGTATAGCAAATTATTATTTTAATGTGCAAAGCACTTCTTTTTCATGCAATTTTCAATTAAAATACGATAAAATTTTTAAAAATTTGGTCAAAACGGGGGTGCTAGGGGACTAGTAGGTACAACATGTGAAAATTTTTAAAAATTTTGGGTCAAATTCGCAAGAATCCCCCCCCCCCCCCCCACACACACTTAGAATTGAATATTGCCCTCAATATTCAAAGTACCGGCCTAAGCCGACACTATTGAACGTAAAAAGGTAATGTTACTATCTAAGTGTGGAAACGAAATCTTGCTTTTCACAAAAAAGGATTAATAAGATATCCCTGGATAAACATAAACATAAAGATCGGATATTGGGCGGCTGGATTGAAAACAGGCGCATCAATCATCTCGATCTACGGGAATCCTGAAAAACAAGGGCAAACAAACAACAACAAAGCAACAAGTAGAGGAATTCCCCCACACTTAGTGTTAGAAAATAGAAAGAAATAGAAGATAGGCATGGGTTGCCACCCACGAAGCGCTTGTTTTTGCTAACCGAGTCACGAGCTTGACTCGACCCCGAATTCATTGGTCCATGGGGAAGCAAGTGGAAGAGAAAATCTCCATCGGACTTTCATTCAAAATGTTTGGATAAACATTGAAGTTCATGAAAGTTCCACTCCGATGAGATGCCCACGGCTCTAAACAGTAGAAACTATAAGCGGAGATGCCGGGGTCAAAAACTTTGTCCTCATTTCCGTAAGGAAATGAGAGTAAAGTTTCAGTCAGATTTAACTCCATGCAGAATAGGAGTTCACCATGAAGATAGAACAGAGGGGAATCACTTTTCTCCAGAATTAAAAGTTCCTCGAATGAGGTATGTAACTTTAAATTCTTATCGGGAGTCAATTTCATTATAGAATGAATTTCACCACCATCGAGTATGCCTGGGTTGAATACTTTGTCTTCACAAAAAAAACTAACAGGATACTCGGTGGAGGACTCAGCTGAGAAAAGAGAATCACCCTCGGGTGATTGAGGAGATAAGTCATTTGAAACAATCGTAGGTTCCTCAATCACGATTTTCATTTTTGGATTTTTATCTTCAAAAGTTTTATCATCAGAAGATTTTCCATATAAAAGCTGCTTCCATTCATTTTCATCAGATCCAAAGTCGAAAAGATCGTCATCACTTTGTGAATCACTAAACTCGGTATAAGGGTAGGAATCAAGTGATGGATCACGATATAAAAGATATTCAATTTCTCTCAGATCAGATTCGAAATCAAAGGCATCATCTTCATCCCCCGGTGGGATTGGATCCATGTGAGCGAGTTCATCGGCGAACTCCTCAAGAAGATGATTACTATTAGACATTTTAATTTCCTTCGGAGGGAGAGAAGGTGACGGCTCATTGTATAGCAATTCTTCAATTAAATGAATATCTCCCTCCGGATCAAAGATGTTGTCATCAATTTTTGGTGAAATTGGCTCATCATTAAAGAAAACCTCGAGCTCTTCCATAGTGAAGACACTTCCCTCAACCGGTGTGAGAGAAGGGGAAGACTCAGAAATGATTGGTTCAGAAGTAGGAGTGGGATTGCCACTCGGAGAACCGTTTGAAAATTCCAGAAATTTTTGAGCATACTCCTCAACTTCTTTGATATCAATTCGGTTTACCAAAAAATTTTCATAGCTAAGGGGGAAGCTTGCAGTTTGGTCCAGATTAAAAGTAACGGCTTCATCATTAACTCGAAGAGTTATTTCTTCAGCATATACATCAATCAAAGCACGGCCCGTCCTCAAGAAGGATCTCCCTAGGATGAGGGGAACCCAAGGATCGGCATCGAAATCAACCACAACGAAGTCAACTGGAAAATGGAACTTTCCTACTTTGACGATGACATCTTTAGCGATACCTTTTGTTCGAGTAATCGAACGGTCCGCGAGCTCGAGAGTCATTCGTGTAGGAGTAAGTTCTGGTAGAGAAAGCTTTTTCCACATAGAAAGAGGTATAAGATTGATGCTTGCACCAAGATCGGCCAAGGCTAAGCACTCAATCATTCCTGGGAAATCGCAAAGGATGAGAAATTTGCCGGGGTCTCCTAATTTTTCTGGAAGTTTCTTGAGGATCACCGCCGAGCAATTCTCATTCAGTGGTGTATTTGCTAGTTCAAACAACTTTTCCTTATTATTAAATAAGTTCTTGAAAGTTGAAGCAAACTTTGGCATATGAAGCAAAGCATCCGCAAAGCTCAAATCGAAATGAAGCTTTTGGAAGAGTTGGAGGAATTTCAACATTTGTTGATTGTTCTTCTCACGGAGCTTTGGATTAGTCGGATAAGGTAACGACTTTTTAAACTTTGGAGCACTTTGGACAACCGGAGGTAGGACGTATTCGGTACTTCCGTTATTAGTAGGAAGTTCCGTATCCTTGGTCACCTCGGTCTCACGGTCAACTACTTGAGGAGAGGAAGAAGTAGTAGCTTGAACCGTGGGTCCATCATAAGCTAAACCACTTCGGGTGGTTATTGCTTTCAACTCTCCCTTTGGGTTAAGAATTGTATTAGCTGGGAGAGTTCCTGAAGTTGAAGCTTGATTAGCTTGATTAGCTTGCTGAAATTGATTGATGAGAGTATCAAACATGTTCTCAATTTTGGTCTGTGATTGATCAATTTTGATGTTTGCAGCTCTCAAATCATTTTTAAGCTCATTACCCTATTTTGTAAAATCATTTTTCAAAATTGTGATCTGGTTTTGCATAGACCTCATGTTCGCCTCATTTATCTTAATGTAGTTTGCAAGATCATTTGAGGGAACAATCGGGGCAGGGTAATTAGGAGCTTGATACCCTTGATTGAAATTGACCCCTTGGGTCGGGTATTGATTAATTGGGGCTTGATATGGAACATTTTGCCCTCTGGTTTGGTTTTGATTAAACCTATTTTGATTGTTTGGTTGAGAAAAACCGGGTGGTCCTGCTTGATAAGTAGCACGATAGCTCGGGTCAACTTGAGGACGGTATTGAGTACCTCCTTGATTTAAAGACCCGGCTACGGCATTGCTTTTAAAAGGACGGCCATCGGTGGCGGTACAATTGTAATAAGCATGAGGACCACCACAAGTGACACAACTTTCCTCCACCGCTTTGACTTGAGCGGGTGGAGAAGCTTGTGGGGTAGAAGAAGAATTTTTCTGAGTGGAGAGAACAAAAGCTTGGATTATATCCGTGAGCTTGTCAATCTTAGCATCCGTGCTAGAAGTATTCATCGAATGTGAACAAGGAGGCGAAGCACTCACTTGGGAAACAACCGGCTTGCTTCGTGAAGTGCGAACCTTTGACTTGTTCTCGATGATGGACAAAGCATCTCCCGTAGTCCGATTCAATATAAAACCACCGGAGGCGGCGTTTAGAGAATCTTGGTCGGTTTGGTTCAATCCATTGTAGAAAGTATCAATTTGGTGTAACTCGGAAAAACCGTGGTGAGGACATTTGCGAAGTAATTCTTTAAAACGGTCCGACGCTACACTAAACGATTCATCAAATTTTTGAGTAAATTTGGTAATTTCATTTTTTAAACTTGTGGTTTTTGAAGGGGGAAAGAATTCGTTCACAAATTTCGACACCAGATCTTCCCAAGTTAAGATAGAACGAGGGGGTTGTTTTTCAAGCCAAATCCGGGCTGCCCCCTCGAGAGAGAAAGGAAAGAGAAGCAATTTGATTGCTTCTTGAGGAACATCCCTACATTTGATGGTTGATGAAATTTTGTTGAACCATCGAATGTGGGAATGAGGGTCATCCCTCTCGAAACCGTAAAATTGATTTGACGTTACTAAGGATAGTAACGCCGGTTTAAGTTCAAAATTATCGGCAACGATCGGGGGAACAACAATGGCATCTCCATAACCCTCGATGGGTGCTTGGAGAAGCTCCAACATGGTGCGATTTTCCACCATTATATCAATGGGAGGATCGGGATTAGTACGAATCTCGGGTTCGACTAATGAGGCAGCACGTCTTTGATTACGTCTTCGCGGAATTGCGACGAGTTCAAGTAAGGGACTCGATGACGAATAAGAACGTGTGCGCATGCACCAAGAACATTAGGGTTTAAAAAGAAAAGAAAAATAAATTTAAAGATGAAAATATTTTTGGGTTTTCAAGATTTTTCAATTTTTTTCGATTTTTGATAAAAAAATATTCACAAGATATATACGAAACTTCACGAGGAAGGTTCTTCAAGTCACTAATCGTCAAACCGTGACGATATTGTCGCAACACACCTCCCCGTCAGCGGCGCCAAAAACTGGTTGTCTTGTCAAGGTAGTCACAAGTCAAACCTCTCACGAAGAAAAGTCAACTCGCGACGATTTAACGCAACAATCAATTGTAATAAACCGGATAAGCGTATACCCGGGTCGTAGTCCCAACGAGGTGTGAAATTGAGGATATCGTTTTCGGTTTGGTATTAAAATGCTTGAAATAACGAGGTTCACTTTTGGTTCTTAATATCTAAGAGAGCGAAAATTAAATAACGTGAACCGAAATCTAAAAAAAAGGGCATAAACGTAACAATCTACTAAAATTAACCCTACGGATACCAAATTAATTTTCCTACGTCCTAAATGACAAAAGAAAATTTTGGAAAAAAAAGAATTATATTTTTTTGACTTTTTAATAATTAAATACGAATTTAAAACTAATTAAAAGAAAATAAATAATTAAAAATACTAAACGAAAAGAGAAAAATCTGAAAATTTTTGTAAAAATACTTTATATAAAACTGAAGCTAGGAAAAATGTAAAGGATGTCCCAGCTTATTTAAATAAGCTGGGAATAAGCAATAGGATTCGGATTTAAGCAAAAAGGAACAATGGTTAAGAATTAAATATTGCATGATCTAACTAAAGAAATCCCAAGGGTGCAATGGTAGAGTGGTGGAGTTGTGAACTAGTAGACCTGGGTTCGAGTCCCAGGTTGCAACTTTTTTATTCATTATTATTTTTATTTTTTTGGTTTTTCTTTTTGAAACTCAACAAGCAACTGAAAATAAGCTATTTTTATAAATACAACTATTTTAGAACTTAGAAAATAAGCTGGAATAAGCTTTTAAAAAAAACTTATTCAAAGTGAAAGGAAAGAAAAAAAACTATTGAGCAGACAAAATAAGCTAAAAAGCACTCAAGGTTATCTACCTAGGTTTTAATTAACTTAAATAGATCCAAAAGAGACAACTAATTTAGAATAAGCTAGGAAAATAAGCCATTAAGCTCTGGAAATCAAAAGAGGTTATTGTGGTCTGCTGATATGGTATGTGAGCAGGGGAAAAAGAAGCAATTACAAGCCACTAAAAAGCTACTCAAAGCCTTAGGAAATGCTGCTAAATAACTACAATCCACTCTGAACTCTGATTTGAACCTAAAAACTTCAACAGTAGACTAGATTACTAGTATTTTAAACAAAAGCCAATTTAAGCATTAGTTAACCTTAAAACTTAAAACTACTGACTAAAAGTTGCAAATATGCTGAGATGGCTCAAACCACCCAACCAACAGCTCACATGGGTCAATCTAAACCAACTCAACACAAACCAATTAGTGAAACTCAGGAATTCACCCTATAAGTCAAACTACAGGCTTCTTCCAAACACCCCCTAATAGGGTCGCTGATGACATATTAAACTAGAAAAGCTATATTTTAAGCTAAGACTTTGAAAAGTAAATGAAGATTAAGCTAACTAATGACTAAAAAAAGCATGAATGAATCAATAAAAAGCAGTACAATAAGCTAATAAGTAATGGGCACTATTTTTGTATTTTTGGATTTTTATGAAAATTAAAACTTAAAACTGAATTAACATAAAAAAAAGAGTAAATTACAATACTGGAATGTAAATAAGCTAAAAAAAGTACAATACCTTGAAAATAAGCTAAAAATAAAACCTGTTCTAGCTACAGTACCATAACATCTATTTATATTAAAAAAAATAATAACTAGGGTTCTTCTGCTTGTGCTTTTCTTGTGAGAGTAATCCCAATGTGTGCTTCTTGCTTTAATCTTGGCCCTCGGATTTGCTTGGTCCCCAATCTCTCAATATTGGCCGTTAGATGAAAATTGTCCTCGGATTGATGAGGTGGAGGGGGAAAGAGACAACACCATGTGGGTTTCTTTGGCTGGTAGCGAGGGTGAAAGGGATGGATGGGTGATTAGGGTAATGGCGGGAAATTAGTGATAAAGAAGGAGATGAATAGTGAATAGGTCAGAGGTTATGACTATTCTTGGTTCTGAGTTTGACCGTGGGTTTAACTAAGGTGGGTGGGCTTTTGGTTAGGTGTTGGGCTTGTGGGATTTAAAAGTGGGTTGTTGGGTTAGGTGTATTTGTTTGATCCGGTTTGTGTATGGTTAGGATAAATTGTTTTTAACCACAAGGACTAGTTTTGTAAATGCTGAAGTTGTGGGGACCAAAACTGCCATTTTGGCAAAGTTAAACAAGGGACTAATATTGCCAAACAAAAATAATCCGATGGCCAATTGGGATTTTTCGAGCTTTGAATTTTATCCGAATAAATAATGTCTTCCCGGCATCGGCTTTTGAACTCTTTTCCAAATTAAGCTCGGTTTTGTCCATGTTTGCCCCATTTTCAATCCTTTTGAACCTGAAACACATAAAACACAATCCAAGGATATATGCAACAATATATGGTCCATTTGGGTGTTTTTGGTCATTTTTGTGGGGTTTTTCGGGTATAAAATGATGAGTAAAAGGCCACTCATCAATGGGCAATCAGGCAATCTCACCCATTCCTTCTCCTGAAAAACAGGAGAAGAAGAAGAAAGGGGGGCAACCCAGTAAGGTGGTTAGACCTAAACCAAACGTCACTGAGACTGTTGCCCCAAGCAACCTTAAACAAGGGTTTACTGTGGCCCAGACCTCTGAGACACCCATAACAGAGACCCCCTCGACCACAAAACAAACGCCAACGGAGGACACTGAGAAATCATCCTCAGTGTCCTCAGGTAAACTGTAACACCCCCTAATTTGTTTAGTGGCAGCGGAAAAGTAATTAGGGTGTTACGGTGAGGATCGAGTTAAAATTTTAGAAAAACGGTCCAGAATAGGCGTTTTGAAGTTATATGTCATTCGAAATAATAGTTTTGGTATGAAAGGAAAATATCTTATTTGAAAATCCCACAAAAGTGTGGTAATTTGGAAAGAATGACATATTTGATTTTACACCAGTTTATTTATCAGAGTATAAGATGCCCGCTCCGTGTCTTTTTCTGCTCCGTTAATTACCTGAGATAAACATGCTTAAAACGTCAACACAATGGTTGGTGAGTTCGTGAAGTTTAATAGAAAGAACTTTCTTTCAATAGATTTTAAGAGGTGTACAGTGATTGTCGAAATAAATAATAGTTCTTCATTAAATAACAAGTTGTGTTGAATAAAATCCACAAGCAATTCATGTATGATCTCAAGCGATCATAAGTTTCAAGTTCTAAATGAAGATGAGCTACGTTGTTATATGCTTGAAATAGAATGTTGAGTCAGCTTTTAAATGTAACGATATACCAAGCATTTTGGGTTATCTTTTGTAGAATTCTCATTTAAGTCACATATGATAACAGTTAAAATTCAAGTACAGGATCCATAATCATAACACATAGTGAAAATAATAATCTAGAGTCTGAAATCTATCAGTGTAAAGTGGTGGTTTACTAAATACAGCTGTATCCTAATATATATGAAACATTCATATATTCATAAAGTTATATTGCCCTAAGCCTCATGACACGCAAAACGTTAACAGAGTACCGTAAAACGGCAGTGTCCCATCAGGGTTACTGATGGGTGTTTTTAGCCCTCATGTAATAGGTGGTTTGCCAATTCCTATTTTTCTCAAATATAGTGTATCGCGACTAAATACGACTAACCATGTAGGCATTCCGTCCAAGTATTTAGTGGGATAGGTCGTCAGCCTCTAACAGGTTTCGAAGTTGTTCACTATATTCGCGCTCACCGCAGTGATTAATGGCTCATGATCGAGGGACTTTATGGCAATAAAGTAAACTTAGGCAATATAGGTTTCCGGGGTTCATAAAATATGCGTAATTTTAGTCTTGGCAATTATTTCTAGTGAAATGTAGAAATATCATAGTAAAGTTAACAGTACATTCATTTGTTATATGAATGCATACAATGAATCTCAGTGTCAAGTTACATCAAGTAGTTTGAAAATGTTATCGTTCAAATTCAGTGTTTAAGCTAAGCAAGCAACTTGCACATATAACGAACATATATTTCTCTCAAGGGTGATTCAAACATGTAAAGCATAGTGGATGATTTTGATTAAATCATGAGAGTTTTCAAAGTAACTTAAAACAGTTAAAGCATGTATCTCCCCCAAAAAGTATAAATTAAGTATTAAAATAGGAGGGGCCAAGACTCACCTGGAGCGTATCTGAAAAGAAGAAATTATAAGATCAAGTAAACGGTCATGAAAACTTCTTCAATACGAGACCTGAATATAAGCGAAGTCTAAGAGTCTAACTTACTACTAATAACGAATGTGGAAATGAGAAATCGCATAACGATTTGATCGGTGATGTGAGTGCGATATGCTTAAAATGTCTCAAGTTAAAAATGTAATATATCTATAATATTATCTTGATTCTTATATCAATCGACCCAAAATATTACTTTCTCAAAATATGCTGAAATGATATGCAAAGTGAAGTTGCTAATATTTCTAATAACGAAACTTTAAATAATGCACAACTAAAATGTAAAATGCATGTGAAGTGAGGGGTGAAAATAAACTAAGAATGTCCAGTGAAATTAAATAGGTCCTTGTCCTTTTCAGATTATTATACTTTTTAGTCTAACTGCGATTGCGTTACGTCGTTAGTCCTTGGTTAAGTCCATAGTCCATGATAGTCCAAAAATTGTCCATATGTGCATATAAGGCTTGGAGTTCAATGATAAGTCAATTAATACCCCATATGTTCTGTTTTTACAGATTTAGTTCTTGCTTTAGGGGGTTGACAGTTTTAGTCCCTCGATGTGAAAGTGTGTTGCAAATTTAGTCCATAGTTCATAATTTACAAAGTTTTACTTCCTTTTCAATTGTCCGATTTAAAAGCTTACATTCTTAACTTTAGGATACACTGATTTCTTTGAAAGAATTACTACAGGTTTAGTATGGGCCTTAAAGCCCAACACTTATGTGGTCTTTTTAAATATTCAAAGTGATCATTGGGCTTTCATGCCCGATTGTGGGTCTGTTTGGTTTTCAGTAGTGGCGTAGCAAAAGAAAACAGATATTGAGAGATAATATTCATACTATGCGACTCTCGACTGTTTCGAACCTAAATACATTGACTTGGTTACCAACGGCTCCACCATTGAGCCAAAGGTGGTGCAATATATGTACTTGTTTGCTTTACGAAAATCTCAACATCGTTTAGTTAGCATGCTTTCCTTTCGACACGTTAAGATAGGTGAGAGTCTTTCTTTTATTGTTCTATTGACATTTTATTTCTCATGTTCAAGTTCCATAATGGTTGTAAATGTTGGGTTAGTTCAAAAGTCCACTTGTTACATCTCATTTTTATATATAAGAGCTCTCAACAGCCAGCTTATTTTAACAGTTTAAAAATGGCTTAATGGGTTAACAACCCCCTTCGCATGTTTTGACAGTTTCAACCATGGTTTATGCGTTTCACATTGGCAAGTTTTGAAGGTCGAGATGTGGTTATTTTTAAGAGTTGTCTACATGAAATTAATAGTTAGTCATGTGGTTACATAGGTCGGTTAAAAATAACGTATAGTTATTAAGTCGATTCGGGAGATATGGGGTCGTATTTGAAGCGACTTGGAACTGTTTTATACAAACAAAACACTTAATATTTTTCCAAGTATTTTCCAGTTTTAGTTTTTATGTGTGTGCTGAGTATGAATGTTCTGTGAATGCAATTAAATGTAAACGTGAGAGTGGCATGAGAGACGACCTCTAAGCCTTCCAAGATGGAGGCTCGTCACCTCATGTGGGTTACGCTAGAATAACGAATGCATGCAAAACGTGATAGTGAATTTGTATAGGTTCGAGTGAGCTCATTACATGATGCATGGTGATGAAGTAACGTGCATGATGAATTTTAAAAAGGTTTGAGATAACTTACTACGCCTCTAGGGCGGTAGGGAGTCGAGTGGGAGTAGCTAGATCACCAGGGGAAACCACACGTTGTAGAATTTAACTCGTACGTATATATATATGTGAATCTTATTTCTTTCGAACAAGTTAAGAAGGAAACATAGGGATGGTCCTGGTTCTTTGTGAGCTTTTTACTGTTCAAAGGGAGGTATGGACGATGTATTGATGAGGGTGGGGTGAGATGTGGTAAAAAGGGCAGTGGTGTTCGAATGATGCACAAGGACGAATTAGGCAGTGGGTTTAATATGTTTTTACTTATGGTTTACTCTACTGTTATGCTTCACAACGAGACCAGAGGTGGTGATATTTTGTAAGGTGAAAGAGTGGGGAAAGTGGGTAGTGTAAAGGGTGGTAGGTGTTAGATTTATAGAAAGAATTTGCACACGTTTTATTGACCATCAAAGTCTTCCATTCTCTATTATTGATGTTACTATGGCATGAGGGACACCTATGCATGTTTTACTGGCTAGGAAAATATCTTAGGTAGGTAGAGAAGTGTAGGAAATATTATCTTTAATTTGTTGTAATATGTATATACTCGTTTTGTATTTTAACAAGTGCTAAAATGAAACTAGCGTTCCTCAACTTTCTCCTGCTGTCCTATTCCCATTCTAACCGTTAATTTATGTTAGAAATACCATTTAGGAGTCGTAGGAAAAATCGGGGCGAAGTTTGGTTGAGTTTTGCAATATTTACTCATTTATATGGTTCAAAAATGGGACAAATGATGAGTGTCTAAATACTCATCATTTTTACCTAATCTGAGCTGCCAAAACATCCAAAAATACTCAGAAATGCATCATAATACTGAAATTATCCCAGAATTGTGTTTTATATGTTTCAGATGCAAAATGTTTAAAAACTGATGAAAAACGAACAAAGTTTACATAATTGGCAGTTTCAGTCCCTCAACTTTCAAAAGTTGTCAAAACTAGTCCCTGGTTATTCTAAAAACAGGAAAAGTCATCAAAGGTCCTTTAAGAATCATGAAATTACATAATAAGTCCTTTGGTGCAAAGTTTTATAAAATTACAACTTTGGTCCCCCAAATTTCAGAAGTTGTCAAAATTAGTCCCCGGGTATTTTTAAAATGGAAAAATATGTTTTATACCCTTGTACTATTTAAACTTGGCAAGATATACCCTTGTGATAACTTTGGAATAATTACAGGTTTAGTCCTTGGAATTTCAGCAAATTACAAGATTGGTCCCTATGCTTATTTAAACCAAAATCCGGATCCAACATAACCTTAACCCCATAAAATCCAAATAACCCAACCCAGTTATTATCCAAGCCCAATGTTTAACCAGCCCATCCCTTATACTGAGTTTAAACACTCAGTCAAACCCAAAGTTTGACCCTTCCCTTTCCCACCATACCGCTTAACCAAAACCACCCTCCAAATACCACCATTATCCACCGCCTTCTGACACACCCACCACTCCCCTCATCCTCAACAAGTTACCTAACACATCCAAACACAATTAATGCTTCCTCTCCACTCTCTCCCATCATCTCAGACCCATTTTCCCACTATCTCTTTTTCCCGCCAAAAGTGGAATTGGACGGCTAAGATTAATTGAAGTAATCCAATGGTGGGAAAAGACTCGTAGGAAGGTGCAAGGAAGATCCTAGATATGTATTAGTATAAATAGTAGGCTTTGTAAGCCAATTTTGGCAAGTAGATAAGTAGTAAAATTTTAGTTAATCGTATTTTTCAATTTCAGTATTTCTTTATTGTAATTCTCAATTCAGTTTCTAATATAAGTTTGTTTCGATCACATTTGTCAAGTTTTTCAAGTTAATTTTACTCAGTTCAAGTTATATTTAGTTTCAACTTATATTGTATTTCGTATTAACTTTAAGTTACTTACATTACCATTAAAAGCTCAAAATCACCCTTGTTATAAGTTTACATAAGCTAATCTTAGCTTTATGTAAGCTTATTTAGATTAATTCAGTTCTCAATTTCAAATTCGAAGTGAAGTCAACGAAAGTCAACAAATTAGCTTATAAGCTATTCTGGATCAATAAGCCGATTATTGTGGAAGCTTTTGGGTTAGTGGCTTCATGGGAAGCCTATAGGTTGTTCTTGGTCACTAGTTCTTGGTCTCAAGGTCTAATTCGATTGTGAGCCTTTATAAGCTTTTTCTTCATATTTCAAGTTACTGTTCTATAAGCTTATATTAGTTTATCTTTGTCATTTTTAGCTCATCAGTAGTCTACTATCTCATTTCAATCAGTTTCTTTTGTTTTAACTGCCTTGTCACTCTTTTCACTTAATAACCTTTTAAAAGCCAAAAATAAGATTATAAGCTAGCTTGTTGATATCAGTTTTCATTGCAGTCAAAGTCATTTTAATAAGCTTAACTTAACCACTAGTGTCACTAGGTTTCAATTTAGTACTCTAAAAGACCCATTTCAGTTGGAACTTACCAAAACAGTCCCAAAAGGACTGTTTGGTTTAGCAACCTGTCATAGGCCAAACACCCATGTCACTGTTACTTGACCATTAAGCCAAGTTTGAACAAGCTCATTTAAGCCCTTAGCAGCTCTTTTGAAGTTTCTATTAGCAATATAACTAGTTAGAACCAGTTTGAACCCACTGTGTGAATTTTGGACTGCCAAGAGATCATACAAGCTCAAACAAGCTCAAGGCTTGTTCAGTCCATGCCTTTGGCATTTTTGTGGTTCATTTTGTCCACTTAGTCGATTCCAAAGACCCTAGAACCCTTGCACAAGTGTGCAACAAAATAGCGCAACATCAGTCCAAGCGGACTGCATATAGCAGTCCTTTTGTGGATTATTTGGAAACTTTGAGTAATTTTAACTCACACACCATAAGCTCTTTTTTCTAGCTTATTTCGAAAGAACCAAAAATAAGTTCAGTTTAGAAGTTACTCACACCTAGCTTATAAGTAAGTTTCAAAAAGAAAAATCTCAAAAAAAAAAATAGTTAGCAAAAAGTGGGGTTTGTGGGATTCGAACCTGGGACCTCAGCAACCCAACACACACACAACAAAACCCCCTTCCATATGCTCTGGAGCACCAGTTCTGTTATTGCTTGCAACCCATTTCTATTTAACCCTTCTTTTATTTTTCAATTTTTAGCTTATATAATTTGTTAGCTTATTAACAGCTTTTCCACAAAAGCTATCAACCCCTTTTTATTTTTCTTATCTTTATAATATCATAAAGTAATTTAGAAAAAAGTTTCAGATTTTTATTAATAGTTTTAATATTTTTTATCTTTTAATTAGTTTAATATAGTAATTAAATCATAATAAATAGAAAAATAATCAGAAAAATATAATTCCAATTTTCATAATTTTCTTTTGTCATTTTTAATCTAGGAAAAATATAAAAATATTTTTAGACCTTAAGAAAATCAAAAATAGAAATATAGTGATAGCTTCTATTTAATAGAATTTATCTTTTTAAATTTTAATTAAGTAATTTTCATTTTTATAATTTTCTTAGTTTCTATTTACTTAGTAATATTTTTAGAAAAAGTTTTAGATTTTTCTTTGTCCATTTAGTATTTTTTATAATTTAAATTAGTTTAATTAGTATTTAAATAATTAATAATTAGAAATAATTAAAAGTATAAAAAAATATAATTTAAGTTTTTAAATAAGTTTTAAGTTATTTTACATTTTTAGGTTTTAAATTTTATAAATTTCAGTTTTTGTCCCTTTTTAGATTTCCTGTTGCGCGTTTTAATTTATTTATTCGCGTTTAATTTTATTGTGCATATTTGTCTTTAAATTGTTATTTAGAATTGTCAAATAAAGCAAAATCAAATATCTGATTCATCAATCACTTTAATCCAAAGCTTTTCACAGTTTTCCATTCACACCTCGTTGGGAAACGACCCAGGTGATCACTTGCCTGGTTCACACTACACACGAGCATTCGTTCTGAGACTGTTTGCCTTTTATCATTTATTACGGTTGACCATTCACAAGTGGTTGACTTGTGTGATAGAGAAATAAAAGATAGCCGGTTCGGACTGGATCAACAAACACATGGGCCTTGAAGTTTATATCAAAACGCGTCATGTTAACCTGAAATTTGGCACACTTGTAGTCTAGTGGGTCATGAATGAGAGTGTGTAAAAATAGTGGTATGTTACTTTTAAGAATCGAGGTAACGATGGCTGTTTTGGAGAGGTGTGGGATGTCGAACTTGCATAGAATAACAAAAGGAAAAAAAAAAAAACAGGTTTGGGTTTTGGGTCTGTATCTCACGTGGTGGTGATGGGTTTTAAATTTACTTTGGTCCATTTGGTTTAGTGAAATATAAATATGATTAGTGCATGATTTTATTTGAGGTAGTTGTACTAAGTGGGATTTAATGTGGTATGTAAACTAAGAGTGTATCGTGTAGGCGAGTGAGTTTGAGAGGTATTAAAAATACATTGTGTCGGGTGAATGTGAGTGTGAGCTGTAATCGTGGGTTTTAACAAAACGAATAAACAAGGGGTAAGAGTAGTTAGTATTTTTAATTCCACAAAAGTAGCAATATGTATAATAGTTAAGTTGTGTATTGTGTTTAAAAGAAAGTGTGTAGAATGTCTTGTTAAGTTTGTGACGAAATAAATAGTGAAAACGTATAGGAAAATATACATGAGTTTTTATATTGTTTGTGTTGGATTTATTTCGACGTGCGTTTAGTATTGTTGGTACACGAGTGAGCCACTCGAATCTCGTCACATGATAACAAAGATTGATTTGTTGTTGTAGAGCAGCAGTTTAAAAAAAATTCTCGTAATAGCGGTCAAGAGAATAGGAGCTAGAGGTTAACAATAGTTTGATGATTACTAAAGACTAGGGATTTTTACGGGTTGTGACAGTATCTACCCCTAATTTTTGAACTTCGTCCCGAAGTTCAGTCTGTGATAGGTGTTGAAAAATGTGGTGTTCAAGGGTGAGGGGTTATGGAAAATGTTGTTGAGAGGTTTCTATCCGAAAATCGAGGAAACGAGGTCTAATTAGACTTATTCATGCTAGATGGAATAAATTCAAATGTTTGGTCAATTAATGAACCTAAGGATTGTGAATAATGAGAATAACGGTCAGGAACTGTGGGAATTTAACGGCTAGTGAACAGTGTATACCAACGGTTGTGAATATTGCCTTCAACGGCTAGTTTTGGTTCCAACGGCTAGATTTAGCCTATAATTACTTCATTTTAATTTCTATTCTTTCACAAACTATTTTTCTCTTATTTCACATCTCAAAAATGCCGCACTTCATCATTATGCTAGCGATTGTGTACGTCATTCTTGTAGTTATCTACTTGAGGTACGCTCCGGGCGAAGACTTCCAATATTTGGTCGTGATTTTAGTGTTTGTCATCCCGTTGGTGATTGTAGCCCTTATCGTGGATATGGTGTGGGGAAAATAGATAGTAGGAAGGTTGGAATAAATAGTTGTAACTTTAGCATTGTCGTTGCTAATTTTGTCATTATGTACTAATTTCTATGGTCTCTAATAAAATTTATGTTATTTGTGCTTCCCATAAGTCCTTGTGAATTCTTGGGTTTCTAATGCTTGTACTTTCATCAGTTTCTTATCTTAAGAATGATGGGAAATATGTGTAGGTATTTATTTGTGGTTGGTCAAAAGTGACATTTATAAGCAATTTATTTTGTCTCAAGATTTTGCTTTTGAATGGAAATTGTTATTAGGAAATCTGAAAGATAACTGTTTCATTCATGACATGATTCTTCCTAAATTAGACATAGTTGATCAGGCTATGTATAATTTGAGGACCAAATGATGTAATGCTTGGCTCAGTCACCGTGATATTTATGCTTTTTCAAGAAGTTTTAGATGGTGTAAAACATGTTATTTATGTAAAATGACGATATGATTGCTTTTTCAAAAGACAGTAGAAAATTTCTGTTCATACTATGGTGATAAGTCAGGAATTTCTAGGGTGAATATAGGATATCCTTGGTATAAACTTAAGTTTTAGATGAGGATTTCTTACAATGTGGTGATAACCTATTGTTTGGTCAGAGTTGATGCTAAATCAAATTTCCAAAGTGATATCAGGGTATTGTTACATAACGTCTATGAATATAGAGAATAGAATAGAGATTGAAATAGACTCGAATTATGGTTATTTCAGAAATATTACAAGGTAGAGTCTTCATACGGTAGAAAGGTAGTTGTTATACTTGGGTTACATTCGTCGTACCTAAAGTAAAGTATATAAGGAAATACAACTTAGAAAGTTTTAAGCTAGGGTTTGTTCATCCACAACATGAATTTATCTTCTGCTTAATCTGGGTGTCATCCTCTGACATTGTTAAGGTTCTAAAAAGTTTTCCATTCTTTTCTCCTGGTCTTTTTGTCTTAAGTGGTATTTTGGGTTGGGCATTGATCCTTATAGTGTCTCGTTTAACTTTTGGTCTAGAAATCCTTGGGTAATGGTGATGGTAGATTCAGTTACTCTTATTATACCTTTAAGGTGCGTTGGTCTACAACCTGTGAAACTTTCATGGATATGCTTATAGAACTTAGTCGTCTTCTCTTCTTCTCTTGCTATTTTGTTGCTACTCGGACAAGCTACTATAGTTACCTTGAGTATCACAGCAACAATATTGGTTACTAACTTTTGGATAGCTTTAGTAGTCAAGGTTGTGGTTGGTACTAGTGGAGTATTTGTAATGCTCATGCCGACCATATTCTATCAATATCCCAAGAAATACGGGTTTAATTCCACCTAATGGCCATGTCATAATAATTCGAGTAACAAGATATTTGTATACTAATCTTAATAATGTGGTCACACTGTGAGACTTTAACCAGTTGTGAACCCTAAATCACGATGTGCCTGGGTAGTATCGTAGATAAATGCTCAATTCTTGGTACGGGATTGCTAAAGAACAAACTGTTTCATCTACAAAAGCCGAAGTTCAGAAATTTTCTATTTATTCATCAAGTTTTCTTCCAAAATTTTGTCTTAGAGAATTCTATGGTCATAGCCTAGTTATGGCAGGTATAAAGAATCTTAACAATCGTAGGTATTATTGTGGTAGGTTTGAGTATAATCACTGTAAACATCATAATATTAATAACTTGATCGATTGTTTTTACAAAATCAACGATACAAGGTCTTTTATTAATGTTCCATGCAGCAGGTTAATATACCTCTGTCTTTCTCATTGTAAGGATTGTCATGTGGGAGTGTTTCTCAATATTTCTGACTGAAACCTTGTCAGTCCGTCCTGAAAGTCCATCTTGTAGGATAAAATGGTCAGGTAGGGTGTCGTTGGTCGTGAGTGGTGTTTTGTCAATGATGTTCTGGAGTGTATCAATATGTTCTTTATGACGCTCCAGTCACGTCATGCTGGTGGGAGGAGTAGGTGTGTGGGTAACTACTGTTCTGAAGTTCTCTCCAGTCTCGAGGACTCGGCTGGAGGAGTGAAAGCAGTTGGAAATAGTAATGGTGAGGGAGACCTGAGAGGGTAAATTCTCTCTAGGATTCGGCTCCCGTTGGTGAGGTGTAAACGGGTAAGTCTGGGTGAGTAGTCTTAACGGGTAGTCGAGTACAACCGACGATGAGGGGGATGATGATAGTGGTGGTGGTAGCGTATGGTGACGTTATCCTGATCATGTCTAGGGGTGAAGCAGTGGGGTAGGGTGGAAATTGTAGTAAAATCGATACTAAGTGTAGGTGTATCTTCTTAATAATTCCATTGAGGTAGTTCCGAAATATTATCATAAAAGATTCGGGTTCACAAAATGCTAAAATCCTAACTTTTCTATGCCGGGCTACCGGGGTAGGTGGGAGTGGTGACGTAGGTAATGGAGAATTTGGCTCAACTTCTTTCCAAATCGTTTCTTAGTGTGAATTATGTCCAACCTCGAATGTTGTCGGACAACCAATCAACTCCTCATTTAAATAGGGTTCAGTAGTTCTCCTAAGTTTCTGACGTGGAGGCGAGTGAATAGGTGATGATGGGAGTGGTTTCCGAGTGAGTTCTATATCGAGCTGGGGTTGTGACATTAATACATAGGGATCTTCAGTATCTGGAGCGATTTGATAAGTAGGTGATGTACAAATAGTACGGAGGGTAGTTTGGTAATATCAGCTGGTTTTGGAAGACATGGTACTGTAGTAGCCGAAAATAATAATCATAAGTATTTTGTACGTTAAGAGCGTAACGGTAAGTGTGAAATAATACAGTGTGTAACGTGTGAAGAGTAAACATCAAGCATGTAAAGATTAGTACAAAATAATCTTAATGGGTAATGTATTGAGCACGGCAGTCTGCAGACACGGAAGGCATAAGATGATAAGGTGTAAAATCATTTATTTTGAAAGTGTGGTTATAGTTCAATGTTTTAAAACATTTGATTCTCTATAACCTGTGGCTCTGATACCAAACTGTAACACCCCCTAATTTGTTTAGTGGCAGCGGAAAAGTAATTAGGGTGTTATGGTGAGGATCGAGTTAAAATTTCAGAAAAACGGTCCAGAATAGGCGTTTTTAAGTTATATGTCATTCGAAATAATAGTTTTGGTATGAAAGGAAAATATCTTATTTGAAAATCCCACAAAAGTGTGGTAATTTGGAAAGAATGACATATTTGATTTTACACCAGTTTATTTATCAGAGTATAAGATGCCCGCTCCGTGTCTTGTCCTGCTCCGTTAATTACCTGAGATAAACATGCTTAAAACGTCAACACAATGGTTGGTGAGTTCGTGGAGTTTAATAGAAAGAACTTTCTTTCAATAGATTTTAAGAGGTGTACAATGATTGTCGAAATAAATAATAGTTCTTCATTAAATAACAAGTTGTGTTGAATAAAATCCACAAGTAATTCATGTATGATCTCAAGCGATCATAAGTTTCAAGTTCTAAATGAAGATGAGCTACGTTGTTATATGCTTGAAATAGAATGTTGAGTCAGCTTTTAAATGTAACGATATACCAAGCATTTTGGGTTATCTTTTGTAGAATTCTCATTTAAGTCACATATGATAACAGTTAAAATTCAAGTACAGGATCCATAATCATAACACATAGTGAAAATAATAATCTAGAGTCTGAAATCTATCAGTGTAAAGTGGTGGTTTACTAAATACAGCTGTATCCTAATATATATGAAACATTCATATATTCATAAAGTTATATTGCCCTAAGCCTCATGACACGCAAAACGTTAACAGAGTACCGTAAAACGGCAGTGTCCCATCAGGGTTACTGATGGGTGTTTTTAGCCCTCATGTAATAGGTGGTTTGCCAATTCCTATTTTTCTCAAATATAGTGTATCGCGACTAAATACGACTAACCATGTAGGCATTCCGTCCAAGTATTTAGTGGGATAGGTCGTCAGCCTCTAACAGGTTTCGAAGCTGTTCACTATATTCGCGCTCACCGCAGTGATTAATGGCTCATGATCGAGGGACTTTATGGCAATAAAGTAAACTTAGGCAATATAGGTTTCCGGGGTTCATAAAATATGCGTAATTTTAGTCTTGGCAATTATTTCTAGTGAAATGTAGAAATATCATAGTAAAGTTAACAGTACATTCATTTGTTATATGAATGCATACAATGAATCTCAGTGTCAAGTTACATCAAGTAGTTTGAAAATGTTATCGTTCAAATTCAGTGTTTAAGCAAAGCAAGCAACTTGCACATATAACGAACATATATTTCTCTCAAGGGTGATTCAAACATGTAAAGCATAGTGGATGATTTTGATTAAATCATGAGAGTTTTCAAAGTAACTTAAAACAGTTAAAGCATGTATCTCCCCCAAAAAGTATAAATTAAGTATTAAAATAGGAGGGGCCACGACTCACCTGGAGCGTATATGACAAGACAAAATTATAAGATCAAGTAAACGGTCACGAAAACTTCTTCAATACGAGACCTGAATATAAGCGAAGTCTAAGAGTCTAACTTACTACTAATAACGAATGTGGAAATGAGAAATCGCATAACGATTTGATCGGTGATGTGAGTGCGATATGCTTAAAATGTCTCAAGTTAAAAATGTAATATATCTATAATATTATCTTGATTCTTATATCAATCGACCCAAAATATTACTTTCTCAAAATATGCTGAAATGATATGCAAAGTGAAGTTGCTAATATTTCTAATAACGAAACTTTAAATAATGCACAACTAAAATGTAAAATGCATGTGAAGTGAGGGGTGAAAATAAACTAAGAATGTCCAGTGAAATTAAATAGGTCCTTGTCCTTTTCAGATTATTATACTTTTTAGTCTAACTGCGATTGCGTTACGTCGTTAGTCCTTGGTTAAGTCCATAGTCCATGATAGTCCAAAAATTGTCCATATGTGCATATAAGGCTTGGAGTTCAATGATAAGTCAATTAATACCCCATATGTTCTGTTTTTACAGATTTAGTTCTTGCTTTAGGGGGTTGACAGTTTTAGTCCCTCGATGTGAAAGTGTGTTGCAAATTTAGTCCATAGTTCATAATTTACAAAGTTTTACTTCCTTTTCAATTGTCCGATTTAAAAGCCTACATTCTTAAATTTAGGATACACTGATTTCTTTGAAAGAATTACTACAGGTTTAGTATGGGCCTTAAAGCCCAACACTTATGTGGTCTTTTTAAATATTCAAAGTGATCATTGGGCTTTCAAGCCCGATTGTGGGTCTGTTTGGTTTTCAGTAGTGGCGTAGCAAAAGAAAACAGTTATTGAGAGATAATATTCATACTATGCGACTCTCGACTGTTTCGAACCTAAATACATTGACTTGGTTACCAACGGCTCCACCATTGAGCCAAAGGCTCGATGGTGCAATATATGTACTTGTTTGCTTTACGAAAATCTCAACATCGTTTAGTTAGCATGCTTTCCTTTCGACACGTTAAGATAGGTGAGAGTCTTTCTTTTATTGTTCTATTGACATTTTATTTCTCATGTTCAAGTTCCATAATGGTTGTAAATGTTGGGTTAGTTCAAAAGTCCACTTGTTACATCTCATTTTTATATATAAGAGCTCTCAACAGCCAGCTTATTTTAACAGTTTAAAAATGGCTTAATGGGTTAACAACCCCCTTCGCATGTTTTGACAGTTTCAACCATGGTTTATGCGTTTCATATTGGCAAGTTTTGAAGGTCGAGATGTGGTTATTTTTAAGAGTTGTCTACATGAAAATAATAGTTAGTCATGTTGTTTAACTGGTCGGGTAAAAATAAAGTATAGTTATTAAGTCGATTCGGGAGATATGGAGCCGTATTTGAAGCGACTTAGAACTGTTTTATACAAACAAAACACTTAATATTTTTCCAAGTATTTTCCAGTTTTAGTTTTTATGTGTGTGCTGAGTATGAATGTTCGGTGCATGCAATTAAATGTAAACGTGAGAGTGGCATGAGAGACGACCTCTAAGCCTTCCAAGATGGAGGCTCGTCACCTCATGTGGGTTACGCTAGAATAACAAATGCATGCAAAACGTGATAGTGAATTTGTATAGGTTCGAGTGAGCTCATTACATGATGCATGGTGATGAAGTAACGTGCATGATGAATTTTAAAAAGGTTTGAGATAACTTACTATGCCTCTAGGGCGGTAGGGAGTCGAGTGGGAATAGCTAGATCACCAGGAGAAACCACACGTTGTAGAATTTAACTCGTACGTATATATATGTGAATCTTATTTCTTTCGAACAAGTTAAGAAGGAAACATAGGGATGGTCCTGGTTCTTTGTGAGCTTTTTACTGTTCAAAGGGAGGTATGGACGATGTATTGATGAGGGTGGGGTGAGATGTGGTAAAAAGGGCAGTGGTGTTCGAATGATACACAAGGACGAATTAGGCAGTGGGTTTAATATGTTTTTACTTATGGTTTACTCTACTGTTATGCTTCACAACAAGACCAGAGGTGGTGATATTTTGTAAGGTGAAAGAGTGGGGAAAGTGGGTAGTGTAAAGGGTGGTAGGTGTTAGATTTATAGAAAGAATTTGCACACGTTTTATTGACCATCAAAGTCTTCCATTCTCTATTATTTATGTTACTGTGGCATGAGGGACACCTATGCATGTTTTACTGGCTAGGAAAATATCTTAGGTAGGTAGAGAAGTGTAGGAAATATTATCTTTAATTTGTTGTAATATGTATATACTCGTTTTGTATTTTAACAAGTGCTAAAATGAAACTAGCGTTCCTCAACTTTCTCCTGCTATCCTATTCCCATTCTAACCGTTAATTTATGTTAGAAATACCATTTAGGAGTCGTAGGAAAAATCGGGGCGAAGTTTGGTTGAGTTTTGCAATATTTACTCATTTATATGGTTCAAAAATGGGACAAACACATGGGCCTTGAAATTTATATCAAAACGCGTCATGTTAACCTGAAATTTGGCACACTTGTAGTCTAGTGGGTCATGAATGAGGGTGTGTAAAAATAGTGGTATGTTACTTTTAAGAATCGAGGTAACGATGGCTGTTTTGGAAAGGTGTGGGATGTCGAACTTGCATAGAATAACAAAAGGAATTGGGTATGTATCTCACGTGGTGTTGATGGGCTTTAAATTTACTTTGGTCCATTTGGTTTAGTGAAATATAAATATGATTAGTGCATGATTTTATTTGAGGTAGTTGTACTAAGTGGGATTTAATGTGGTATGTAAACTAAGAGTGTATCGTGTGGGCGAGTGTGAGTTTGAGAGGTATTAAAAATACATTGTGTCGGGTGAATGTGAGTGTGAGCTGTAATCGTGGGTTTTAACAAAACGAATAAACAAGGGGTAAGAGTAGTTAGTATTTTTAATTCCACAAAAGTAGCAATATGTATAATAGTTAAGTTGTGTATTATGTTTAAAAGAAAGTGTGTAGAATGTCTTGTTATGTTTGTGACGAAATAAATAGTGAAAACGTATAGGAAAATATACATGAGTTTTTATATTGTTTGTGTTGGATTTATTTCGATGTGCGTTTATTATTGTTGTTACACGAGTGAGCCACTCGAATCTCGTCACATGATAACAAAGATTGATTTGTTGTTGTAGAGCAGTAGTTTAAAAAAAATTTCTCGTAATAGCGGTCAAGAGAATAGGAGCTAGAGGTTAACAATAGTTTGATGATTACTAAAGACTAGGATTTTTACGGATTGTGACACAAACCCCCTCTTCCTCAAGACTCTATTGACATAAACAAGTCACTAGGGTCAGGAACCTCCACTCACTCACATTCCGATGAAGGCGCTGACAAATCACAATCAGGGCCTGAGGGAGAGAAGGGTCCTGAATCCTTGGTTGGGCAACACTACTCAACTGGGAAGGGGACCCACAAACAATCACATCCTGCTAACGTCCCTGAGCAATCACACTCAGGGTCTCAGGGAGTAAAGGTCCCTGAATCCCCAAAAGGGCAGTACAACCCTGATGGGAAGGGGGACCATCAACCATCACAATCAGTGCCTCATGATACTACTGAAAAAGACCCGTCAGTAGTTGAAGGCGCTAAGGGGGACAAAGACTCAGAGGGATATAAACCACCCGCTGATACGGAACCCACAACCACCTCAGGCGGATCCCTTCACTCAGGAACTGCCCCCAAAAGTCAGGCTGAGCAAACCCACTCAGTTATTATGACGGGGTCAGGACCTGGCCACAACAAAGGTGAGCCCTCTTTTGAGGGGGAGCCGGATTCCCTGAAGATTCCTTCTCTGGCTGACCTTAAAACATTATTAGCCGAAGAGTCAGAGGAGGAAATTATGGTTTTTGGTGATGAAGAAAATCTTGGTGTTGAGGAGGAAATGGAGACTGAGATAAGCCCTCCTCAGCACCCTGAGCAACAACAATCTTCTCCTCCCCCTGAGGATCAACAACCCAGCTCCCCCACATCATCATCATCAGGTGCTTCCTCTCCCGCCACTCCTCAGTGGTTGGCGAGATATGATAACGTTCTTCCGTTGACTGAAAGACAACTGGTTAAATTCCTTCGCAAAGCCAACGAGGGTCTTTACACTGAACTCACGGATGAACAATGGATTCAGCACACTGAAGTGGCAGCCTCCTATGCCGACTTCAGGGCTTCTGTGGAAGAATCTCAGGGAAAGGTTCTTCAGGCCGCCAAACTTACTGATAAACAACTGGGCGACCTAAGCAAATCTATTGATGAAATAGCCACTGGACAGCACAAGGACCTCTCCAACATCCTTAAGGCTATTGAATCAGTTCAAGAACAACTCGCAGATGATCCTACACTGCTGAAAAACCTGAATGAATACATGACCACTCAGACGACCACCTCCACCAACATTACTGAGCTTCTAAAGCTTCTTCAGGAGGTGGATCTCAAAACTATCAGGACAAACCAAGAGTCAATTCATCAGGCAGTAACTGAATTCAGGGAGTACCTAGCAAAAATATCCTCAGCCTTTGATCAGCTCTCAACAAAACATAATGAGCTGATCGACCACTATACCTCCCTTGTCACTGAACTCACCACCACCCAACAGTCAATGGCTACTGAAATCAACACACTGAAGAATGAGACATCTGAAACAAAGCAAATGGTCTCAAGTATCCTCTCCATTCTTCAGGCCTCTCATCCAACCCCAGCTCCTCAGTCAGCAGGTCCATCCACTGAAGTTCTAGTACCTGCTGAGGGGGAGAAACCTATTGAACCTACTCCTGATCCTTCATCAGCTATAGTGGTAGTCCCTGAAACTTCCACCAGTCAACCCCCTCCCACTGACAAAAGGAAGGGAATCATGGTGACTGAGAGTTCTCCTCCTCAAGCACATTTGGTTCAGGCCACAACTGAAAGGCGTGTAGATCCTGATGCACCCTTTATGGTTGAATTAGAAGGAGGTAGGACCTTCTTTGGGACTCCAGCTGAAGTGGCAGAAGTCTTGCATCAAGAAGACATCAGAAAGACCAAAGAAAAGGAGCAGCAACTTAACAGATCAGTAATTGTTGAGGTTGCTAAGGAGGTAATCAAGGAGTCTGAAAAAGACATCAAAGGGGATGAGTTTCTCAAGCTCCAGGCTGAACTTCTTTAGGAACATAATCAGCAAGCCAAGCTGAAAGAAGAAAGGAGACAGAGAACTTATGAGAGGTGCTTATGGCACATGACAAAAACCAAGGGAGAAGGCACAATCACTGACATAACCATTACCCCACCAAGCCCCTAAGCATAACAATACACAGGGGACCAAGAAAGTCAGAGGTTTACCAACCCTTCAAATTTTCTGACTTTGGGCTAAGGGAATGGGATATGATGATGCCCATCCTGAGGAAGAAGACACAAAGCAAGACTGCCCCATCTCTTATCAAAACCTTGAACTCCAAATATGAAGAACTCGAAAAGGTAGCAAAGAGTTTAGGTATTGATCATGAAAAGGCGCTTGCTTCTCAGGGACTGGCAATCCATGAACCTACTCAGAAGACCGGGAGGAAAAGAAAAGCTGTGGGTCAGGAACCTGAACAATTCATAGCTGCTCTTCACTGCAACAGGATTCCCCCTCAGGGAGTCAAGTTCGTCCCAAACCTAGTCATCAAGGATCCTGAGTATGGTATCTTCTTTATCGATGAATTTAATCAGGCAGCCTTTCAGAGAGTAAGTGACATTGATCTAGTGGAAACGACAACTCTCCTCGCCTACAAACTGATGGCGCTAAGAGTAAAGAGTCCTGAGAACGAGGAGTTTGTCAGGCTCCTGGACTAGATGACGAGCGAAAGACCTGACAAGGAGGTGTTAGTGTCTAAGAAGGCAAAGCTTGAACTCATGGGTTACTTTCAAGAACCCTGAGCATTTTGTATTTAGATTGTTAGGACTTGTAATGATATGAATAAATTGATGAATGTTTTTTGTTATATCAGTGTCCTTATTTACTTTCTAGTATATTCAGTATGAGAAGAAGTCATTAGCTCACTCATTACTTATCAAAACACTTAAGAATAATTTATATCCAAATAGGGGGAGATTGTTGGGTCCATCAGTACCCATGAATGCTTAAAACAAGATTTGGACATAAATTAACTAAGTGTTAATTAAACCGAGAACAATTCAGGTCACTGAGTGAACAGTCACTCAGTGAGTCATCTTCAGGATGCTTAAGGCGAATTCAAGAAGAAGAATTCACTACTCAAGTAGGCGATACTCCCTGAGTAGGACTTAAGCCAAAGAAGAAGATGATGGTTCAGTGAGTGTTGGACAAGAACTCACTTAACCCTAGTCTCCTCAACAACAATAAGTGATTGAAGACTGAAGAAACCAACGCCTGAAATAAAGGCGGGAATAAGTGGGAAGTATTTAAGAAGATAAGAATGTCAGACCAAACACTCTTATCTTGTCAGATACCAACCTTCCCAAAGACGGCTAAAAGTCATGGAGTGTCAGACCAAACACTCCTAAAGACTTTTTGGTCCATTCCTATTGGTTCTTGGAAATAACAATTACTGTTGTAATTGTCAGATACGCTTCCTCAACAAGTTGAAGTATTTTTAATCACTTTTACTCTTTTATACTTGTGTATAAATAGGTTCAGAAGGAGAGAAGTTGAGTGTGTTTTGTACATTGAAAGCCTTAGACTTTTGCAAAACAACTTCTCTCCTACAAAGAGTAACGTATCCCTGAGATAGCTCAGTGGGTCGAATTGTTACCACTTAAGCATAGCTTGAGTTTAGATAGGAGACACCATACCTTGTCTATTCAATCCCAAGTGTTTGTTCCGCAAAACACTTGGGTAATAGATTCTTTGATTCATTTCTAATAAGAATTTAAACGTTGAAAATACTATGAGTTTTATATTAACGTTTCATTAACTGTTAGAAGTAATCATTACATTGTATTAGTCATAAACACAAATAGATTAACTTTCTAGTTAACTCTAAGCGTGTTAAGGGAACAACAGTTTCCTACTCCGAGGGGCATAACCACATTGGTCACTCGATCGGTCATTATCTCGGAATGCCGCAAGCTGGAAGAAAAACAGATGGTAGAAAAAGAGGCAAAGACTGAATCCCAGGATGCCGAAATAACTGGAGAATTGGCTGGAAAGACGGAGGAAGTCATGGTACATCTGGCATATCCGGATCAGCTTGTAACCATCGGAAGGAACTTTTCCCAAGAATGTAGAAGGCAGTTAATTAAGCTACTAAAAAATAGTCAAGTTGTATTCGCCTGGGAACCGGCCGACATGACAGGGATACCACGACGAATCACAGAACAGAGACTCAACGTGAATGTCCAAGACAGACCGGTAGCCCAAAAGAAAAGAACCTTTTCAGCAGAAAAGAACCAGGCCATAACCAAAGAAGTAGAAGAATGGGTGAAAGCTGGAATAGTACGGCCGGTGCGATATCCGACATGGATCTCCAACCCGGTGCTAGTGAAGAAGTCCGATGGTAGTTGGAGGATGTGTATCGATTTCAAAAATCTCAACTCATCTTGTTTGAAAGACTATTACCCGTTACCTGAAATCGATTGGAAAATAGAATCAGTCATGGGGTTCCGGTACAAATGTTTCTTAGATGCTTATAAGGGGTACCACCAGGTACAAATGGCTAAGGATGATGAGGAAAAGACAGCTTTCTATACCGAACAGGGGACTTACTGTTACACCAAAATGCCGTTCGGATTAAAAAACGCTGGAGCCACATATCAACGGATGGTAAACTCAGCCTTTCGGTCGCAGATCGGGAGAAATTTGGAAGCATATGTAGATGACATGGTAATAAAAAGCAAGACTGAGAAAGAGTTGTTAGCCGATATCGCAGAAACGTTCGACAATCTCCGAAGGATCAACATGAAATTGAACCCGAAGAAATGTTCCTTCGGTGTGGAAGAAGAAAATTTTCTTGGTTATATGGTGACATCCGAAGGGATCAGGGCGAATCCGAAGAAAACAAGGGCTATCGCAGATATGCAGTCTCCAAAGACGCTCAAGGAAATGCAAAGTATAAGCGGCAAGTTGGCAGCTCTAAATCGATTCTTGTCCAGGTCGGTAGAAAGATCACTTCCGTTTTTTGACACACTGAAGAATATCACAAAGGAGAATCAGGATGAATACCGCTGGACGGAAAAGGCCGAATCGGCTTTTCAGGAGATGAGAAAGATGATCCTTGAGCTCCCTTACCTAACAACCCAGAGCCGAAGGAAGATTTATACGTATACCTTGCGGCATCAAAGGAAGCGATGAGCCGAACGTTACATGAGGCCGAAAGGAACTATGCTCCGGTTGAAAAATTAGCTTTAGCTCTGCTACACTTATCAAAGGCTTAGTAGATATTTCAAGGCCCATCCCATAAAGGTCATCACTGATCAACCCGTTAAGCAAATATTGAATAAAGCGGAAGCGTCGGGAAGGTTAGCTAAGTATACTGTAGAGCTGGGGGCTTACAACATTACGTACATACCACGAAATGCTTTCAAGGGGCAGGTCCTAGCAGACTTCCTAACAGAAATACCACTGAACTCATCCGATCAGGTTCCGAAAGAGGAGGGCAAGGAGATATGTAGCATCTCTGGCCAAGAAGAATGGGTGTTATATACCGATGGAGCGTCTAGCAAATCAGGTGCCGGAGCAGGTTTGGTACTAATCGGTCTGGACCAAACAGAATACACTTACGCTATCCGACTAAACTTCAAGAGTACCAACAATGAGGCAGAGTATGAGGCCTTACTGGCAGGATTAAGAATCGCCCGGAAAATGAAGGTGCAAGTGTTGGAGGTCAGGGTGGATTCCAATTTGGTGGCAAGCCAGATTAATGGGGATTTTGTTGCATACAAAGATAGCATGATACGATACCTAGCCAAGGCCAAAGAGTATATTGCATGTTTCGATCAATTCAAAATACGAAACATTCCGAGGGCACAAAATCAGAAAGCGGATATACTAAGCAAACTGGCATCCGTGGCATTCGATCATCTGACGAAAGAAATCCTTATGGAAGTCTTGGAAAAGCCATCGACGGAGGAAGAAGTTGTCAATGCCATCGTGGAGGAAGAGGAAGAAAACTGGATGACTCCAATCATTCGGTGCAAACAGAAAGGCATTTGGCCGGAAGACCAGAATGAGGCCCGAGCTCTCCGGATGAAGATAAACCATTATACTCTAATTGACGACGTGCTCTTCAAAAAATCCTACCTGGGCCCAATGTTAAGATGTGTTGGACCACTCCAGGAAAATTACATTATCCGGGAGGTGCATGAAGGAGCATGTGGGATGCACTCCGGACCACGGTCAGTGGTAGCAAAGCTAATGAGGCAAGGTTATTATTGGCCAACCATGCACCGAGATACTTGAGAAGTGATAAAAAAAATGTGACTCTTGCCAAATACATGCACCCGTTCCGAAGCTCCCAAAAACCGTGATGACTTCAATCATGGCGCCTTGGCCGTTCTACCAGTGGGGCATGGATGTGTTAGGACCTCTGCCAGAAGCTCCGGGAAAAATCAAGTTTGTTATCCTAGCAATCGACTACTTCACCAAATGGATGGAAGCCAAGCCGTTTGTAAGAATGACAGGGAAAGATGTTAGGAAGTTTGGCTGGGAGAACATAGTGTGCAGGTTCGGATTACCAAGGGTAATTGTAACGGACAACGGAAGTAACTTCATTCATGACCCCTTTAAAAGTTGGTGCGAGAGGTTGAATATAACCCAGATAAATACTGTTGTGGCCCATCCCCAGGCTAATGGACTAGTAGAAAGGGCAAACAAGATTCTGATGAAAGGGTTCAAATCAAGGCTCGGCAGGGAAAGAGCCGGATGGATGGAAGAGTTGCCGAATATCTTGTGGGCGCACCGTACATCCCTGAAAATAAGTAATGGAGAAACACCATTCAGCCTCATGTATGGAAGTGAAGCGGTCATCCCGGCAGAAATAGGAATGCCTACCTTTCGGACCATGGTGACGGAGGAGAAGGAGAACGACGATGGGATATGCCTAAACCTCGACCTATTGCAAGAGCGAAAGGAAATGGCTGCAATCCGGGAGGCGAAGTACAAAAAGAAGATAGAGCAGTACTATAACCGGAGGGTTCACCCCGAATCATTCAAGGTAAGTGTAAAAGTTTAAAAAACTCTTCTAAAATGAAATTTTGTTAAAATGCACAGCTATTTGATTTCAGTCACAACTTGTTTATTTGCTAATCGACTAACGTAAAAAATGAACTCAATACATCTACAATCAAAGGTAGGTGATTTTGTATACCGAAAGAACGAGGCAAGCAGGGTTGAAAATTAAGGAAAGCTGGGACCCAATTGGGAAGGACCATACTGGGTCGTTGAAGCCTACCAGACCGGCTCGTATAAGTTGGAGACAATGGAAGAGAAAGAAGTGCCGCGAACATGGCACGCCATCAACCTTAGAAAGTGTTTTTTGTAAATATATGACTAATGTATCGAATGTAAGATCCGAAAGGATCTAGTATTAACTATATTGAATGACAAATTCAGCTATCCCACAGACAAAGGGAAGCAGTTTTCACTACGTATCATGTTCTGAACATAAGTGAAAAATGATCCCTCCGGAAGGCTCGCGACCTCCGGAGATCAGTGGTCAATGTTCAAAGATGGTTCATACCTAAAAAGGGGTTGCCATACCACTAAGGCAAAAAGGCCGAATGGCGCATGACGCCCGAAGTCGGCTTACACCCAAAAAGGGATTGCCGCACAACCAAGGCAAAAAGGCCGAATGGCGCATGACGCCCGAAATTGGCTCACACCCAAAAAGGGGATGCCTCGGATGGCCAAGGCGAAAATGCCAAACGGCCATAGATATCTCAAATTGTTAGAAGGCACAAAAAAAAATGGTAATGCCAAGGATCAAGTCGCTATGGAATGTAAGTTGTAAAAAAAAAAAAAAAAAAAAAAAAAAAAAAAAAAAAAAAAGGTACAGATACAGCGTATTCTATAGCTAAAGAGACAACTATATTAAATAAAAGCTCTAAAATGCACAAATAACGCATAATCCATTCAATTGCAAAGTTTTTACATTGGTCCGAACCTTTCAACTGTTCGTGAGACTATTCTAGCGACCTGAAGGCCTTACATCAAACTATCAACCGATTCTAAAGTCACAAAGATAAATAAAGGATCACGTAAAATCCGGAGCAGCCTTTGTCCGTAGTCAAAACGGAGGCACTAAGATCTTACAACTAATTCTCTTAAGGAGCTGAGACGTTCCCTTCCGCAATAGAATCTGGGACAGAAGGACCCTCAGTGACAGTAGCCTCGGACGTTGGCCCGCTAGCAACCTCGGCCACAACGGCCTCTGAAGGCTTGGGCGGAGCAGGATCCGGGAACATACCCATGATTTTCACAAGAGGCTTGTAGTAAGCATTGCTGATCTTCTGTACATACGGATACTCCGTCGTAAAAAGCTCATCGTACAGAGGTTGGTACTTCGCCTCAGCCTCCCTGTCCAAGTCCTCCACATCTGCCAAGACCCTGTCCACATTTTCTTTCGAACGATCCAAAGTAACCCCATCTAAAAACCCAGCCATAGAAGAGAGGCTAAACGGAACGGCTAGACGCTACTTGTATTCATGACTGTTAAGGAGGCGTCGAACCATTTCGGGAATAAATTCTTTGACTACTTTAAAACGCTCCATTTCCGTCTGACCCATCTTCACGGCCAGATCTTTCTTCTCCTGATGGAGTTCCCGGTTCTCCCTCTCCTCATCACTTAGCTTAAGCTTGGTTTTGTCCAGCTCAGCCTCCAATACCTTGATCCTCTCGGCCTGTCCCCCAGAAACCCTTCTCCAGTCCTCTTTCTCTTTCTCTAGTTTCGAGATGCGATCAGCAAGACCTGATTCCCTAACCATGCAGCAGGCATGTTCATGTCGTAACCTTTTGAGCTCCTTCGGTTCTTGGGCCGCACTCTCACATTTTTTATAGAGGAGGTATAGATCGCCATACTCACGGAGAAGGGTCTCAAATCGAAACAAGATGTCCGACTGAGCCACAAAGCTTTTACCCAGCAACATCCACGCCCGCTGGCAAGCATCTTCATCATCCAAGCTTTCAAGATATGTTTCTTCCCGGGGGTAGGCAGGTTAACCATCAAGTCCCGGCAAACTTTTCAGCTATTCAAACGATCATCCTTCCTCACTGACCAGTCCGGGACAAACAACTCTTCGGAAACAGGCTCACCTTTATCCTCATCGTCCAAAACTTTTTCCTTACCACGGCCGGAAAAGGCAGCAAAAGAACTTCCTGAAAGATGAATAACAGACAACACAACCATTAATACTATATAATATAAAAAAAAGAAAGGGGAAAGGAAGAAATACACATATAAACACATCTGAATAGCTTACCAGCGTCAGCAACTCCAAATTGGTAGCTCCCACCCTCCTCAACCTCCGACTGTTTTCTTGTCTCACCCGGATGCAGCGAACGGATAAGGGGTAGAAGTAGGAATATGCTCCGAAGAGTCCAAGTCCACTACGGGAACATCGCCCGTTGATTTACCTCGCTTGGACGAACGGTCGGAACCTCCTTCCACAGCGGCACGCTTAACTCGGACTTTGGTTGACTTGCTAGCTCCCGTCCCTCCCTGCTGGGACTTAAGAGCCAACCGTGCAGCAGCTTGTTCCTGCTTTTTATGCTTGGCCTCCAACACTCTCTCGTCCGCCACCTCGACCTTTTTCAGCTCGTCAGTCTTCTCAGGGATATCAGCATTCGATAGGGCCGGTACGGTCACATGCAACTCATGAGACTGACCCTCCCGGTATTTGTCTCCCTTGGTCATGGTGGCCCCCTTCCGGAACTTGGGTTTTATCAGATAGTCAGAAATTGTTAAAGCTGCAAACAAATAAGTCAAAAATACAAGTCAGTCGGAAACAAGCATACATATACACATCAACATGCAAGAAAATCAAAGCAAAGGCTAGGCTATACCCTTTCCCTCGGCATCCTTAAGCGCCGCCCGGTACCCGGGATGATCCTAATGAGAGGTCAATCCAACGGCATAAAGGAATCCCGGAGGAATTTGAATAAGGTCAATCACATTCTTAGACAATCGCTCGGCATCTTCAACATTAAACTCCCCCTTCGGAAAAGGATCTGAGATGTCAGAATCGTGGTGCCTCCAAGGCATAGCAAAAGGGATGGCCCTCCTATCTATCAGAAAAAAGTTGTGCTTCCAGCCTTTAAGACAAGTCAAGATCTCCTTGAAACAGACGTCGACGTGGCACTCTCTCATCCACACGATGGACACGTATACACGTGTCCAAATCCTAGGGCTACGGTAAAGATGACGGCGATCCTTAAAATGAAGCAATAATGATTTTTGGCGGGTTGTGCATAACGTCCAACGTACCTAAATCTAACGGACTAAGCCCTCTGGAAATACTAAAATGGAATTTCGAAATTTTCACAAAGTATCACACCATCGGCATAACCGATACTATGATACTGGGGGGGACATGTTGGCGTATGTGTCCGGATGACCCATCTTGCCCGGACATCCAAACGATATGACGCCATTCATAAGAAAGGTCCGAGAGCACATAACCTCTTCGCCCAGTGTAACCCTTAGCAATGGGACAGGTGGAGTTACCCCTTGGACAGATGGCAACAGCAGCCTGACCGCCGCCACCCCAGAATTCACGGGATCATGTCTGCGGCGTATCTCCAGAAAATCCGGCGCCGTCGTCACAGGTATCAAAGCTGGGTAGTATAAATACCCAGCTCATTTACTACTCACAACTAACTTTTACCATTCGCATTTACTCTTAATAATTATCTAACCTTTCGGACTATCCAATACTTACTCTCACGCCGGAGCTTGTTCCTGGGATAACACCCGGGGCGAGTCTAACGTGCGTGTTTCTTGTGCGTAGGTGTTTCGGAACGTTAGCAAGACCTCGTCCGGAAGACCTAACCTTAGTTCCAAACGACCTGCAGGTTTTTACATCAACATTACACATAGTTGTTTTATAAAGATTAAAGATATAGGACTTAACAGAATTTTTAACATATTACCAAGGCGATGATAGCCAAGTAGTTTTTAAAGAGTTCATGTGGAAGCTTTTGAAATACTTAATACTGGTAAGGGACGAGATTAAATAAAAAGACATGTATATGAGAAGCGTAAAAACATGTGAAAATATAAAACTTTCTCGAAAAATTATAAATTTTTTACGCACAGATAGAGAATTTTTGCGCATAAAAAAATCATGAAGAAATTTTTCTTAAATTTGAGTTTAAACGGTTTTTTTTTTAATGCAACAAAAAAACATAATTTTAATGCAAAAATTGTGCACAAAATTGTCACGTTATATTTTAATGCATAATAATACTTTGATACATATACTAAAAAGAATTTGAATACAAAAACGGATTTTTGATACATAAAAGGTCGATTTACAAAATTTTAAAGTGCAACCGTTTTTCACAATTTTTCGCATCAAAATTGTACATTTTTAGAAAAACTTCCTTCACAATTTTTTTTCCACTAATGGGCCCTATCTTGAGAAATTTTTTGGGAATTTTTTAAAACTTTTTATTTGTATTTTTAATTTTTTTACGCTTATCACGAATATTTGTTTTTTTATTATAACTATGCCGATACCAGTAATGTTTATTTTTGTTTGAAAATCTTTTTGTGTCATTCCGCATTATAAGCTCAAAAATAGAATTGCTTTGCTAAACATATATGAAGATAAAAGTTTCAGCATCAACACCGCTTTTCACAAACTCCAGTTCCAACTTTCGCTAAATAGTAAATACATCTTTATATAACTGACAGCGATAGAATAATTGCAATTCTTGTAATCTACAAATGATATTAGTTCTTGTAATCTACAAATGATATTAGTTAATCAGGTTAACGACTATGTATATAACTATCTTACCGTTTGCATTAATGTAATAAAAATTGCAAGCAATCACAACATAGTTTCATTTTTTTCACAATAATAAACTAAATTACTTTTTTTGTTTTAAATTATTTGTTCTTCCTCTTTTTTCATGTTTGTTTCATATTGTGTGTCCACTATTAAATATGGAACAAGATTAAATTACTTCATTATTTTTTGTTACAAAATCATAATTAATCATTTAATAGTAACACTAATATTTTGTTAAGTGGGTTCTAAGGTCACTCACATCAGTTAACTCAGCTTTAAATTTTAAGGCATGTCACGTCAGCTTTTTCACCCTTTAACTTAACTCAGCTTTAACTCACACATTAATAACTCAGCTTTAACACACCTTAACTCAACTTTACACATAAATTTTCAAATTCAACCCCTAACTTATAAATAACTTCATTTTTTTTAAAAACAACACATTTATTAAAACATAACATTACATTAACACACTTAAAAAAATATTACAACGAAATTAAAGAAATAAATAAAAATAACGACGAAATTAAAAATTACATAATAAAAATAAAGACAATCCTAAATCTACTGTGGAATATAATCCCCGAGCTTGCATTTTGCCACGATGCGAGCTTTATCTTGGTTGATATACCACACCACATCTGGAGGCTGCCCGTCGGTCTTCTCCTTAAAAAACTTTATTTCCTCCACCCTTGTTATCGCCTCCTCTTTTTCTTTTGTTGCCCGATACGCGGCTTCGGCCAATTCCCTTTTGTGACGATACTCGACTGTCATATTCTCCACGAATTGCACTGACGACATACTTTCTCCCGTATTCACTCCCGTGCTCGTTCCTCCCGTGCTCTCGGATCGAGCTTTCTTTGCAGCACGCCTCCCCATTTGCCTTGGTATTTCATTTTGACCAAACAACGCCTCATTTGTTTGGCTTGGTGGTTCATCGCCGGTTAAATCAACTGGCTCCGTCGTGTCCCACTTCACATGACCACGTAAAACCTCCCAAGCCTCCTCGTTGCTAAAAGGAGCGGTTTTGTGCTCGTCCCGGTACATTTCTCGGGCACGTTTCAGGATATCAAGTTCACTTTCGCCACTTCTTTCTTGGCGTTGGGAACGTTTGTAGTACGCGTTGAACTTTGAACAGTCACGGTTCAAAGTTCTCCACTTACTTTGGAGCATATCCTTGTTCCTTGGTTGGTAATTGACTCGGTTAAACTCATTCTGCACTCGTTGCCAAAACGTATCCCTGCTTTGATTTTTCCCCACATGTGGGTCTTCCGACGCTGCAACATAACACTGAGCAAACACTTTTTCCTCTTGTCCGTTCCAACGTTTGCACTTGTTAGCAACGGGTTCTTCATCATCATCCAACGGTTCCGGTTCGGGGTTTTTAGATTTTCTCGCCTTTCGTTTGGTACGCCCGAACTTGGTTTTCTTTGCAGGAGACGTTGGAGTGTCGGGAACTTCATTGGTTGCGGTTTGAGATTGTTGTGAATGTTGGGTGAAGTTGAGATTGGAGAAATTTTGGGTGTTTAGGTCGGCTTGTTGTTCCGAATAGAGCATTTGTTGATGTTGTTGGTAATCCGACAAGCCAAGTGGGCTCGGGATTGAAGATGAGCCGGCGTTCGGGTTAGAAGATGAGCCGACATTGGGGTTATTAAAACCGGATGCTAAGAGATCTAAGAACGATTCGTTTTCGTCATCGTTTAGGTTGAATCGAGACATTTTTTTTTTGTTGAAGGTTGAAAAGATAGTGTAAATATGTAGTGTATTGAGTTGTGGAAGTGTGAAAAAAATATGGTGTGAAATGGTTATTTATAGGGGATTGAAAATGGTTTTGAATTTTTTTTTTTTTTTTTTTTTTTACATAGCCCGCTCCAAAACTAACGGCTAGAAATTATAGGGGCGAAAGTGCAAATTATTCAAAATGCAACGGTTAGAATCTAGGGGGCAAAGGTGTAAAAAAATTTTTTTTTTTGCCAAAATCACCCTTAACGCTGCGTTAGGGTGTTAACGCAGCCCCTAATGCAGCGTTAACGCCCGTTACACACATCGCCTAACGCCCCTTAACGTGCGTTAAAGTTGCAAAATTGGTCCTTTAACTTGGTTTTAACGCATGCGATGGGCACTAATTACTAAGTGGTCTAAGGTGCCTATTTCTGTGTACGATAATTATTTTAGAATGGATGAATTAACTTTTTATTTTGTCACTATTCTTATACATCTTTTTGGCAATCTTCTAACGTGTGTTTTTCCTTCTTTTATGACCATATACAACTAATTATATTATGTTTGTTTTCTTATACAACCAAAGCATAGTCAATAAACCTCAATGTTTTGTTCAAAAAAAAAAATAAACCTCAATTTGTAAATTAAAGGATTTAATAGTGTTTTGCGAGTAATATTAATTTGCTTTATAGAAACACCACTCTGGCATTCTGCAAAGAATCCTAGGAGAATTTGTTGCTTCCACTTTACGAGTTTCTGGATCAGATTCCACTGATATTTTCAAAACTTACTAATCGAACTTTAATGGTGGGTTAATATCTAATTAATCCTTCTTTAATACCAAGTTAAGTCCAACTCAGAAAATTATAAGTTAATAACAATGTGATTGTTATGAAAACTTTGGACACTGCTTTTTGTACCACACAAGTACCAAGTCTAAAGAAAAGAAGATTCACTAACTCAAAAATGCAAAAGGTGTGTAATTTCTAAAATAACAAAAAGCCCCTTTTGCGGTTCATCACACCAAGCGAACCACCTCTCGTTGCAATGGACGTAGCATTGATCACAACGCACATGCATCGATTCTCTTTTAAGGGAAAACGTAAAATTCATTTTTACACAACGGCCGTGCTTTATTCACACAACTTACATGCATTGATTTTTATTCATCTATAAGGAAAGAACCTAAAATATGTACAACAACATGCCCAATGTATGATTAAGATCCAAAAGGGCGAAATGCAAGGACCCTTCTCCAAAATGGAATAATTTGTTTGCATGTGAAAAGTATGATCAAGATAAGACTTCCCATATACACTCATCTTACATGGATGGATGAAATCAACAGAATATATTGCTTGCCTTCCAAACATTAGCTGACAAAATCTCATAGAGAAAAGTTGTTTTCTTAATTGACATTACATTAACTAAGATGATACAATCATGTAAATATAAGGATATGCTATACAAGCAAACTTCAAAAAATATATCTGTCAATTGTCAATTGTCAATTGTCATACAAATATACAGGGATGTTTTAGCTCACACAAATCAATATCACTTCTTAAAAAACCAACAAAAAGACTCCTTGTCCCCTTAATATAAACAAACACCAACAAAGCACTAATCCAAAGCCATTAAGTTAGAAATGATATTCTATTTGTGTACTTGTAGCAATAGGTTAAAATACACAGTGGGTTCAAATCCCTATGTTAAACAAATGGAAGTTGTACATACATACCCCACAACAATTTACTGACACTGGTGGTGGTAGCAGTAGTGCAGGCCAGACTGATAATGTATGTAAATAGTGATAGTTATATTTGTTGCAGAAAGAAGCTTCTAAAATGGTGTACTACACACATATCAAGGAGTTTAAAATCACTTTTACACATAGTTAGAAATTTGATGTGCCTATACATTACACAAATTGGAAACAAGGTTTCCATAACTGTATTACTACTGCCATAAAACCTAAACAAACTGTTATTCCAAATTAGTGACAGTAGGGAAATCCTTGCAAAAATTATTAATAACAATTAAACGAACACGAACACGCCTCGTAGTATCACCTTAGCTTAGTTTTCGTCAACTTGATCGGTTGGTCGATCATGGCTTTAATCGTACCCACTGGTACCTACCCTCCAATGGAACATCGTTTACGAAATCATAGTTGTACCTAATCAATTAACAACAAAATTAGTGTCGATTACACGCGTGATCTAGTTTGAAACTAAATATAAAGTATATCTGTAATGCTGATTTACAACATTTACAAAAATAATTACACATGTAAAGTTGTGAATCAGCGTTACAAAAAGTCACTTAATTTTTACATTAAGCTAGCTAGTACTTACTTTTCCGCAAACCGTTTTTGTTCTTTCTTTTCAGCAGCTGCAAAAAACTCATCGATCTCCGCAGCCGTCGGATTATTCGTCACCTTCACTTTACACGTAGGGGACCGCGGCGCTACAATCTTCTTATTCTTTAACGTAGAAGAAGACTCCATTTCGTCTGAATTATCTAAACAAATTTCACTTGATGCACTAGTCTCCCTACTGTAAATATAGAGAGAGCATACTTAATACTCATTTATTTAATTTTCAGTTTTGGAATACATAATAGCTTATTAAAAACCTTAATAAATTTAAAATTGATCACAAGATGCATTAACTAGTAAATTAAATAAATCACCTGAAACCGTTACTACTTGAAACTGAAGTTTCATCTTCTACCTGAAATTTCAACGTTTAAAACAATAATTAGCCATTGCATTTAGTTGAGAGAAAACACATTTATTTTACACAAAATGTTTTGTACAAAACAAGAAAAATGAAAATCGCATTCATGTCAATTATTTTCTATCAAACTCTAAACGAAATAGAAAATTTGCATTAATTTTCTTACTTAACAAGAGAAATTACAAAACTTTTTTTTTTCTTTTCCCCCATGTAACCAAAACCTCCCTTTCTTTTTTCTACAAAATAGAGAACAATTTGATTTGAATGCATTTTGTATGTTTTGTAGAAAATTAAATCTCCTCCTAGAAAATTAAAAAAACTTTTTCTTCAACTAAATGCATCCTTAACTGGTTGCATCCTGTTTTCACAAAAACCCGCTCTTGCGGGATTTAATGCAGTCTCCTTATTGTCAAATAAAAATATACTCGTAACTGTCTACATCTTACCTCTCACTGCCCGCTATCGCGTGGCTGGGTATCGTTGTTTCTGTAAAGAAAAATCAAACTCATACTAATTTTTACCAAATTTAGATATTTACCTTTGGATCTAAGCACAACTCATCGTTAACACCTGATGTAGATAATTCTGGAGATGAATTAACGTGGACATCTTTTGGAGACTGAATTTTGAGCTCAATGAGTTTTTCGTGGTCGAGTTTTTGTCTCTTACTTGTGCTCGAGGTTGTCACGTCGGTGTCACGGCTACGCCGTACACCGGCGTGTGAATTTGATCCATTGTTGTTCATAAGTGTATATGTGTTTTAATTTACACACAGTTTTGTTTTGTTTTAGTGTAAGCTATAGTTTGATGAGAGAGAATAAACGAGTTAGTGAGGGAGTGATAGTAGTGATATAAATATACTTGTAAGTGGGAATTTTTAATCGGACGGTGGAGAGTGTTTGAGTTTGTTATTTTAGTTTTCGGATTTGTAGCAGGGAGTGTACCCAAAATTCTGTTACTTTCTTTAAAAAGGAAATTATTTTCTTTTATTAGTTTATTAACGTTGCAAAAAAAAAAAAAAAAAAAAAAAAAGTTGGTCTTTTAATTGATTTGATCAAGCTTTTGGTTTTCGATTTAATTGGTTGTTCAATCGGGTTTTTTTTTTTTTTTTTTTTTTTTTTTTAAACCGGATTTTAGTGTTTAAAGTGGTTCTTAGTTTAGCCGGTTAGGTGAATTCATGTTTTAAAACGTTGTTTGTAAGATGTGTATGACCTTGTTTACACGTTTCGTCTCAGGTATAATACGTGAAAAACAATTATTTTATATACCTGTTGGTCTGCACACTTGTAGAATTGTGAAGATCTAAAAACTAATGTTCTCAATTAAACGGCTGGTTTAAAAAATTATTTACGTACTTAGAACGTTGTGAAGATTTTCTTTTACAATCGTCTTCGATCTTCTTTATCAATAACGCATATAAAGCTTGCTCAAAGTCCATAAATATAATGTTTGCAACAATATAATATTATCAAAATATATTTTGTTGTTAGTAGTAGTTTTTAAGATTAAAAAAATGAAAAAGCGGAGGAGATGATGTTAGCACTTTTGTAAGTTGAGGAAGTACGAGACATTGGAAAAACGTTTTATAGTTTGATTTGATGTTTTTCCTTACTATTCTTCGGATATTTGATCAGAAATTGTTTTGGTACTCGTAGTACTTATAAAAAGCTGTTTTAATATCAATGTCTGTTTTAATATCAATGTCGATCAGAAAATTAAAATAACTAAAAATGAAAGTTTAATGTTAATTGGAATCTTTATAAATTTTATAAAGCAACTCATACTAAAATAAATGATTTCTGCTATATTAAACGTTTAAAATGATGCTTGAGTCTTCTCTTACATTGGCATTCGCATTCCACATGAGTATAATCTAGCTGTGTATACCAATGGACTATTAGTCCAGCGGTACGATTTCAAAGTCCTTCAATGAAGGTTTCAGCCCACCCGGGTTCGAATCTGGAGAAGGCAAGGGTTTACTTCAAATTAAGTGTCGTGCCTTCGGGCGGCTTAAGTTGAAGGTTTTCCCCCCATCGGGTTTCGAATTGGTCAAGGATTTCCCTCAAGAAAGTCGCCGTTCAAAAAAAAAAATGGCAATCGCATTCCACATGAGTATAATCTAGCTGTGTATACGAAAAATATTTCATGTATTGTTTTGAGGTAAATATGCTCGCGTGTTGCGACGTATTGTTTGATAACTTTTATGATATAATCACCTAAAATTGTTTAATTGCTTTACCTTCTTTAATTTGCATTAAAAATATTATGTTGCACCGCTATATTGTTTGATAAAAGTATTATAATATAATCATTTAAAATTATTTAATTATTTTACTTTCTTTGCAAATAAAAAAATAATAAAATCGCATTGTCTATATAATTTGATATTCATACGTTTTTATTATATATTCAATTTATATTGTAATTATAAAAGCATAAAAAGTTCAATTATTATACCAATAATTTCATTTAACTAAATTGTTTACATTTTTAAAGTAAAAGTCTTCCATAAATATTTCAATCATTTTAAATTATTACAAAGTTGATTTTAAAATTTTAAACCCTATTTTTAAATAAAATGTAAGTTAAATACATTGCAATGTCTGACTCATTTTATTTCAAAATTAGAGCCTTTTTATTAGTATACTTTTTATAACAAAATAACTAAATTTTAACCTACCAATAGAAAAATATAAAGTTGATTTAAAAATTTTAGAAACTTTTCTTTATAAAATTGTACAAAATTAAATAAATAAATAAATAAATAAAAAAAAAAAAAAAAAAAAAAAGTATTGCAATATTTGGCTCATGTTATTCAAGATTTAAAGACGTTTATATTGGTTTATTTTTTATAAGAAAATTGCTGAATATTTATTAGATAATTGATGAATAAAGTTTGTTATATATAAAAAATTGTAAAAAGTTAAAGTTTAAGGTAGTTTTTGTAATTTGTTACATAGTTTAGGGATGTTTTTTGAATTTTTGGTAGTTTTTAAAGTTATCAGAAAGGTTTAGGGTGTCTTTTGAAAGATCTTTTCATTTGTAATATTTAGCTTATTTTGTTCGTAATTGAAAGATCTTTTCATTTGTATATATTATTTTTTTTTGTTGCAATATTTAGCTTATTTTGTTCGTAATTGCAATATTTTGTGCGTGAAAAAAGTATTGCAATATTTAGCTTATTTTGTGCGTGAAAAAAATATTGCAATATTTAGCTTATTTTGTTCGTAATTGAAAGATCTTTTCATTCGTATATTTTTTTTCTAAGAAAATCACTAGATATTTGATAAATAAAGTGTGTTATATAAAAATCGCAAATAGTTAAAACTTAAAAGTACAAGGTAACTATCGTTATTCGCTACATAGTTTAGGAGGTGTTTGTATAATAATGTTTTCCTATAAACATCGTTCGCTTCACCGAATGTATATATATACAATAACATAAAATATATAAAAAAATGGCTAAAGTTCAAAATAAAAGACAATTAATTTAAGATATTTAGAAAACCAATTATTGATAACTCAAAAAATATGAGTAAAACAATATCGAAATGGGGTGTAAAAGAAAACTTTTTGAAAATCTAAAGGTCATTTTTTTAGATATATATGAAGTTAAAGGGTCACTTAATTTGTTTGCAACAGAAAAAAAGTAGTAAACTTACAAAAATGCTACCGCGAAATCGAACCCTGGTTTACAGGTTCATTAGCAAAGTCTCAACCCACTTGACCACGGCTATTGTACATAAGAGTAATAAATGTATATTTTAAATGCTCTTAAGAAAATACTAGAATTTTTTTTTTTTTTTTTTTTTTTTTTTTACAAATTTATACTTGGCTCTTGTCTTTATTGAGATAAAAAGCACTTTATTATTTGAAAATATAAGGGTCATTTTTTAGAAATACATGAAACTAAAGGGCCACTTAATTTGTTTGCAACATAAAAAAAGAAGTAAACTTACAAAAATGCTACCACGAAATCGAACCCTGGTTCATCGGTTCATTTGCAAAGCCTTAACCCATTGGACCACGGCTATCGTACATAAGAGTAATAAATGTATATTTTAAATGCTCTCAAGAAAATATTGGACTCTTTTTACAAATTTATACTTGGCTCTTGTCTTTATTGAGATAAAAAGTTCTTTATTTTTTATTTTATTTATTTTTATTATTTACATGTCTTTGTCTTTATTTACATATCCTTATTACATTTAGAAGAAAACAAGGATTTAATTCACACGTTGCAATTAAGTATTTGTGTACGATAGTGTTGTAGCCATTGCAATTGGGAGAGTATATTTTTTCTAAATCAAAGTTAGTTTTCATGTGTTAAGTGTGCTTGTTGCAGTAACTAAGATATAACGTTGCACAAAGAGATAAAACAATTGTTATTGAATCGTTGTGTAATAACTGTAAAAATTTCACCTTGTAATAAACTATTTCATATTCTAATAAAGAATACTTATCCTGTTCTACGTATAAATTTTTTTTTATCTGATCATAACTACTATCTAATGTGACGTAACTCACATCCTCGATAAACGTGCTCTCACACGGACTAACATCAACTTACTCAATGTTTATTTTACATAAACATTTATATATGTCAAGTATAAAAATCCTATGATATACCATTTGTCACTTTACGATAATTCATTAACGTACGAATAATAAACGTACAAACTAAATATTTCTTATCTATTAGAGTTTCTACGAAACCCTAAACTATTATAACAAAGAATATGAGTAACTAAACCCTAAAACACTAAAGTACAACTCATCCAAGCTAATGTACAAGCCCCTAAAGCACAGAAACCCTAAATTCACTATAACTCCCGATACAAACCCTAAATTCACTAAACTATGATTTTATGTAATAAAATCACAAACCCTAATTAATATATATAAGATTTTTACAAATTATAAGTGTACAAGCCTTTCAAGCCAATGTACAAGTCATTTATGCATAACAACATAATATTCACATTATAAACCTCAATGTACATATTTTAAAGCACATTATCCATGTCTTTTATGCACAAGCCTTAAAAATAGATTTCTTAAAGTCACTAATTATAAGTACAAGTCTCTAAACCTAATGTACAAGTGTCCAATGCATAGAAACCAAAAATTTCATTTATATACTTTTAAACCTAATAAAACTAACTTATATTTAATTTAACCTAACTAAATAATAAAAATACATTTTCTATACTACTTAAACCCTAGTACAATCCTATCAAGCCTATAGTACAACCCTTTAAAGCACCACACGATTTCCTTTTTCTTTCTAAACTAATTCGACACAAATAAAATATATACAAACCCTAATTATTTTTCTATACTTAAACATAACCCTAAATAGATCTTGTTACTTCCCTAAACCCTAGTGTACAATACCCTATAGCCTATGTACCACCCTTAAAGCCATTCGATCCCTACTCCTAATTCCTTAGTTCGATTCTAACTCATCACTAACCAAACCATTACCTCACTAACCCCTAAGCATGTCTTGCACCATAAACTTCCTTCTATGTTCCAAATACTTCCCCATAGCCTTGTCTCCTAGATTTTTACCACAATTTAAAGAAAGTAGTTAGTTTCCTTGGTCTAGGAAGAAACCACATCATCACCCTCCCAAAACCTCACGCCACCTTCATCTACACCACATATCACCTCACAAGCCTCACTAATCTACCTCACCTTGTCCCCCTCACACACCACAAGGTGACTAGAAGCCCTAGAATTCTTCCTCTATATATAGATCGACACATCTATATTTTCTTTTCACCCCATAATTCGACAATCACCAAAACAGCCCACACTCCCTATCCCACTAATCTAGAAGTCCCAAATAGAAGTTAAGAAGGAATTTGAAGAAGCTAGGAGGAAGGAAAAGCCTTGGTATCGCCTAGGAGCCAATTAGTCGCTTTCCTCCATAAATCGAACTAACAACTTGTAAGTATACTTAACCCTTTCTTATTACTTTAACACACTTTAAACACTCTTAAAAATGATGCTAAATAATCCCTAATAAGCAACAAGATCAAAAACTAAACTTTTCTTTTCTTTTTCTTTTTGCCGAGCACAACCAAAAACACCCCTAATTATATATTTTTCGCATTTCTAATCAAGAGGCCATAAGATACATAAGAGATATATTAGATATGTTTAAAATCATGTTAACATGCATCAAAAGTAATGGCGTGAACCTAAAAATCAAAAACCCAATCCTTTTTCTTTTTCAGTTTTGTCGAGTAAGTGTCTCAAACACCCAACTTTGGACAATTGTTTCGACTATCAAATAGCGACCATAAAATCTAAAACTTGGCCACATTAAAGACCACCCAGCTAGCTAATAGTAGGAAAAAGAACGTCATAAAAACCTTGATTTGCCTCGCTTTTATTTGGTGTTCTTTTCTGCCCGTCGCAAACTGCAACCGAACGCCCCTTTTTAATTAATTCGAGCATTATAAGCTCGAAATATAAGCTAATAAGCCATAAAGGTGATGTTTATAAACTTATTATAACGTTAATAAAAGATTCGTAGCAATTCGTGCCTTTTTCCTAAGCTTAAAATGCGTAAAAATAAACTAAGGATGTCGCATGAAACAATGAAAATGCTTTAAGGGTAGAAACTGTCAAAACTCCACTTGATTTTATAACTAGGACTAAAACTGAAATCGACATAGAGTTTAAGGGGAAAACCTGCCAAATTCGAAAGTTGGAGTTTTATTGGGCCAAAAATATAAATATCTCAAAGTTATTAAAACAAGGACTATTTTTGCCAACGACTTATAGTTGTGGGTATAAATTGTCATTTTTGAAACTACAGGGGTAAAAATTGTCATTTTACCAAAGTACAGGGGTAAAAATTGTCATTTTACGAAAGTTCAGAGGTAAAAATTATCATTTTATGAAAGTTCAGGGGTATAAACTGTCAATATATGAAACTATAAGGGTAAAAAGCGTAACATTTTATAATTATAATTAGAAATATATTTTGAATATATTTTCGAAACTAATAAACGAAATACATTTATCTCGATAACAAACAAACAAAAACATAAAATACGAAATAAGATAAAATCTTATCCAACTTTTGAAGAGACTTCATGTTGTCTCATTTAAACATTTAACTATCAACCAAAACGTTACGAAACGAATATTAAAAACTTATATATATTGGAATACGATTACTGAAACTTGACATACCAACCCAGGTCGCGTGTCGGAGACGTTTATCAACTATATTTAATTTTGTTTTCCATCCAGACTGCTAAGGTGAGTTCATAGTCCCACTTTTTATATATTTTCCAAACTTGTGGTGGAGATACATGCTACAAAACCGAACACAAGTATTTTTCTGTATGCTTCCTGATTAATATTGCCTAAGTTACCTGTTGCCTAAAAGACCCTCCATCATGGACCATTAATCACTTTCGGGTGAGCGCGAATATAGTAAATAGATCTATTGGGTTTGACGACCCATTTGTGTTACAGTAACGTGACCAAATGTACTTTATTTGAGATCAATAAAGAGACTGGCAATCTCCTACTCGAGGGCATAACTACTTCATTTAATTATGTAGTAATTTACATCATTAGCTTATAACTATGATGATAAACCTGTTAACGTTTTGCGTGTCATGAGACTTAGGGCAATATACTTAACTGCAATATTGCTGACTTACTTTCTACTGAGCTTGTGTTCAAACTGATTATAACTTTAAACGCTATGGATTCACTCAACCTTTGTGTTGACTTTTTAGCATGTTTTATCTCAGGTAATTAGAAGCTTGATTTGGCACGGAGTGGCAGTGGACTTTCTTCTTATAAAAAGAGTGTCCATTTTGTTATCATTCAACGAATAATGTAACTTTTATAACGTATTTCGAAACTTCCCGCTGGGACTTGTAGTATGTACTATGATTTAAATAAATGAATGATAACAATTTTATTTAAAACGACTCTTTTCGAGTCATTTTCTATTTTCATGACTGTGATACTTGAAGTAATACCCCAACTTATATTCCTCTACGTATATCGAAAACGGGGGTGTTACAGATTGGTATCAGAGCACATGGTTATAGAGAACCAAATGTTTTCAAACATTGGACTATAACTACACTTTCAAAATGAATGATTTTACACTATACAATTTCACGCCCTCCGTGCCTGCATATTACCGTACTCAGTATATTACCTATTAGGAATTATTTTACACTAATCTTTGCAATCTTGATAGTTACTCTCATATACTTAAATATTTCACTTTTATTTTCACTCCCTTAATGTTATTAATTACTTATAATTACTATTTGCGGGTTACTACTGTACCATGTCCCCCGAAACACCTGATATTAACAAAACTACCCTCCGTACTACTTGTAAATCACCTACCCACTCACTTCCACACTCACCTCCACATCAGAAACTTAGGAAGACTACGTCAGATGAAGAGTTGATTGGTTGTCCGACAACGTTAGAGGTTGGACAGAATTCACACCAAGAAACAATTCGGAAAGATGTTGAGTCAAACTCTCCACTACCTGACACTCCAGATTCCCCAATACCAGACATCCCAGACAACGTATCCTCACCTAATCCTCCTGACCATAATTTAAACCCTCGTGATTCAATATGGACTCTTCTATATCAACACGCTCACACCCTAGACATTCACACTGAACAGCTGGAAGGGTTACAACCATTATGTTTCGAATGGTACGACCGTAACCTTGACACTCTGTTTAGAAGAGCCGATGCCGAGAAACGAGCAGTGTTCGATTTAGGAATAAAGGTTTATAAGATGAAGGATACTTACAGCCATGAATTTAGAAGCTTAGATTCCATAATCCGCTATTCAAGAAGAGAACACGGTCAGACACATGGTAGAGTGGAAGACATTGAAAGAACCCTATGGATGGCCAGAGATATGGCAAGAAACCAAGGTCAGAAGATTTTCGCCTTAGAAGCCATGTTGGCCAACCAAATGAGGATGTATCAGGGATTTCAGGAATGCTTCTCAGAAATGGAAGCTGCACAACTAAAACTTGAGGCTGAAGTTAAGTATCTACGTCAAGAACGTAATTGATCTTAAATTCACATGTATCGTTGTTGTATCCACTAAACCAAATAGTTTTTTGTTAGTATTTCCTGTATTTTCCCAATAAACTCGAAACTTTCAGAACTTGTAACCTACTTTTAAATCTATAACAATCACCTTTTGTTATACCTTTCTGTTATGAATAGATTCTTTCTATTATACCTTACTATGATGCTATGCATGCATATAAGAACTTCTCATGACCTCATGCAAAATCCCACCATTTGTTACTATCCTTAATAGACAAATGGCTCCACGTAAACCAAATCATACTTGAAACGCAATAAATGTCACTTTCACTTTCCTCCAAACCTAGTCAACCGACCAACTTGTAGCACAGTAAGTAACAAAAACTAGGACCACTATTGTCAACCAAGGACCAAACACTTATGCTAGAGACAGAAAATCCTTAACCTACCACATGAATGCATTAATAAAAGACCCTATATCAATTATTTTGCAAAAACAATCGATCAAGTTATTAATATCATGTTATTTTCAGTGATTATATCCAGACCTACCATGACATTCCTTACGATTATTATAAATCCTTATACCTGCCATGACTAGGCTATAACCATAGAATTCTCTAAGAAAAATTTCGGAAGAAAAACTTGATGAATGAAGAGAAAGTTGCTGAATTTCAGCATTTGCAGATGAATTAGTTTGTTTCTTAGCAGTTTCATACCAAGAGTTAATCATTTATCTACGATATTAACCAGACACATCGTAATGTTATGATTTTCAATTGGTTATAACTTCACATTGTGACCACTTGTTAGGATTAATACGTAATTACTTTGTTATTCATGGTCATTACGTGAATTCTAAAATTCATGTTTCTTGTAATATTGATAGAAGAAAGCCAGCATGAACAATACAAATACCCCACCAATAACTCCTGAGGCTATCCAAATGTTGGTAATCAACATCATGGCAGCAGTACTCGAAGTGACTGCAGTAGCTCATCTGAATAGCAACAATATGGCAACGGGAGAAAAGAAGACGGCTGCGTCTTGTAAGCATACCCATGAAAGTTTGACGGGTTGTAGACCAGCTCACCATAAAGGCCCAGAAGGAATGATTAAACCTACCATCATCCGTGTCCAAGGAATTAAGCAAAGTGTTACACCTAAGAAAAATAACCATAAGCGAAAACTCGATGAGAGAAAAGCCATCATCCCTACCTACTGCAAGTACACCAATGACCACGACTGCCACCGCAAACATCTTCAAGATCGCATTAACTATCACCACCAACTTGAGTTCAGACAGGAAACTGGTAGAGACTGCATCGCCACATTTGCTAACGGAAATGGTTATCGTGGAAAGCAACCTCCTTGTCAATGATGCAAGTTGCACCACACTGGATTTTGTTTTGCTAAGTGTGGGAGATGCCATGAAATAGGTCACCAGAAAAGAGACTGCAAAGCCATGGGTAAAAAGGAGCAGCCATCGGCCGTAGTATGCTACGGATGTAATGGAAAAGGACACTACAAGAATCAGTGCCCAAACTACAATACCAATTGGAAAGCCAAAACTAGTGCAAAAGAATGAGAACCCATTGAAATCCCAATAACGTAAAAGGATGACATCAATGTTCAAACAGAAGAGGAATTCATGTTGTAGATAAATAAACCGTAGTTTAAAACTTTATAAGTTGTATTTCCTTTTGTGCTTTACCTTAGTTACGATGGATGTAACCTAAATACAACAACTACCTTTCTACTGTATGAAACCCCTACTTTGTAATAATTTCCGTAATAATCACAATCTCAGTTTCTATTCCATTTACCCTATTCATAGTCATTATATAACAATACACTGTTATACCATTATAAATTTGGTTAATATTATTTCTGATTAAGTAATAGACTATTGTCACCCAGTAAGATTCTCACACGAACCCTAAGATTCATTTCAAGGATACCCTATTATCACCCTAGAAATTCCTAACTCATCACCATAGTGTGAACCAAAATTTTCTTATTCTCTCTCTCTCTCTATATATATATATATATATATATATATATATATATATATATATATATAATATATATATATATATATACATATATATATATATATGTTGTTATTTTCCAAAAACAACACGTTGAACACCATCTAAAACTTTTTGAAAAGTATAAATACCACAGTAACTGAGCCAAACATCACATCATTTGGTCCTCAATTATACATAGCCTGATCACCTATGTATAATTTAGGAAGAATCATGTCATAAATGAAACAGTTATCTCTTCAGATTTTCTAATAACAATTTTCATTCAAAAGCAAAATATTGAAACAAAATAAATTGTTCATAAAACATCACTTTTTGATTAAATACAATAGATGTCTACACCTATTACCCATTACTTCTATGATAGGAAACCGAAAAAAGTACGAACATGAGAACTTTAAGAATTCGCAAGGATTTATGGAAAACACTAGCGTAAATTTTAGAATCCACGAAAATTCATACATAACGACATAATTAGCAACGGGAGTGCTAATGTTACAATGATTACAAGGAAAGGTATAGAATCGCCAATAGGTTTACCCGCCATAGCAACAAAGACAACCACCAACCCAAAAATAGCGAGAGCCACCACGGGATGAATCACCTTGATTATCCTGTGCGATAAACAAACCATTAAACACAATAGCAAGACTAGATATTAGACACAAAGACAAACGAGTTTTATTTCACTTTTATTAAAGATTACATAGAAACACAACAATGATTCATTTTAACAACCCTAGCGCAAGACTATTACCCCCATAACTTGTCCACACCGATAGCTAGGATCACAAATGGCATAATAGCCGCTAGAACGCAAACCATGAATACGTAATCTTCATCAGGGACGTACGCCAAATCGATAACCCCAAGAACGACGTACATGATTGCTAAGAATGTGATAAGGTGCGGCATTTTGAAGATGTTAATTGAGAGATATATGTTTTATGTAAGAATGGAAATTAAAATGGAGTACATATAGGGAAAAACTAGTCGTTATTTTACTATTCCTGACCGTTGGAATTTACTCTTCCTGACCGTTAGATTTCACTGTTCATAGCCGTTAGATTTTAATATTCCTGACCGTTAGAAATCACTATTCACAGCCTTTGGATTCATTAGGTGGCAAAACATTCAAATTTAATTCATCTAGTAAGAATAAAACTAACAAAATTACGTACTTTTAAGTACCAAATTGAAATTACTAGACAACCCTTTTTGGACTAAAAGTATAACCAAGAACTAACAGTGAAACAATAGTATTGGATATAAAGGACATAAAAACAAGATAATATTATATATAATATTATTTTTTAATCTTTAGGCATTTTAAGCATATCAAACTTACATCACCGATCAAATCGTTATACGATTTCTCATTTTCACATTCACTATTCGAATAAGTTAGGATCTAAGCCCAACTCTTTTTATATTTCACTTTTTCCCAACACCTCGACCAATACAGACTGAATCTCGGGACGAGATTCCCTTCAACGGGAGGATACTGTAACCACTATAAAAATTTCACCCTGTAATAAACTATTTCATATTCTAATAAAGAATACTTATCCTGTTCAACGTATAATTTTTTTATCTGATCATAATTACTATCTAATGTGACGTAACTCACATCCTCGATAAACGTGCTCTCACGCGGACCAACATCAACTTACTCAATGTTTATTTTACATAAACATTTATATATGTCAAGTATAAAAATCCTATGATATACCATTTGCCACTTTACGATAATTCATTAACGTACGAATAATAAACGTACAAACTAAACATTTCTTATCTATTAGAGTTTCTACGAAACCCTAAACTATTATAACAAAGAATATGAGTAACTAAACCCTAAAACACTAAAGTACAACTCATCCAAGCTAATGTACAAGCCCTTAAAGCACAGAAACCCTAAATTCACTATAACTCTCGATACAAACCCTAAATTCACTAAACTATGATTTTATGTAATAAAATTGTTGACATAAATAATGCCTAAAAACATTATCAATATTTATTCATATCTCTATGTTTTGATGATCACAAAATGTAAACTCATTAAAACATAAACTTATAAAATAAACAAGTACTTAGTTGTAAATATTCACTTCTACAACTAAAATCACTTAAGGTATGAATGAACTAATGCTTAATGCATTATATGATCAAAGAAACATTTTTTTAATAACTAGATTTTTTATAAAATGTCAAAAACATTTTATATCTTTTAGAAAAACATTTTTGGTAATAAATAAAAAGGTTTAATTCATTATAAATTTATGAATTCAAATTTTTAACCAAAATCAGTAAAAATGTTCCAGAAAAACCTTCCTCACAAAAAGACAAAACTGGGCAACGGTTGGCTTGGGCGGCCCCCTTAATTTTGCTAGGCGGCCCCCTTAAAATTATGGGGTCCGCCCCCCTGTTTAAGGGGGCCGGCCACGCTCCTCTAGCTTCCAGCTGTCCAGTTTTCTGCCTATAAATACCAGCCTTCCCCTGGATTTTTTCTCACCTTTTGCATTAAAAACTTTCTGTTGTAGATCTCATTTCATATCTTCAAAAACCCTTTGATCATATAATCTTAAGCATTGGTTTCCAAGTGATCCAAGCTTCCACCATCCAAGTGCAAAAGAAGAATACTTCTATCAATCAAGACTAGAAGTATTACAACTTAGTATCATCTTGTTACTTAAGTTATTTGTTAAGTATACCTTGTAAATCATTCATTCATTTGTGTAAAGTGTGTGTATAAGGTGTAAACATAAGTGACTAGATATGTATAGTGTGTAAGTAGTGAAGAAGGTGTATAAGTAGTTGTGGTGTAAAGAAGTCATGTAGAAGTTGTAAAGCCATAGTGTAGAAGTTGTGAAGTCGCGGTGTAGAAGTCGTGAAGCCGTAGCTTGGAAGTTGTGAAGTCGTCATGTAGAAGTCATGAAGCCATAGCTTAGAAGTCGTGAAGTCGTCATGTAGAAGTCATGAAGCCATTGCTTAGAAGTTGTGAAGTCGTCATGTAGAGGTCGTGAAGCCATAGCTTGGAAGTTGTGAAGTCGTCATGTAGAAGTCGTGAAGCAATAGCTTGGAAGTTGTGAAATCATCATGTAGAAGTCGTGAAGTCGTAGCTTAGAAGTTGTGAAGTTGTTTTGTAGACACTACAACAAAATGAAGTTAAGGCGACACTCCCAAAGTGTTGTATTATGTCTTATAAATGTTGCATTATGCCTAATGTGACACTTTATCAAGTGCTCCTTTATGTAACGTCGCCTTAGGTATATGCAACACTTATATTGGATTATGCGACTCTTTTTGAAAGTGTTGCCTATGATTAGCAATTGAAATACTTTGATTTGCAACACTTTTAAACTCAAACGCAACACTTCTTACACTCCAGTGCAACACTTATATACCCAGATGCAACATTTTTAAAACAAAGTGCAACACTTTTAGATTCAAAACACAACACTTTTTGCATTGAATTGCATCACTTTTTCATTTGCCATCACTAAGTTTGCAACACTTTAATGTATTAAGTGCGACATTTTCGTTGTTTTTAACCATATACATGTGCAACACTTTTTTAGTAAATATGTAACACCTTTGTTTCATGCAACACAATGTTGAGTCGCTATTCCCGCATCCAGAGGAGAGTATATTCGATGAAATAATTTCTTATACATTAACACATATTTTCATTTAGATCATAGAAATAATAAAATTCAATAAATAATATCATCACGTACATTAATAAATTTATCCAATGTATAATAACATACATTGTCAAGTACATAAAAAATTCATCTCTTTACGATCTTAGGAATCTTTTACATATCTTCTTTGCAAATCTTCACTCAAAGCTTAAAGTACGTCAAAACAACCTTGCCTGCTACACCTGAAAAAGGCTAGCTATCATATATTCAGTTATTACAACATTAACTCTTATAAATCTACACTAAAAGTGAATCACTGAACCTTATATGTTATAGCAACACCTTAAGTGAAATTTCAAAAAAGAGATCAAGAAGATTGATTGTTGAAACGTATTATGATGAATAGAAGCTATTAGGAAATTTGTTTTTATCCATGTTTACTTGACATGTTTTTGGCTAGTAGAAGTAAGAGATAATGGGCAGGTTAGGTGTGATCATGTAATACTTGTTACGTAAATTAAGTTATCAAATGCAACATTTTCTACCTAAAACGATGAACTCTAGTTACTTCTTACTATAAAGGTTTAAATATAAGACTTGCTGTGTAAAAAAAAACAATCCACACTCTTCCACCTTAGTCAATGAATAAACAAATACTTTTAAAATAATCATGGATAAACAATTGTAGTTACCGACTACGCCTTAACAAATCCAATTTTATGAAATGACTAACCACAGTGAATATCATTCACCTAGCTATTTTACATAACCATATCAAAGATTAAACGTACCTGGCAAGATGCCACAGCTTTCAAAAATGGTGCAGCCGGACGCAATCTTCTTATACGATGAACGTTTCCGGCGTCGCGATCGTCAAGGCACATAGATGGGACCTGATAGTATACACAGTTGGGAGAAACCAGTGTTGAATAGTTACAGACTGCACCTTAATAAATCCAATTTTTTTAATATGATCAATCAATCAAACCATGACAAATGAAATCTACCACCCTATTTTACTTCACCATATAAAAAAGTAAATCTACCTTTGACGATGATGCAGCCGTTGAACCTGTGGCATCTGGGAAGAGAAGACCCTGAACATGATTATTTACAAAGTCAGGAGAGAAGTGTGCTAAACAGATCGATGTAAAAAAAAAAAAAAAAAAAAAAAAAAAAAAAAGGTGGTGTGGGGAAAACTTTTGGATGTGTGTGCTTTATCTAGAAAACAAAGATTTAAAATTTAACTTGCATGGAAACAGCCCAGCATGGCTGAGCGAATAAGTCATGTAGCCCACTCAGCCCCAGGTATAGGGTGAGTGGGTTCGGGCTCTTTTTTTAGCAAACAAAGGGAACAGACCAGCATGACTAAGTGAATAAGTCACTGATTCAAAATTTTACTTGCAAGGAAACATCCACGAATGACTGAGTGAATACGTCGTGTACCCCAATCAGCCCAATTAAAGTATACAGTCCCTTAACAGCTAGAAGATGACCAGCCAAATAGCACAATGTGCTGATCTGTGCTTCTTCTATTTGCAACGAAGGCGATCTCCCTAAAGCATTGTGCAAAGAATGTTGAGAATAGAAACATATGTGATTACACAAGTATGATCTACAAGCAGTGGGCCTAATGACTTATAAACAGTGAATGAACGTTAATATTAGTACATACTTACTACGTCTTGGAAAATCATGAACTAAAGAATCCAAATTAAAGATTGATTTGATTCAGTTTAGAATCACATAATATTTTTTGATTTATTTGATATGTTTAGTTTACCTGTCACTCTTTAGATTATACAGTTCATATAGTGATATAGACCTTTAGGCTCGGTATCTAGATCTCTAAGCCTCTAGCCATGTGTAGGGTATTCCAGATCAACTTAAAAATATAATTGCCTACGCATACAGTATACTATTCCTACCCATAATGGAAGCATTTTGCAGATAATGAATGAACTCGTAGCACTTCCATTTCTTAAAGTGCAAGTCCCCGTGTAATAAATAAATAAAAACCATGAAATTGTCAAAAAGAACAGGAGGATGTGAATAACTAATGATCCTTGACCAGTGGTTCTAATCCTTCATGACAATAAGGTCCATTACAGTGTGCAAACTGCAAAGCATCCCTAATCCCACAATAACATATTAACAGGCGGCTACTGCCTCACAGGCAACGTATAAATACATTTGAGAAAACATGTAAACTAAAAATGACACTACCAAAATAATTTTCAAAACATCATTTAAAGGGCGGAAAACATACAGATTATGCAGGTAGCTAAAAATCGTATAGGGTCCACTCCCAGATGGGATGTCTTCATTCAAACCATGAAATACATTAGGGAAGTTCAATGCTACAGGATTGGCATTAGTCTGCAAAACAGCAAATAAAATTTTAAGAATCAGAACACGAAAAAAGTAGAGCTCTAATACAGAATTATGATGTTGAAGAAACACTAAAGACAAATTAAACCCTGCTCTAAATAGAGTGTTATCTCTAGTAAATGACGTAGGAAAATTGTAGTCCTGGCCCTTGTTACACGTACTAAAAAAATTACAAATTAAACCCTGCTGCAACTATCTTATGTATTGCCTGCAACATGGATGCTTTCCCCACAATTAATGTTAATATTCTCTTACAGTTATCGTTGTCGTTTCACCATGTGTAGCAACACATAGATGACCTTCTTTCCTTTGGCGTGATCGCTCAAACGTTTGAATTAAGCTATGTCCTTCCTGTTTTGGTATATGTGTACCTGATTCCATAATAGATACAAATAATCAACAAGTATCACTGGGGGAACGATATGGAAAGCACAAATCACCAACAAAACAGTTTCAAAGTACCAGCAGCATGTTTTTTTTTTTTAGTCATTTGCAGATCCAATGGGATGACATAACACTTAATACATCAACTGAAAATACACACCAAAAAGCTTGACCGCTGGTAATCTTCCCACCAAAAAGCTTGACCGCATCTGCAGTTTTATAGACATCATCTGTGCCTATCGCTATCTGTTATCAGGCATAAACAGTAATTACCCAATTTGGTCCTTCAAAAACAATATTCCACGAAACTTACACAATAATGCCAAAATAAATCGTTATTCACCTGGGTATAAGCATTTCCTTTGTCATATTCTGTGACCCCATAATTATAAGTCAACTCCATTACAACATTTTTATCTTCAGGTCCATAACCCATCATTGCTATGGTGTACTGCAAAATCAATCAAAAAATAATTTGCATCACATGGCTGTATTTAATTTTCATGCATTGCTGTTGTCGTAACCCCATTTTTTTGGCTTATTTTGGGACTTGTGAGCTTATATACGTTTATTATGTCATAACAAACTTATATAAGCCCACAAGTTTCAAAATAAGCCAAAAATTTTGAGCTTATCAAATATAAGACGAAAACAAATAAGCTCAAAATCCCATAAATAAGCTTAAGCAAGCCCCTTCCTCCCCCCCTCCTCCACTCAGCAAAGACTACATAATGTCAAATTACAGTAAAGGGTATCCAAAAAATACAATTTATGCATAAAACACAACTTTTTTTTAGAACGGCATAAAACACAACTAATCATACAAGGGCATCACAAATAATAATAAAATCAAAGATTCAAGACTATATAATCTCAAATTTACAATAAAGGGTATCCAAAGAATACAATCTTTATGCACAACATGCAACTTATCATAAACGGTATATTACAAATATCAGTCAATTTAATGAATCCAATACTACATAGAGTCTAATTACACATAAAGGGTATCCAAATATTAATCAAAGTAAATAAATAAATAAATAAATAAAATCAGTATTACATATGTCAATTCTAATAGAGTGTATAAAAAATACAATCTTTTTATACAAAACTAAACTAAACTAATATTAAAAGGGTATTACAAATAGCAATCAACTTAAACAACTCAAGGCTGCATAATCTCAAATCACATTAAAGGGGTGTTTGTGGGGAGATAGTGAATCCATTTTTTATTTTTAGCATAATACATTCAATAGCAATATAATTAGGCTTCTTGGAATAAGAAATATATATCAATTTTCAGTCCATGAAATTTAATAAAATAACATAATAAAAGACAATTAAGCATAACAAAAATATAATAATTAAAGTAAAAATAGTTTTGTTACCATGATAACGGAGTTGATAAGACATGGCTGCGAAACTGATTGTCAAGTAACATATTGGTGAAGAAATAGTGAGGTGGTGACAGAGTTGTGAGCAATTACGAAGGACTGTGTATAGAGAAATGAAGAAGGATTGATGTACAATGGTTAGGGGAATTAAAATTTTTAATTTTGGGTGAGAGTGAAAACTGATTTGGGGGAAAAGAATTTTGGAAGGAGCGGGAGACATAGATCTGAAATTTCATTTTGGGGGGAGTGGGAGGCGGGTCAATTTTATCCCTTTTTTTTCATAAGATAAGATTGCTTTGCAACACTTTTAAAATGATGTTGCACTAGACCTATAGATGCAACACTTATTATAAGAATGTTGCTTATTGTTTGATATTTGCTAAAAACCAACACATTTCAAAAGTGTTGCTTAGAAAATGTTGCATTAGCCTCATTTTGTTGTAGTGAGAAGTCGTGAAGTCGTAGCTTAGAAGTTGTGAAGTGGTCATGTAGAAGTCGTGAAGCCGTTGTGTTGATGTCGTGAAGCCGTCGTGAATAAGTCGTGAACAAGTTGTGATTGAAGTCGTGAGATTGGTTCTAGCTACTATTAGAACTCGACATTTAGCTTTGTGTCGTTAAAACGATGTAAGCCAAAGTTGTGTAAGGTTTTCTCCGCCATAAGGGAGCTTGTTGAAGTAGTGAAGAAAACTCTCGAGCAAGGTGTGCTCGGGGAGTGGAGTAGGGCAAGGAAGGTGTCCTTGTAGCCGAACCACTATAAATCCCTCGTGTCTCGGTTTGATCTTTCCATCTCTTACTTATTTCTTTATATCGTCATTACTTTCATACATATAGGCATATATAAGTGTTAGTATTAATTTGAAGTTGATTTCACATAAAGATCAATTTATAACTCCATTCATAAAAAGAAAACTTTTATAACAAATCTAAAAGGATACCCATATAATTAATAATATTGTTCAAGTATCATTTTTCATATAAACTCAAAACTAAGGTTTTAAAAGGAAACAAAGTTTTCATAATAAAATTAAAAAGACGTAAAACTATTCAACCCCCCCTTCTAGTTTTCCACAAAAATCACAAACCCTAATTAATATATATAAGATTTTTACAAATTATAAGTGTACAAGCCTTTCAAGCCAAGGTACAAGTCATTTATGTATAACAACATAATATTCACATTATAAACCTCAATGTACCTATTTTAAAGCACATTATCCATGTCTTTTATGCACAAGCCCTAAAAATAGATTACTTAACGTCACTAATTATAAGTACAAGTCCCTAAACCTAATGTACAAGTGTCCAATGCATAGAAACCAAAATTTTCATTTATATACTTTTAAACCTAATAAAACTGACTTATATTTAATTTAACCTAACTAAATAATAAAAATACATTTTCTATACTACTTAAACCCTAGTGCAATCCTATCAAGCCTATAGTACAACCCTTTAAAGCACCACACGATTTCCTTTTTCTTTCTACACCAATTCGACACAAATAAAATATATACAAACCCTAATTATTTTTCTATACTTAAACATAACCCTAAATAGATCTTGTTACTTCCCTAAACCCTAGTGTACAATACCCTATAGCATATGTACCACCCTTAAAGCCATTCGATCCCTACTCCTAATTCTTTAGTTCGATTCTAACTCATCACTAACCAAACCATTACCTCACTAACCCCTAAGCATGTCTTGCACCATAAACTTCTGTTGATATAAATAATGCCTAAACACGTTATTAATAATTTTCGATATCTCTACGTTTTGATAATCACAAAATGTAAAATTATTAAACGAAAGATTATGACGTAAACAAGTATTTAGTTATAAATATCTATTTTAACAACTTAATCACTTAAGGTATGAATAAACAAATGCTTAATGCATTATATGATCAAAGGAACATTTTTTTTATCACTTGATTTTTATAAAATGACACAAACATTTTATATCGACACAAACATTTTATATCTTTTAGAAAATCATTTTTGGTATTTAATAAAAATGTTTAATCCATTATAAATTTATGAATTCAAAATTTTAACCAAAAATGGCAAAAATGTTCCAGAAAAAACCTTCCCCACAAAAAGACAAATCTGAGCAACGTTCGGATTTGAGCGGCCCCCTTAATTTACTAGGCGGTCCCCTTAATAATTAAGGGGACCGGCCACCTATTTAAGGGGACCGCCCCGCTCCTCCAGCTGTCAGATTTTGCCTATAAATACTGGTTCATTCCTGGAATTTTTCCTCACCTTTTGCACCCCAAACCTTCTGTTCTAAATCTCTTCTTACATATTTCTAAATCCTTTGATCACATAATCATAAGCTTTTGTTTCAAGTGATCCAAAGCTTCAACCTCTCAAGTGCAAGAGAAGAATACTTCTATCCCTCAAGACAAGAAGTATTACAACTTGGTGTATCTCTTCCATCCAAGTTGTTGGTGTATCATAATTGTAAATCATTCATTCATTTGTATAAGTTGTGTATATTTGTTAGATAGGTGTGAACATAATTGCTTAGGCTAGATTAGTGTGTAAGTAGTGAAGTTGTGAAGAAGTTAAGGTGTGTAAGTAGTGAAGGTGTGAAGAAGTAGAAGAGTATATAAGTAGTGCTAGGTCGTGAAGTAGTTGTGAAGCCGTAGTGAAGAAGTTGTGAAGAAGTCGTGAATAAGTTGTGAGATTGGTTCTAGCTACGATTAGAACTCGACATTTAGCTTTGTGTCGTTAAATCGGTGTAAGCGAAAGTTGTGTAAGGTTTTCTCCGCCATAAGGGAGCTTGTTGACATAGTGAAGAAAACTCTCGAGTTAGGTGCTCGAGGAGTGGAGTAGGGCAAGGAAGGTGTCCTTGTTAGCCGAACCACTATAAATCTCTTGTCTCACGGTTCGATCTTTCCATCTCTATCTTTCATTTCATTTCATTACTTTACTTGCATTGTTAATTTACATTTACTTATATTTGTTCATATTGTTCAAGAATTGAGTTCACATAAATTCGAATCTAAGTTTTAAAAGCAAACAAAGTTTTCAAAATAAAATTAAAAAGACGTAAAACTATTCAACCCCCCCTTCTAGTTTTCCACAATTGGTATCAAGAGCCACGTCAAACAAGATTTTTAAAATAAATTGTATTTTAAAACTTGAAACGATCTATGGAATCAGAAAAATATTTAGAAGGGCAATCCATGCAAAGACCACCATTATTCGAGAGTGATGGTTTTCTTTATTGGAAAAATAGATTCGAAACTTATGTGAAATCAAAAGATCTTGATCTTTGGCATGTTATTACCTATGTTGATTTTCCTCCTATTCAAAATAATCCTTTAACTAAAATAGATGAAATTGTACCTTTTGAAAAACAAAATGATGATTTGAAAAAGAAACTAGCAAAAAATAATGAGGCTAAAATGGTAATTTATAATGCATTACCACGCAAAGAATATGAACAAATTTTTGTGTGTCAAACCGCAAAAGAAATTTGAGATTTTTTATTAATCACTCACCAAGGTAATAGTCAAGTCAAAGATAACAAAATAGATCTTCTTGTTCAACAATATGAACAATTTACAATTCCTGAAGAGGAATCTATTGATAATGCATTTGCTAAATTTAACACTATTATCACAAGTTTAAAAGCACTTGATGAGACTTTTTCTAGCAAAAATTATGTAAGGAAATTTCTTAGGGCATTACATCCAAAATGGCGCGCGAAGGTCACGGCTATTGAAGAATCGAAGAACTTGATGACGCTATCGCTTGATGAACTTATCGGCAACTTGAAGGTCCATGAAGAAATTATAAAGAGAGACTCGGAAACGGTTAAGAGCAAGAAAGATCAAATTTAATCTCTTGCGCTAAAAGCCAAAAAGGAACTTAGTGATGATGACGATTCAAGTGACGATAGTGAAGACGAAGAATATGCAATGGCCGTAAGAGAGTTCAAGAAATTTTTCAAGAGACGAGGAAGATTGACAAGACAACCACGAGATGAAAGTGGATCGCTTCAAAGAAATAGGAATGATAACTACGGGAAAAGAAAGTGTTTTAGATGTGGAAGCCCAAACCATCTCATTGGTGAATGTCCAAAGCCACCGGGTTATGATTACCAAAGCGCCTTTGTTAGTGGAACATTGAGTGATAGCGACAAAGACGAAGCGGACAAACCAAAAGACGAAAAATGTCTTGTAGCTCAAGCTACCGATGAAATATGTCTAGGAATAAATTTGGAGCCCGACGAATGGATTAAGGATAGTGGATGCTCGAAGCACATGATGGGAAACCGCAAGCTATTCTCCTCCTACAAGGCATACAATGGAGGTAATGTTATTTTCGGTAGTGACTTTCGTGGAAAAATCATTGGCAAATGTACGATTTCTCAAGACTCCCTAACTATTGAAAATGTTGAGTATGTAGATAATTTAACATACAACTTGCTTAGTATAGGACAAATATGCGATAATAAGTGTAGGGTTACCTTTACCAATAAAGATAGCGAAATAGTTAAGGACGGAAAGATCATAGGTAGAGGAATTAGGAAAGGTGGCGTTTATGTCATGAAACTAGGAAATAAACCGGAAGATAAAATATGTCTAGCAACCTTAGATGAAAACTCTACATTGTGGCATAGGAGATTAGGTCACGCAAATATGCAACAAATACAATCCCTTGCCTTAAGGAATTAGTTAGAAATTTGCCAAACCTAAGATATGATCAACACTTTTGTGATGCCTGTAAAATTGGAAAACAAGCACATGCTAGTCACAAAGCTAAGAATATAGTCTCCACTACTAGATGCCTAGAATTATTACACATGGACCTTTTTGGTCCATCCGCAGTGCGGAGTTACGGAGGTAACCGTTATACCTTAGTAATTGTAGATGATTATTCACGATACACGTGGACTAGATTTTTAAGCGATAAAACCGAAGCCTTTAATAAGTTTGAAATATTTAGTAAAATGATTCAAAACAAATTAGGATGTTCTATAGTATCTATTAGGACGGACCATGGTCGGGAATTTGATAACGAAGTGCAGTTCAGAAAATATTGTGACTTAAATGGAATATCTCATAATTTCTCCGCTCCTCGCACTCCACAATCAAATGGGGTAGTAGAAAGAAAGAATCGCTCCTTACAAGAAATGAGTAGAACAATGCTAAATGAACAATCTATCCCACAAAAATTTTGGTGCCACGCCGAAGATACATCAACATATACAATAAATAGAGTCTCAATTAGGCGAATTTTAGGAAAAACCCCCATATGAGTTATTAAGAGGTAGAAAACCTAATCTAAATTACTTTAGGGTATTCGGGAGCAAATGTTTTGTTCTCAATATAAAAGATTACCTTACTAAGTTTGATCCTAAGTCGTACGAAGGAATTTTTCTAGGGTATTCGCAAAATAGTAAAGCGTATATAATACTTAATACACACACAATGAAAGTAGAAGAATCCTTGAATGTAACATTTGATGAAACTTCACCACCACCTAAGACATTGGCTCTAGAAGATGATGACCTAGTTGAAGAAGAAGCTATTGAGGTTAGTAAAACTAAACCCTTAGGTGATGATAATGAAAATATAACACTAGGAGAAAATGAAATAGTAAATGTTAAGGAATCTAAATCACACCCACTAGATAATATAATAGGAAGCCTAAATCAAAGAACTCTTAGATCACAAGCTCAAGATAAAAATAATTTCTTTTGTTTTCTCTCAACAATAGAACCTAAAAATATAAATGAGGCTTTAAAAGATGAAAGTTGGGTTATGGCTATGCAAGAAGAACTAAATCAATTTAAGACAAATGACGTTTGGGAACTAGTCCCAAATCCCATGAACATGACTATCATAGGAACTAAATGGGTATATAGAAATAAGTTAGATGAAAATGGAATTGTTACTAGGAACAAAGCTAGGTTAGTTGCCAAAGGTTATAATCAACAAGAAGGAATTGATTATGACGAAACTTATGCCCCCGTAGCTAGATTAGAATCTATAAGAATACTCCTTGCCTATGCATGCGCCCTAGACTTTAAGTTATTTCAAATGGATGTGAAAAGTGCATTCCTTAACGGTTTTATCAATGAGGAGGTATACGTGGCACAACCTCCAGGATTCATTGACTTCGCAAAACCTGATTATGTTTATAGACTAAAGAAAGCTTTATATGGACTCAAACAAGCTCCTAAGGCTTGGTATGATCGATTAAAAGCATTTCTTATTAAACATGATTATTTCATGGGAATGGTAGATAACACTCTTTTCACGAAAAAGGAAAGCCCATATCTCATCATTGTCCAAATATATGTCGATGACAGTATATTTGGATCGACTTGTCAGGATATGTGTGATGAATTCGCCAAAATCATGCATGATGAGTTTGAGATGAGTATGATGGGTGAACTAAATTTCTTTCTAGGATTACAGATAAAACAATTTGAAGATAGAATATTTTTTAATCAATCTAAGTACATTAAGGAGATGCTTAAGAAATTTGGATTAGAAGACTCTAAGCCTATGAAAACACCGATGTCTACGGAAGTAAAACTCACAAGAGATGAAGATGGTGAGTCCGTAGAAAACACTAAGTATAGAGGGATGATAGGTAATTTACTATACCTAACGACAAGTAGACCGGATATCATGTTTAGTGTCTGCCTTTGTGCTCGCTTTCAAGAGGATCCCAAAACCTCTCACCTAGAAGCGGTTAAGCGTATCTTCCAATACATTAAAGGCACTATACACATAGGATTATGGTATCCTAAGGGATCCGGCATAGAAACCATCGTCTATGCGGATTCGGATCATGCGGGAGACTACGTGGATAGAAAGAGCACTAGCGGAATTTGCACGTTCATGGGATGTTGTCTAACATCTTGGTTTTCGAAGAAGCAAACCGCTCTTGCTATTTCTACTACAGAAGCTGAATACGTAAGCGCTGGAAAGGCATGTCAACAAGCACTATGGATGAAACAAGCTCTCATAGATTATGGCATTAGGTTAGATAATGTCCCAATTATGTGTGATAACAAAGGTGCTATAGATTTAAGTAAGAATCCCGTTCAACACTCTAGGACTAAACATATAGAAATACGTCACCACTTCCTTCGCGATAACGTTCAAAAAGGAAACATATCTATAGAAAAGGTTGCATCGGAAGATAACTTAGCGGACATATTCACTAAACCCCTTAAGCGCGAACTCTTTAACCACTTACGTTTAGGCTTAGGAATGATGGAACAAATTGACTGAATTTTCTGCACTTATAATACATTTTTAATTCTTCTTCTTCCTTTCTTCCTTTTTCTCATCTGAGTCTAGGAATCTGTTTTGCACAAAATTAAAGATTGGGAAATATTTTTCTCTTGCATAAACATATTTATATACAAAACCCAATCTAGTTTCTTAAAAATCGTTCTCACATCTAGAAAAACACATGAAAACCATTTTCTTGCATTGTTGAATAATGCTTAAAAAAAAAAAAAAAAAAAAAAAAAAAAAAAAAAATTCTTTCATGCATAAAATCTCACATGAATTGTTAAAATATATAATCTAATATATATCTTTGATATTCATATATTGAGCAAAATCAAATCAAGGAGACTTTGGATTGTTTCTTAGGAAATTTTTGCATTTAGGAGTCGAAACAATCACATCTCCACATTTGTTGCATATAGGCACACACTAGAACAAAATTGCTAATCACATCTCCACTTTTGTTCCATCACCTATTTCTTGTTAGTTTCTAGTGCCTTTATTCTATTATCCTTGCCTTATGTGATTAATCCTTGATTGCTTGTTTATGTGTTTAATTAATATGTCTTGCATGCATAATTATTAATATATTACTCTATTGCCTCAAAGAGTGGGACTTGCCTAAAACCAAAAACTCAAAACATAGCCCTCCTTACCTATTCCTGTCAAAAAACCCATTTCTGGAACTCAGAACACCATCAGATGGGCGGCCCCCTTAATTCATAAGGCGACCCCCTTAATTATTAAAGGGACCGGCCCTATTTAAGGAGACCGGCCATCTACAGGCTGAGTTCACAGAATCTTTTTCTTCTTTTTAGCCCATTTCATCCTACCCTTCCCTAAATTCACAAACATATTCTGTCCTGATCACCCCAACAATTTTATCCATCCTTAATCACATCAATCCTCCACTATAAATATCCCCATTCCTCACCATATAAACTCATCTCATCATGTCTTCTCCCATCAACCCAAAACCAAAAACCTCAAGGCTAGCAAGGATGACCATAAAACCCGGGTGGAAAAGAAAACCTCACCCTCACAACAAGTCCATCACAAATGGTGTAACTAGACAACTAACACCTCCATCCTCATTCATTCCCAACTACTCTCCAAGATCTCAACCTCATTCCATTGAACCATTTCACAAACCCTATCATGTTGGCCAAACATCCACATTCATTCCAAACTACACTTCTAAACCTCAAACCAACTTCAATGAAACTTTGAAAACCCTCATCATTTTGGTCAAACATCAAACTTTACCTCAAACCACACACCCCAATTTCATCCATTCCCACCAAATGACCAAATCCACATTCCCACGGAAAGGCAAAAGTTTCATGAAGAGATTAACCAAATCCATGATCTTAGTGATCTCCTTGCTATGCACCTTGCACAACGCAACAAGGGACAACCTCCATCCTCACCCTACTCAAATTGCTTACCCCACTCTCTCAACTTGGATCAAGTTACAAACCACACCCACTATTTTCCCTTGTTGCATCTTCCTTCAAAAAAAATTCTCCACTTAAGTGAAAATATTTCTTGGATCGAATATCTACTCACCCGTCCTCATCCTATTCCTCCCCTAAAACGATATAATATCGTTAGATCTACTTCATCCGCTCCATTTCCTTCACCATCAAATAACTAGGCCCTGCTCACAAGCTTTCCGCCCCAAAATAAAATCCCTCACCCTTTTGTGTCGCAAGCAAGTCCAATCGCTCTCTTTGGCAATATTAGGACCATTAGTGTCTTTTACTTATGTTGTAACCCTTATGTTTTACGCATATCGTGTGATGTAATGATGATTCATGTGCTATACATGATCATCTTGAATGAATGAATAAGATTAGTTGTTTGCTCTAAATATTTTTGCTATGCATATATATGTCTTGTGTTCTTAACTTGTTTTTGCAGCCAAGATTTTCATAGCTCGTCTCCTTGGTGCCCTCAAACGAGGGGGAGTACACATCAAGGGGGAGTTCTCATCCCGAAAAATTTCATTTTTAAAACTTGTCGGCATAACCTTTTTGATTCTACAAAAAGGGGGAGAAGTAGATATAAACTCACTAAACACTTGTCTAAAAATCAATCTTTTAGTTTAATGAGTTTAGTTTTTGTAATCATCAAAAAGGGGGAGATTCTTGATATAAATAATGCCTAAACACGTTATTAATATTTTTCGATATCTCTACGTTTTGATAATCACAAAACGTAAAATCATTAAACGAAAGATTATGACGTAAACAAGTATTTAGTTGTAAATATCTATTTTAACAACTTAATCACTTAAGGTATGAATAAACAAATGCTTAATGCATTATATGATCAAAGGAACATTTTTTTTATCACTTGATTTTTATAAAATGACACAAACATTTTATATCTTTTAGAAAATTATTTTTGGTATTTAATAAAAATGTTTAATCCATTATAAATTTATGAATTCAAATTTTCAACCAAAAATGGCAAAAATGTTCCAGAAAAACCTTCCCCACAAAAAGACAAATCTGAGCAACGTTCGGATTTGGGCGGCCCCCTTAATTTACTAGGCGGTCCCCTTAATAATTAAGGGGACCGGCCACCTATTTAAGGGGACCACCCCGCTCCTCCAGCTGTCAGATTTTGCCTATAAATACTGGTTCATTCCTGGACTTTTTCCTCACCTTTTGCACCCCAAACCTTCTGTTCTAAATCTCTTCTTACATCTTTCTAAATCCTTTGATCACATAATCATAAGCTTTTGTTTCAAGTGATCCAAAGCTTCAACCTCTCAAGTGCAAGAGAAGAATACTTCTATCCCTCAAGACAAGAAGTATTACAACTTGGTGTATCTCTTCCATCCAAGTTGTTGGTGTATCATAATTGTAAATCATTCATTCATTTGTATAAGTTGTGTATATTTGTTAGATAGGTGTGAACATAATTGTTAGATAGGTGTAAATCATTCATTCATTTGTAAAAGTCCAAAGCTTCCTGAAGCGGCAAAACTTCAACATTTACATAGGTGGTTCCTCTTTATTCATGCTCCTGCTAAGCACTTTTTCAAAGAAAATTAACCATTGAGAAGTAAAGACTTCATCCTCCTTTCCAGCAAGTTCTGAGCACAACCTTGGGATGTAATATAAAACATGTGCTCTAGTCCACTAAATGTTCCGCTTTCCACATTGAACTCAGCTCCCAAGTTTCCTCAGGAGGGAGTTGGGTGTCTTAGCATTCAGTGACTAAGTTGGACTTCAAACCCACCCCTTTAACAGACTTTAAAACCAAGTCTCTAGCCAAACCCTTCGTCAAGTGATCAGCTAAGTTATGTTGAGATCTAACAAACTCTATAGACACAACCCCATTCATGATAAGCTCACGAATCATGCTATGCCTGACAGCTAAGTGTCTAGACTTCCCATTGTACATTTGGCTATAAGCCTTTGCCAATGTAGCAGCACTATCACAACGGATAGAAATAGGTGCTATAGGTTTAGGCCACAATGGAATCTCAAGAAGCAAGTTTTTCAACCATTCAGCTTCTTTACCAGCAGCAGCTAAGGCCACAAATTCAGATTCCATGGTTGAACTGGTGATGCATGTTTGCTTCTTGGATGCCCAAGAAATTGCACCTCTACCAAGTAGGAATACCCAGCCACTAGTAGACGAATTGTCTTCAGTGTTACTGATCCAACTTGCATCAGTGTACCTTCTAATACAGAAGGATAACCAGTATATGAGAGACTATAATCCATAGTTCTCTTCAAATACTTCAGTACCCTCTGAATTGCTTGCCAATGATGAGCACTAGGATTACTAGTATATCTGCTCAATTTTCCCACAGCAAATGCAATATCAGGCCTTATACAAGTCATGGCATACATTAAGCAGCCAATCACCCTAGAATACTCAAGTTGAGATACAGCTTTACCAGTATTAGGCATGAGCTTCTCACTTGTATCCATAGGAGTACTCACTGGAGTACAATCAAAGTAATTAAATTTCCTTAACACTTTCTCAATGTAATGAGACTGAGAGATAGAAATTTTGTTACTTTCATGTTTAATCCTTATACCAAGGATAACATCAGCCTCCCCCATATCCTTCATGGAGAACCTTGATGACAAAAATTCCTTTGTTAGGTCAACTTGATTTTGGTCAGTGCCAAAGATCAACATGTCATCAACATATAAACAAATGATGACTCATTTACCAGATTCATCAAATTTGCTATATACACATTTGTCAGATTGGTTAAGTGAATAACCACTAGACAAAGCCACTTCATCAAATTTTTGATGCCATTGCTTAGGTGCCTGCTTTAGTCCATACAAGGACTTAATCAGTTTGCACACCTTGTTTTCATTGCCAGGCATGATGAAGCCTTGAGGTTGGTTCATGTAAACCTCCTCATCCAATTCACCGTTCAAGAAAGCTGTCTTCACATCCATCTGATGAATAATCAGATTGTAAATAGATGCCAAGGCAATCAGCAATCTTATGGTACTGATACGAGCCACAGGGGCATAAGTATCAAAATAGTCTATCCCTGACTTTTGTTTAAAGCCTTGAATGACTAGTCTAGCCTTGAACTTTTCAATAGTTCCATCTACCTTCATTTTCTTTTTGAAAATCCATTTGCAGCCTAGAGGCTTGCAACCAGGTGGTAGATCAGTCAACACCCAAGTGTTGTTGCCCATGATGGAGTCCATCTCATCATTTATTGCCTCTTTCCAGAAAGCAACATCCTGGGACTTCATTGCTTCATCAAATGTTTTGGGATCATCCTCAATATTAAAGCAATAGGAGTGTTGCTCAGAGACCTCATCCCTTGTTCCTTCAATTAAGTACAATTGAAACTCAGGTCCAAATGATTTTGGAGTCCTGACCCTTGTGCTCCTTCTGAGCTCAGGTTCAGATTGTTGTTCCACAACCTCATCAGGGACCTCATCAGAGATCTCAGATACACCAACATCATCAGTTCCATTAGGAATCCTCTGACTTGGTCTAGGGACTGATGAGAATCTATTCTCATCAAAAATTGCATCCCTTGATTCAATTATTGAGTTAATTGAAACAGATTCATTAGGTTCAATAACATAGAACCTATATGCCTTGGAATGCTCAGCATATCCAACAAAGATGCATTCAATGCCTCTTTCACCCAAAGTTTTTAATTTTGGATCAGGGAGTTTCACAACAGCCCTACAACCCCAAACCCTGAGATAATTCAGGTTGGGTTTCTTTTTAGTCCAGAGTTCATAAGGGGTTGTCTTGTTCCTTTTGTTGGGAACCCTATTTAATAAATAGCAAGCTATTAACATAGCTTCACCCCAGAACCCTTGACTCAGTCCTGAATAGGACAACATGGAATTAACCATCTCCTTTAGCACTCGGTTTTTTCCTTTCAGAAATACCATTTTGCTGAGGAGTATAGGGGGCAGTCGTTTCATGGATTATACTAACTGACTGGAAATACAGAGTATCCATGTACTCACCTCCCCTATCAATCCTTAATCTTTTGATTAGAGACTCTTGTTGCAATTCAACCTCAGTTTTAAATACTTTAAATTTATCTAATGCTTCATCCTTAGTATGCAATAAATAAACATAACAATACCTAGAAGCATCATCAATAAAAGTCACAAAGTATTTCTTATTCCCCAAAGAGGGAGTAGCATGCAAATCACATAAGTCACTATGAATCAGTTCCAATATCACAGTTTTCACGTTTTACACTTTGAAATGGTTTCTTAGTTATTTTGTTCATCATACAAGTTTTACACTTTTCAGTGTCCATGTCAAATGCTGGGATTAACCCATCCTTAGACATATCTTGCATCCTTTTAAAGTGTACATGACCAAGTCTAGCATGCCAAAGGGTTGAATCATTCAATTTTGTGGTCGACATAAAAGCAGAATTAACCATATCATGAACAATGTTAAGCCTAAACATCTGATTACATAAATAACCAAAACCAATAAATACACCATGTTTAGACAAAACAAACTTATCAGATTCAATCACTTGTTTATAGCCACAATTATTCAAAACACTACTAGAAACAAGTTCTTCCTAATATCAGGAACATGTAAAACATTAAACAAAGAAACAATCTTTCCAGAACTAAACTTCAAATCAACACATCCTCTTCCATGCACCAGGGCTGTTGACTCATTTCCCATATGAAGAATAGAACCATCATTCATTGACTCGTAGGTCTTGAACTAGCTTCTATCTTTACACACATGGACTGTTGCTCCAGAGTCAACCCACCACCCAACATCATCATCCTGCACAAAGTACACTTCAGATATATATGTAACATAATAAATCTTAAAAGACTTATTAAATATATTCTGACCTTTTATGGAATTGGTATTACCATTCCCAGATCCACTCGTGCTTGATCCATTGGTTTTATTGCCAATCTTAACACCCTTACAATCCTTCCTGAAGTGTCCAGTTTTACCACACTTCCAACAAGTAGCTTTTGACTTCTTGTTAGGATCAGTTTTGGTGTTATCCTGATGCTTACATTTGCCCTTGTTGTCATTGTTCCTGGAGGAGTTGTTATGCTCTACAAAATTGACAACTGATGGACCAGCAACATTGCTGCTCTTTGGCTTGTCACTTTCATGTGCTTTGAGTGATTCCTCAATGCGCAAATGACTGCCCAACTCAACTAGAGCTAATTCCTCCTTCTTATGCTTTAGCATATGCTTGAAATCTTTCCAAGAAGGAGGCAATTTATCGATGATACAAGAGACTGAAATAGCCTCATCCATGTTCATCTTGTGTTGTGTGAATCGACCAAGTATACTAAGAAGTTCATTGTATTGTTCCATGACAGGTCTAGAATCAACCATTTTGTAATTGTTAAAATTACTTACAAGGAACTTCTTACTTGATGCATCCTCAGCCATATATTTGGCTTCCAAGGAATCCCACAGTTCTTGAGAAGATTCAACATTTTGATAGATATCAAATAAAGAATCAGACATACCATTGAGAATTAATCCTCTGCAAACATAGTCATCATTCTCCCATTTGCTTCTGTTCCGCATCTGTTCCATAGTAGCATCATCCCCATGATCTTCAGGAATAGGTGTAGTCAAAACATAGACCACATTCATGCTTGACAACAAGAAGTGCATCTTCTTTTGCCATCTTCTGAAATCAACACCTTCAAACTTTTCCAGTTTGGAAAAGTTAGCAGCCATATGCCTTATAGCAGCAGCCATTGATTATCACAGGAATAGTTTCTATTAAGTGTTAGTTTCGTAACTGTTGTGTATTCCCAGATCAGGGTGAAGATAATCAATGAACAAGGTACCGGATATTCACTTGAAATCGTGTAATCACTTTCCAATAGAAACTATTCGACCCTATGCCTGGGTTACACGAATATCTCTATGGGATAAGACCAAGTGATGTTCTTGTTTTAGGCACAAATCAAGAACCAAATCGTATTCAAGTGTTTAGGGTTTGTGTTCTGTATATCCATGCAGTAAAGTTATGATCTCTATTTTTAATAGAGTTTACTCAAACCCTAGCCCATGAAATTATGTATAATTAATGGCCCATTAATTATACCATAATAGTTTCCATAATAGTAGGAATCAGTGGTTATAAGCCTACCAGCAGGAACAAGCCTACCAGCAGGAACAGACTTAGCCTACCAGCAGGAACAGACTTATACAAGCAGTAGAATTACTAGCAGTAGAATCATTACTACTGGTAGAAACTCTGCATAACCACTATTAAGTCAGGGTGTTCAGGGACCAAATGGGTGTACACTCCGTACCTCCAAACCCATTACCAGATGTGAACTCATCCCTCAAGTGTACTAAATTTTCCAACACCTTCTAGTTTTCCACAACTTCCTTCTATGTTCCAAATACTTCCACATAGCCTTGTCTTCTAGATTTTTACCACAATTTAAAGAAAGTAGTTAGTTTCCTTGGTCTAGGATGAAACCACATCACCACCCTCCCAAAACCTCACGCCACCTTCATCTACACCACATATCACCTCACAAGCCTCACTAATCTACCTCACCTTGTCCCCCTCACACACCACAAGGTGACTAGAAGCCCTAGAATTCTTCCTCTATATATAGATCGACACATCTATATTTTCTTTTCACCCCATAATTCGAAAATCACCAAAACAGCCCACACTCCCTATCCCACTAATCTAGAAGTCCCAAATAGAAGTTAAGAAGGAATTTGAAGAAGCTAGGAGGAAGGAAAAGCCTTGGTATCGCCTAGGAGCTACTTAGTCGCTTTCCTCCATAAATCGAACTAACAACTTGTAAGTATACTTAACCCTTTCTTATTACTTTAGCACACTTTAAACACTCTTAAAAATGATGCTAAATAATCCCTAATAAGCAACAAGATCAAAAACTAAACTTTTCTTTTCTTTTTCTTTTTGCCGAGCACAACCAAGAACACCCCTAATTATATATTTTTCACATTTCTAATCAAGAGGCCATAAGATACATATGAGATATATTAGATATGTTTAAAATCATGTTAACATGCATCAAAAGTAATGGTGTGAACCTAAAAATCAAAAACCCAATCCTTTTTCTTTTTCAGTTTTGTCGAGTAAGTGTCCCAAACACCCAACTTTGGACAATTGTTTCGACTATCAAATAGCGACCATAAAATCTAAAACTTGGCCACATTAAAGACCACCCAGCTAGCTAATAGTAGGAAAAAGAAAGTCGTAAAAACCTTGCTTTGCCTCGCTTTTATTTGGTGTTCTTTTATGCCCGTCGCAAACTGCAACCGAATGCCCCTTTTTAATTAATTCGAGCATTATAAGCTCGAAATATAAGCTAATAAGCCATAAAGGTGATGTTTATATACTTATTATAACGTTCATAAAAGAGTCGTAGCAATTCGTGCCTTTTTCCTAAGCTTAAAATGCGTAAAAATAAACTAAGGATGTCGCATGAAACAATGAAAATGCTTTAAGGGTAGAAACTGTCAAAACTCCACTTGATTTTATAACTAGGACTAAAACTGAAATCGACATAGAGTTTAAGGGGAAAACCTGCCAAATTCGAAAGTTGGAGTTTTATTGGGCCAAAAATGTAAATATCTCAAAGTTATTAAAACAAGGACTATTTTTGCCAAGGACTTATAGTTGTGGGTATAAATTGTCATTTTTGAAACTACAGGGGTAAAAATTTTCATTTTACCAAAGTACAGGGGTAAAAATTGTCATTTTACGAAAGTTCAGGGGTAAAAATTATCATTTTATGAAAGTTCAGGGGTATAAACTGTCAATATGTGAAATTATAAGGGTAAAAAGCGTATCATTTTATAATTATTGTTAGAAATATATTTTGAATATATTTTCGAAACTAATAAACGAAATACATTTATCTCGATAACAAACAAACAAAAACATAAAATACGAAATAAGATAAAATCTTATCCAACTTTTGAAGAGACTTCATGTTGTCTCATTTAAACATTTAACTATCAACCAAAACGTTATGAAACGAATATTAAAAACTTATATATATTGGAATACGATTACTGAAACTTGACATACCAACCCAGGTCGCGTGTCGGAGACGTTTATCAACTCTATTTAATTTTGTTTTCCATCCAGACTGCTAAGGTGAGTTCATAGTCCCACTTTTTATATATTTTCCAAACTTGTGGGGGAGATACATGCTACAAAACCGAACACAAGTATTTTTCTGTATGCTTCCTGATTAATATTTCCTAAGTTACCTGTTGCCTAAAAGACCCTCCATCATGGACCATTAATCACTTTCGGGTGAGCGCGAATATAGTAAATAGATCTATTGGGTTTGACGACCCCTTTGTGTTACAGTAACGTGACCAAATGTACTTTATTTGAGATCAATAAAGAGACTGGCAATCTCCTACTCGAGGGCATAACTACTTCATTTAATTATGTAGTAATTTACATCATTAGCTTATAACTATGATGATAAACCTGTTAACGTTTTGCGTGTCATGAGACTTAGGGCAATATACTTAACTGCAATATTACTGAATTACTTTCTACTGAGCTTGTGTTCAAACTGATTATAACTTTAAACGCTATGGATTCACTCAACCTCTGTGTTGACTTTTTAGCATGTTTTATCTCAGGTAATTAGAAGCTTGATTTGGCACGGAGTGGCAGTGGACTTTCTTCTTATAAAAAGAGTGTCCATTTTGTTATCATTCAACGAATAATGTAACTTTTATAACGTATTTCGAAACTTCCCGCTGAGACCTGTATTATGTACTCTGATTTAAATAAATGAATGATAACAATTTTATTTAAAACGTCTCTTTTCGAGTCGTTTTCTATTTTCATGACTGTGATACTTGAAGTAATACCCCAACTTATATTCCGCTGCGTATATCGAAAATGGGGGTGTTACACGTTGAACCACTTATTTTTGTTGGTAAGATACATATAAAGTTTCACAAAATCATTTTCATTTCTTCTCGGTTATAGTTGTCGCTGATTTACTTCTGGTATTATCTTCCTGGATTAATTTTCAGCATCTTGATATTATGGTTGATCTAGTGGTGCTAGTGTCCCCGAAAGAGAGAACATTTAGTACTAAATAATGAGATTAGTAAAAAAACAGTTACAACAACATCTACAATAGTGATCAAAGTTTCATGATGCATTATCATATAAAAAAGACTTACCATATTAGTTGGATTATAAAGTAAATGAGAACTTACTTATAAAGAAACTTGTGGTATTTTAATTTTTATCAAGAAGTATTTGTAAACTATATTTTTTTGTAGCATTTGGTGTCTTAATTATTTTGTTGTTGACTAATAAGTATTTTTAGTCCAAGAAGTGATGTTGCCCTGGATAACGCGACATATAACTGTCCATGCTAGAATATCGATTCCGGCAAATAGACCCCAATCTTATTTAGAGACTGCTCTTGGCTCTTGTTTATCGTCATTGAATAACAAACTTTGAGCAGAAATTGCTTCCTTTTGAAAATAAATGGCAGGTTATGGTCTTGGTTTGTTAGAGGTATTAATGGGATAAATAATTTTTCTCCAACTCTTGTTCATGTGAAAATTTATACCTCAATGAGCTTGGACAATAATTGTATTACTATCATTCTTAGACCGTTACATAAGTCGCCTGCTAGGTTTACATTTCGCAAAAGCATGACTGGTGCTCCGACTTTAAGTTCAAGGCGATGTAATGGAATACCGTATGTAACAACTATAGCATTTTGGGGAGGTTGGTTCGTGGTCATTCCGGCTGGCGGAATATGAGGGTTAAGATCTAACGGAATACCGTATGTAACTACTAATGCGTCTAATTCCTCTTGCGTCATGAAAGATCTAAATTTAGGCATATCAAACATATGGACGATGGAGGCCACATCCCCAGGCGAGGTCATCTCCCTCGGTTCGCTTCCAGACAAATTCAAAAGGATGCCGAAGGCTAGGGTCTAAATAAATAAAAGAATACGGGACGAAACGCACATTAAAAATGATATTCAAAGTAAGACGATCGTTCAGCAGCAGAGTAAAAAGCAAAGTAAAAGTAAAAATGAGAAAAGTGAGATATATATAGGCGATGTTGGGAAAAGTGAAACGTCGTGTCGTACTGTGGACGTATGGCGTGGGTTGATCCTAACCGTCCAATATTTGTGAAGGTAACAAGTGTCAATGTCTCGCCAACCAAGGAAATCTACGACCTTTTTTGAACTTATATGCCATTAAAGGGCCCATGGATCATCCTGGCCATTAGGCCTGTCCAGGCCCATCGAGTTAAGCTTGCACGAAATTAAAATAATGTTTTTGGAAGGTAAATTTATAAGGGTTAACGTTTTTAAAAGGTATCTTACTTATCACTTCATCTTTTTATAGGTATCTAATAAAAAAATTTCCTTAATTGTTCACAAATCTTTGTTTTTTTATGTTTGGGTAGTGATGACGATTTTACCCTTTCAAATTAAATAAATGGTCCCTGTTGGTTTGCGAAAATTGCATCCACCGCACTCTAGGGTAAATTACATAAATGGTCCCTGCCGTTTGGAGAAAATTGCATCCATAATCCCTAAACTTTTTTTTAATCCATCCTTATGTTTTTGACCCATTACATTTTTATATACGTTAAATCCACGTTTTTATCTACGATTTTATATACGTTTTTATCTACGTTTCTATATACGTTTTTATATACGTTTTTATATACGTTTTTATCTACGTTTTTTATACATGTTTTTATACACGTTTGTATTATTTAAAAATGTATATAAAACGTATATAAAAACAAGTATATAAAAACGTTGATAAAAACGTATATAAAAACTTATATTAAAATGTAGATAAGAACGTATATAAAAACGTATATTAAAATGTAGATAAAAACGTATATAAAAACATAGATAAAATGTATATAAAAACATTTAGATAAAACCGATATTAAAATGTAGATATAAACGTAACGGATCAAAATTATAAGGAGTGAATCCAAAAAAAAAAAATTAGGGACAGTGGATGCAATTTTCGTTAAACCACAAGGATCATTTATGTAATTTATCATAGGGACGGCGGATGCAATTTTCGCAAACCCACAAGGTAAAATGGTTATCACAGGTTTTCACTACCCATAAAAAAAAAAAAAAAAAAAAAAAAAAAAAAAAAAAAAAAGGATTAGTGAACAGTTAAGGAAAAAAATTTATTCGATATCTATAAAAAAATTAATTGGCAAGTAAGATATCTTTTTAAAATATTAGCCCAATTTTTAAGTATTGAATCATTAGTCTTCAACCGATAATGCAATACTGGGGGGACATTGTGTAGTCCAGCGCAGTGATGTACGAACGAATATCCATGTTGAGGAACGTGTGTCGAATACAAGCATAAAAGGTCATCTTTATCAAGAAGATCCTTTTATCCAGTGGTCCATGCCATAAACCACGCATGCGCGGCCTATCCCAGATATTGCGGGATACTATCCCTCACGTGATCTGACACCTAGAACCTAGGCTAGGTGTAGCCCAGTTCGTTTCATCCCAAAGTGACAGGTAAAGTACTTTTGGGGTAGTATAAATACCCCAAACACATTCAGTGCATATCTAATGTCAATGTACGTATTTACTCTCATTTATTACTATACCATTCGGCCCTTACTGTATACTTACTCTCACGTCAGAGCTTAGTCTTGAGGTCGAACTAAGGCGAGGCTAACGTGTGTTACCGTTTGTGTAGGTGCTTGAAAGACTTCACTGCAGTCCGAATAACCTATATGTGACTGAGGTACAAATTTTATTTCAACAGAATACATGCATGGTTGACATAAAAGTTAAGTTAGCCTAATCTTATATGAATTGCAAACAGGTCTAGAATCGGTTGTCACGATTTGGAAATTTACCCCTTTTTTCATCTCCGTAGTCATTGAATTTATCTGTTTCCATCCAATCAAAGACGGCGAAGCGCCTCAAATCTAAAGGGGTAAAAAGTACATAACATGTGTACTTTTAGTGGGTAAGGAAGGGTACCAATAACCCTTTGCAAAAAAAATTGTGTCATTGTGTTTTGTCATTTGTATTACTTATGAAGATTGAGTCGCATAATACACCAATCATTAGCTCTTATGAAAAATCAAGATTAGAGTTGCATCAACAGTCCTAATCTTTCCTTAATGCCTTGTCAAAAATCTATTTCGGCCTTACTCATTTTATTCATTTGATAGTGAGCTTTCTCTTTCGGCTACGTAAGGAAAGACACTGTTAGTGCCTTGACACGAGAATGGACATATCAACAACCCATGAGGGCCTCCCTCTTAATTTCCCCAAAGTGGCTAGACATCATTCATTTCTATATTGATTTTTTTACCCGTTTTTTAAGAGCTTTTTGGGGAGCTGTTAGCTTTTTATTATAAAAATAATCTCCTCTAAAATAAATAGCTCCGTTTGGATACATTAACTTCAAGCTTTTATTTCAAACAAATAGCTCCTAAATAAAAAGCTGATTCATGAATCTTTTTAAATATCTTAGAGCTGTTAAAATATTAAATTACTATATACCCTCTAAATATTTGTTAACAATTATAAATATGTCATTTTATGTCATTTTACATCTTATCATTACATTTAACAGCTAACTTACCAAACACTTTTATTGAAAAAAATATACAGCTTGTATCTCATGTTAACAACTTTGCAGTTTACAGCTTACAGTTGACAGCTTACAGCATACAGTTTACAGCTAGTTTTGCCAAACATAAGTCTTGTGAAAATCAGCTTTACTCCATATTTGTTTTAGTTGAAGATGTTCTTTTCTTTTCAGTAAGTGATTATTTTATATGTATTCTTTGTACTAGCTAATGCACAATATTCATAACTACTACCGTACTGTGTTTCGCACATCTTAAACTAGGTTTATTAAAACATTATTATATTATGTTTGGAAGTAACGAAGGACATCAATCGATTCAACTAATTGGATTAATTAGATGTTAGTTGTTTAAAGTCGTAGAGTCGGTAATGTCATTTTAGGTAAGTTTATAACTATTAGTCGGCATGGTCATGTAAGTATATATTACATCAGTACAAAATTTGTGACATATGTCGACTAAAATTACTAATAGTTTATTAAGTCTATAACATTATATAATTGTCTATACGACTATACATGTATACATAGGCTGCATCTTGTATGGACAAATGAAGCGAATGAACCAAAATGAAATGGAGCGTCCAACTGAACAATCACTAAGTGAGCATCATTTTTCATAAATCATAACAAGGTGTTTTTAGTGCATACCTATTACTTATGCATATGATCTATTAGTTTTGTGCTTCTATACTGCCACAGATTGTTTTTAGCTTATGTTAACTTTCCTGATAATATAATACCGAGGAGACTCTTGATACTCTCAAGCATGCTAATCATGCTCGCAACATTCAGAATAAAGCTTTTGAAGCATAATTGTTATCTTATGTTTTTCTTGGGCATTGTAATGTCTACGTAGTTCTAGTTTCTTGCTAATTTTTATTCATCAATATAACTAGCTATAATATTTATGCACCCGAGTTGTAACATAAAATTTCAAAGTATTAAAAAGTTTAAAATTCACATACAAGTTTGTTAAAGTTTTGACATTTTCGTACATAAGTCTCAAAAAGGTAAAATATTGGTTGATGTTATTTTCATTTTTCCTAATTTATAAACATTATAGTTAAAACTGATTATCTGGATATCTTTAATGATTAATAAAAAGAATAGAAGCAACCCAAAACACCAAAAACTTAATGTTATAAGTCTTGCTTTGTTTGGTGTGTAAATTACAACACTCTAGGTTCAAACTATAAGTATAACTAATAATTATATTTCAACTATATTTGTTTGGTGTGTGATTATAAGTCTTTCTTTCATTTTAATATTATATAGGAATTTTGGAATCACAATTAAATAAATTTAAATTTAGCCGTATATTAATTTTATAACCTATGTACACACGTGTTATTAAATGCGGATTATGTTTAGAAAATGAATAATAATAATAATAATAATAATAATAATAATAATAATAATAATATTTGTTTTGGTTTTTAAGTATGACCGCATTTTGTTTTTAATGTTATCGTTTGAGTATTTTAATTTAATATTTTAACGTAACTTAAATTTAGTGAATATACGTGTTTACATATGTTATAATTAATCGAGCGCATACACTCAAATTTAATGAATATAAGTGTTTGAGTGAATACACTAAATAATTTGATTATGTTGAATTACGTTAAAATATCTTTAACAAATATCCTAATATAATTTATATTTTAACAACTACTTTATGTACCTTATATATAAATTTCTTAAAAATTATAAAACTTAAATATTTTACAGTTAAGTTCACAAAATTAGATTTAATATTAGACATTCTTTTTAAAAGTTTAAGGTTTAAATGTAGTTCTATTATAAAGTTTATTTACACTTAGTTCAAAATTATATGTATATATATATATATATAATATATATATATATATATAAATATATATATATATATATATATATATATATATATATATATATATATGTGTATAAAAGGATGTCACAAGATCATATGTATTTTCAATTTATTTTCCTACCGAATTTATCAAAAGTTTAGCAAGAACCATTTTTTTTTTTTTTTTTTTTGAATGGCTTGTTAGTTGTTAGTGGTTTAAGTAGCAGTGACATCCAATTGAGCAGTATGTTGACCCTGAACTCCGCCTGTATTTCCTCCTATTCCGCCTGAAGGGGTAAAAATCTCGGGTGGGACTCGAACTTGAGACCTCCCCTAGCCATACCTCCCCTCCCCAATCCCATAAGGAATCTTAGTAACCAACTGAGCTAGCCCAGTTGGTTTTAGCAAGAACCAATTCAATTAACTTTTTTGTCAAAAAAAAAGTTCAATTCTTTCATTTGAGCTCTATTATTAGTAAATAAAAGAATTAATTGCTATAAAGTAACTTTCTCTTATTATATAAAGGATATACAAATTCGCCGTAAGAGAAGAAAAAAAAAATGTTTAAAGTTGTATCACCGAAAGAGAGACATGTAAACACTAAACACTAACTATAGTTATACTTATCACAATATCACGTATTACATAAACGATGTTATATTATTTTTAGAATTCTTTTAGAAGATAAATATCATATATACAGTGTTACTAGTAACTATTAGAACATTATGGAACGAATAGGTTATATGTCATTTTCTCTATGTGCATGCGCATAAACATTTGCATGTGTGCGAAGCCAGCGGAGGCTTTGAACTAACAAGTAACAACCTGCAGTCATTATAAACTAAACCGTAGTATTGATTTTAAAGAAGTTTAAGTTAAGTTTTCTTAATTCGCTTGGAAAATTTGCTATATATGCAAGTTCATAAATTGGTTGAAAACATGAATAGCTTGCTTTGTATATATGATACACGTTGAAAGCACATGTCGTATAAAACATATTTGTATATGATATATGGAGTACAATTATTGTATACATGATTTAAGATCGTAAAACATCGATCACATTTTTTATTTTTTAAAAAGAACTGCCTATATTTGTATACATAGAGTCCTATACTCCTATGTATTTACATGCAAAGAGGGCTTGTAAGGGTGGACCTAACTAGCTAGATGAGGACCGTTCTCTTTAGGAAAAGGTATAGTGCTTTCAAGCACCTTTTGATTACAAGTTTTCCCAACATTTATGGTCCTCAAATTGTTGTTAGATTGCTAAAAAGAAAAAGAACGTCTACATGCAAAATAGATGGTTGTCTGAGATAATGGCTTTTTCATAAAGTGGTTATTTCAACAAAATAAAGAGAACGTAAATTTAAACGAAATATGTTAAATAGGTGGATCCTAAAACGTACCCACATGTTTATGGTTTAAATACTACCAGCCAATTCTCCTGCAACTCGTTGCTAGTAGGTTTTTAATGAAATTGTCGTTCAAAAGAATTAATACAACCCGCATTGTGGTGGTACGGATTCCTAGCGAACCACCAAATATGACCACCAATTTGCCAAGTTAGTATGTGCGTTTGGCCAGAGATCACTTTGTTCCAAAGGGAGACTACGTCCGGATAAACATATATACATACATGAGCCAAGTGTGGAGTTAAGCATAATGATATGTCGAGTATGCTAGAGAAAGTATGTAATTTTGAATACATAAGATGATTATAAAGTTTAAGGTATCTAAGGCCGGCTATGCTTCAAACTCGCATCTTTCACTTGAATGTGTATCGAGTCATATCCTTGGCAAGGTATGACAAGGGTTGAGCCTGCCAATCGAAAGGTGGCAGGACATTGTGGGATATTGGCTCCGAGGTAAAGACAAGCCATCTCAAGCAATCTTATGTCCCATGCCATTACTTACGCCTGGTCCATAAGTTTCAGCCTTTCAGGTTGGTTCACTTCATTTGTGCGGCTAATTCCAAAGTGCCGACCGCTCATCGGTGGCACTACATAAAATTAAATACGGAACATATGACAAGTTATTGCTTGATTGATATTGTGGTCAAATCTTGAAGGATTTGAAGATGTCAAACATTACACGTTGAATGATAAAAGTTTACGGAACTTTAAAAGAGCATATTGTTGTGTTGATACAATAATGCTAGTAAGATTGAGATGACACTCAATACTAGTCATGGTGGGAGCTCATCCTTATTAGGAGACCATGTATACTAGTTATGCTCAATATGAGCATAGTTGCATTATACATAAAGAATTAGAATACTTTAACTACAAGGTTTGGTAGTCATAAATTCGTGCATGAGGATGTCACGCATTTTATGAAGTATGTGGCAATATCTAGATAGATGAATGTACACATACAAGAATTTCATTATTGAAATAAGTATTCTCAAAATTCTGATAGATCAACATTAGTTGATTTATGCCTTGTCAACAAGTATGTGGAACATGACTTGTGGCATAATTCATTAATGAGAATTATCATGCATTAATCTAGTTAGTATTTGGATAAGGGATATTAAAGCAATTATTATTTTGATGAAATAAAGTGTGGATAACGTTTATTCTCATTTATAATATTGTATCCTATATTTGCATGTTTAAATCCGTGAATAACTTATGTTATTCTAAATTGTCTGTTGTCGATTAATGATATGGGAATATCATTAAATAAAGACAAATGTGATGTAACTTCTCGTAATTTTCCCTATGAATAATAAATGCTAATAAATGATTAATAAATCATTACGTTATTTAATAAACATTTCTACTGGTAACAAATTTTTTTTGTTATTTATGCTACACTATTTTAATCACAACGATACTTGTGATTACCTAGAAACGATGCTTACACACGAGCCTTGATAGTCTAAAAATCGCGAATTACTTAAAACAATTAACGTTTAATACTTAACGTCTATACGTTTCGTTAATTAACCAAACGTGATCAAATACATTCCCGAGCTCACGAAAAATTATCACGAATACTCAGTAAATATATTGGGCCTCGACCCAATACCCGAACGGACTGCTAAACCCATTGGGCCTCGACCCAATATTACTACAAACCGAACATGCCCTTAATATTTCTTTTCTTTTCTTAGCCCACCAACAAGCCCAATCACAAAACCAAGCCCAAGTTTTGTGTGTAAACTTTCGGTTTGGCTGCTCAACTATCGAACACTTTGGCCATTATACGAACGATCTAACTTAACAACAATATAATAATTTTTCACAACTCAATACTCGACCTAGCTAAGAATCGAGGGAAACAAACATCATACTCTAACTCGATCATTTACTTGCCTAAAATCTATCAATGTTCAACCCACTCGACATGTGATAAACACAAGTCAAAATTTCACATTTTGGCCTAGTTGATTTTCGTATAACACTCAACGCAACCCAACACATATTTTGGCTAGCAAGTAAATTCGCCCAAGCTTTTATCAAACGAACCAAGCTAACAAACGACCCCTACATTTTTTGATCACGTCCAGAATGTGTTAAACACATGTAAATAATCGAACAAACCACAACTATAAACCAATACTTAGAAATTTTCATTTGTCTTCTTCTTCTTGATGTTTACCGCCGGCCAAGGATGCCACAAGCAACCATCATTTTGCTTAATCCTACACTCAAACTGTGACTACTCAATGACACCCTTACAACCCTCATCATTCTTCATCATTTCCTTCATACTAACACTCAACGGATTGCCTATAAAATCACCCTCAATCATGCGGCATTCAACCATCCACAAACAAATCCAACTCAAAATATCTCTAAGTCTTTTCATTGATGAAACCCGCCTAGCCTAGCCTAAAGTTCGAGGCATTCGAGCAAAGCCAAGGACCATATTAAACTCGTTCCTATATCTTTGGAAGGTCAAGAATCGAGCTACGCAATTCTTTTGGCCTAACTCAGTCTCGACTTGGTGATACGCCCCACCTTTTGAGGTGAAGTAAGCACGTCTCAAACCATTCTCATTTTATTATTTTCATTTCTATCGCGAATCATGCCTTGCTTCGATGCAATATTTTGTCATTTATATTAACAACACACATAAGTAAATCGACACCTTAAATATTTGCTATACTAACTAACGAGAGCAACATTTATTCGAACCTTATATAAACATGCTAACCTTAAAAATTACACGTTCTAAGTCACATTGGCCCTACTCGACTCTTTTTAAAACACTTAGAATATTTTAGAGACTTTCAAAACTGTTTTTCACATGGCCAAGTCGCATGAACTTGTGCCTCGTATCTTTTTATTTCGACACTCAATGCATCTATTTTAAAACTTGAACTATTAGTTCACATGGTAAACTAATAGTCTACGTATAAAAATCACGCTAACGAGTTCATTTGATGATCTCTTGAGTCCCAAAGTAAAACTCACTCGCCACAGTTTTAAGAACTTAAAATGTGTAACGAGTGGGCTTAAAGCCCACTAAGCTATATTTAAGCATATCGTATAAGCTGGTCTTATAAGCTATCTTGTTATGTTTTTACAACCCTAAAGTGAACCCGTAACCAAGCCCAAACCCCCTCCAAAACCATTGGATCGAAAACCCATAATGGGCTACACATTTAGCTCGTTAAGAAGCCCATAAGCTTAAGAATAAGCTGTTAACCAATTGAAGCAGTTTCGATAAGTTCTAAAAGCCATTTTAAACTTAGTTATGAAATAAAAATGATAAACTTTGATTTTTATAAAGTTCGGACTAGTTTTGCAAAAATATGCTAACCGAAGGACTAAAATTGTCAAATTGGAAACTTACGGTAAAAATTGTCATTTTTAACATCTTGTGATGAAAACTGTAAATTTAAGAACTTTTGGGTATAATATGTAAATATTAAATGTTTTGGACTTAAAGTGTAACAAAACTTAACCAAGGACTAACGGTGCAAATATTATGTCGTTAGGGTCAAAAGTGTAACTTTGTGAAACTTAAAGGTTATTTCAGAAATAATTATAAGTTTATATAATTATTTTATAAACTCGTCAATCGACGTTAACGACGCTATTTTCACTATAATTATATGCATATATATATATATATATATATATATATATATATATATATATATATATATATATATATATATATATATATATATATATATATATAAACATAACCGCTTAACGAAACGTTAAACCTATAACGTAATATAACATCAACCAACTTTGATTTACTAACGACGTTTCCTCATCGATCTTATATACTCCCGACAAACGAAAACTTACTCAAGAGTTTATATATATATATATATATATATATATATATATATATATATATATATATATATATATATATATATATATATATATATATAAAACTTTAGTTTTGAACTTTAAACATTTAAACACACATGTTTTAAATGTTACGAATTAATCATCAAATCGATAAAACCCTAAACGTTATGATTCGCGATAAACCAAACTTAGACTATCAAACCACTAAAACTTGCCATATATTATTTAGGTCGTGTGTTGAAGCCGTTTCCTTTCATCGTTTGAGTAACGATACTACTACCACTACTGTACTACAAGGTGAGTTCATAGCCCACACTTTAACTTTTAAATCTTTTGTGGGGAGATACATGCTACAAACCTGAACACAAACTTTTTGTATGCTATGACTGTTATTATTATTGCTTAAGTAGCTATTGCCAAAAGTCCCTCAATCATGAACCTTAATCACTTACGAGTGAACGTAAATAATTGTGAATAGATCTATTTGGGACTGACAATCCCCGTTTGGGTCTGCTAGGATGAGCCACCCAGGCGCACTTTATTTGAACAAACTTATGGGTTATTGGCAAATACCCATCCCGAGGGCCTATATACTTTACATCATATTTGATGCCCGTTAAGCGTTGCGTGTCATGAGCTTAATGCAATAATAACTTGATTTTAACTTGTTTAATTGTAATTCGATGCAATTAACACTTGTGTTCAAACTATGAAACTTAAACCTATGAATATCACTCAACTTTTGTTGACTTTTAGCATGTTATCTCAGGTAACTAAAGGCTGGAACTCAAGGCACGGAGTGGGCATTAAACCCTGTATGGGTGGTTTAAATAAATGTTTTATCATTCAAATCTAAATAAACGTGTTAACTATGAAACATCTTTGTATTTTAAATGCTTGTATTTTGAATGATAAACTTAAAACGTCTTTCTAAAGTCGTTTTCTATGATTATGACGAAAGATCCTCTACGTAACACCTAATTAAGTCTTCCGCTGTTGCTAACCGAAATTGGGGGTGTTACATGTGAGGATTGGTAGAATGTAATGTAAGGTTGAGACACCAATGTCACATGATATTCAATATTGGATAAATTTAATATAGGACTTATCCCAACTACATGATTATAATTTATGAATCGTCGTCATTAAGTAAATAATGAATATTTATCCTCAGACTTGAGATACCAGGTGACTGCCGAGGATGTAGCTCATTTTCTGTAAGATAGTCTAACGCTATCCGTAAAAGGTAGTTATAAGGGCTATTTTCGAAGGTGATGCAAAGTTCGAGGGTCACGCTCTTAGTCAATAAAGGATTTGTTCCTTCAACTTTGTGTTGAAGTTTAATACTGCTCGGCCACTCGTAGGGTTGACAAGATGTTTGCGTGGCCACGCCCAAAGTCTATCTGGAAGACGTTCAGATGTTTTGGTAATCTTGATCAATTAAGTATAAACGAGAAACTATTGTTAATTATGGAATGACCGAGATCCATATCCATATTAACACGGTATTAGAAACAAAAGGATAAGTATGATGATAATATCATCACGTGGTTTTTCCAGGAAAACCATACTCGGATCGAGCTGGGGGCATTGGGATCTGTTAAGCTAGACTAGCCCATGTCATTACGATATTAATGAATATCCAAGTGGGAGCTGTTAGAGTTTGTGGATATAAATTAATATGTGTATGTCCGGTTTCGAACCCGAGACTCGGGATTGCACACAATACGTAAGAGTTCCAATGGTTTGAATAAATTAAATATATTTTATATTTATATTTATTTATTTCACAAAATAAATACTTAACGATAGTTAGTACTTAACTGAGTTAGCAATAACGGTCGTTAAAGGACTAACTATGAAAAAGGAAGAATGAAGGATCTAGAACCCTTGCTTGGGCTTAGATTCGGCCGACATACCCCTAGGGGTTTATGGGTCGGTTTTTGGTTGTCTTGGGGAGCAAGATATGTGTTGCCTGTAAATACAATTCATTGTATTCATTGTTTCACTAATCTTGAATCCCCTACAAGCCAAATTTCTCTTCTTCTCCTTCTCCTAGCATAGAACCGATCGGCCAATTTTTAATACCACTAGGTATTGCCGATCTTAGTAGTGCTTGCAAGTGTTTGGTTTGTTTTTTGATTCTTGAACCTTGTTAGGATCTCTGAGAAATAAGAATTTCTCATTGCTGCCGATAGTGAAGCTGGTATAAGAATTTCTCATTGATGCCGATAGTGAAGCTGGTTCCTGCCGATAGTTATTCATTGCTGCTGCGGTTGGTTCCTGCCGATAGTTTAAGTTTGTTTCTGCCGATAGTGTTTATTGTTGCGGATATTATTGTTTGTTATCCGTATGTTTAGTAAGGTTGTTAGATTTATTTTTAGAAGAGATCATGTTTATCTCTTCACACGTTTTCTTGTAAGACGGGTTAGGGTTTCTTATCATTATAAAAGAAACATCCCGTCCATGAGTTCGATGTACCTTTATCGATTACAATATTCAATTACATAATTCTTAGTTCATAGTCTGATCCATAGAGGATCATTGTCTTTTCTTCTTTAATATTCTTGTTGTTTAGTTTCCGCATAAACACAAGTCTTACACCTAGAGGTTCTCGTTTAACCAAGCTCAATCAAGCTCGAAGTACTCGATCCTACAAGTGGTATCAGAGCCTGGTGAGGATCTCTGATAAAGAAGGAAACATTGTTGAATCATCTCTCTTGAACCGTTTCACAATGTCGCTATCAGGAGATAGATTTGAAATGTGCGCAAGGAAGATTAGGAGTCTGTTCCATAATAAGTCTATGGAAAAGCTGACTGAAAATGATGAATCCTATGAGGCAAAAGAAAATTTGGAAGAATATGCTCTAATGGGATTCCCATCACAGGTACAAAGATGTAATCCTGCTTGTCAAGAATTATACTCAACTCTTAATAAAGAATATGATGACATGAAATCTAAGTATAATGAATACTTTATTAAGGTTCAAGCTTATGATAATGCGGTTAAAACCTTAGAAAAACAAAAGGTTTGGTTCCAGAAGAATCAGTTAGCTTATGAGGAAAAGATTAAGGTTTTACAGAGAGATTTAAGAAATACTGCTAATGAACTTAAATATTCTGAATCTCAAAATACTAAGGTCATGTTAGAAAATCAGGATTTGCAGTCTAAGCTAAACAACTCCTTGACTAGGTTTAATAAATGGAAAGACTCATCTAAAAACCTATACATGTTAGTTGATAGTTCAATGTCTGTAAAAACTAAACGTAGCTTAGGGTTCGGTGACTACATAGGGCAAGATCAAGTCTATGACCCTAATGAGTATAGTGTGTTTGACCCTGAACCTGTTGACTATAAAATTCCTATAAAGTTTGTAAAAGAAGGAGGAATGAATGTTGTTCATCCACCTATTAGAGGAGTTTTTATGCCTACCCCTGTCCACTCTCTCTCTGACATTGACTCAGATGAGTCACAAATGGTTTATGGTAAAAAGTCCAGAGACTTACCTGAACCTAATGATTGTGTGTAACACCCCAACCCGACAAGGGTAAAGATATCACAACAATGGATACTTATCAGATCACAACAAAGCATACTAATACAGTAATACAAAAATTCAAGGATTTCAAATGAAATATTGAATCTAAATGGTTACAATTAAAACTTCCAAAACTAATTCTAAAACATAATGTCTTCAATCCAACTCTAACCCAGCATAGCTATCCAATCTTCTAAGTCCAAGGTACACTCTTCATACATTCCCAGCTTCCTACTAATACCTGCCGCGTGAAAAAGAAAACGCGGCTGAGCTACGAGAGCTCAGTGAACAGATATATAGATAACTAGAAACGATAATGGATAACAGTACAAGGAAAATCAGGAATGCAGGTCATACCGATACGAAATCAAAATGAAAGGAATGAGAAATGGATCATGAATAAAAGAAAAGCACAAAAGTGAATAAGATTTAAGAAAACAAGAACACAGGAATCTATCACGAGCCCAGATAACATAGCATACAAATAATAAACAAAACCTGTGTAGAGTGATCAGCTCTCCGATAATGTGAAAGACGTGTATCGCACACACCATCAGTCACCAGATAAAATAAACAAATAATAATAAACATAAAATATAAACAGATAACAGATAACAGGTCAAATCTAGAGTGCACCCATACGCCCCACAGACAAATCAATAATCATAATTATAATGGCCATAGCAATTAATAAATAAGGGACGGAACAGGTCATCACTCTCCTGCCCTAGAGTCATGTCAGAGGTGCGTCAATGACATGGACATGAAACCCTCATGCCTAGTGATTGGCTCGGATATCAAACTGTCAGGTCAAATGTCAAATGTACTAGCATAATTAGGAAGTCAAATCTTAAGGGTACATTGCAAAAGGTTCATGTCAAACAGTTTAGAAATAAATGTCAAAGGTTCAAATCAAAGTTTATCAAATTAAGTTTTATATCAAAGTTTAAGTTCAGATTAAAAGGGCAATATCAAAAGGTTTTCAGAAAAGAGCTTTTCACAAGTTCATAATTAGAATTCGTAGCAAAAGTTCAATTGGAAAGGTTTCTATTTAAAAGTCCATTTAAACAATCCTTCAAAAATGGTTTCCATAACAACTGGTCTTACAAAATAGTTTTCTTCAAAATGGTATTCCAAAACTTTTAATAGCTTTCATTAAAAGTGGTTTCGTTTCTTTTTAAAATAACCTTTCCCAAACAGTTTCATATATGGTTTAATAACAGTTCAAAATCATTTAGGTTCAAATAAGGATTTAACAGATTAAAGTTTATATCAAAATAAATCAAGTATATCGGATTTCGGTTCAAAACAAGGTTCACAGGTCAGGATCCAGGACAATAGGTCAAAACAAAGGGATTAAATAAAGATTCAGAACAAAGGGAACACATCAAGAGTTCACAAACAAAAGATCACACGAAAGGTGCACAAACAGGAGGGAACATAGCAATGGTATAGGGAATCCTAAACGAATCAAAATACGAAATCAAAAGAAACGAAGGCACCTTACTAGAGAAGGGCAGAATATCTGTACCTTATTATGAATGCAAGAACACAGAGATAAACGCTGATAGAGATTAGATTTCTCCTTCCTCGAACCTAAGGGAGTAGAAGACAAAATGACAAGTGGGTTTTAGTTATCTTTTCATTTTAAGTAACTTTCTATTTTTGGTAACTTTCCAGATTTAGCAGGTTACAAAAGTTTAGGGTTTCTCATGACAGATTTTCATAGTTCAGGGTTTTAATTGTAAATTCATCTAATTCAAAAGCATAAAGTGAAAGTACTTTAAGTTACTTACTTAAATACTTATTTTATTCAGAATGACATCTTAATCCTTTTAGTTTCACCATTTACAGATTAAACCCCTTTAGTTATATAGTTTACAAAACAAACCCTACATTTACATAATTCATGTTTTAATCCTTATAATATTCATATTTTCCAAACAAGTACCTTATCTTACAAAGTTACAAAACATAACCTCAGACTTATATGAATTACAAATTAGATCTCTCAGAATTTACACATTTGGTCCCTTAACTTTACAAACCTTATAATTAAATCAAAATTTTATAACAATTACATATTAAGCCCATAAATACTCAAAATTACACAAAACACTCTTAATATCATTATTTACTCAAAATGACTTCAAGTTTCCAGAATTTACACTTTTAGTCCCTCTATTTTAATTAATTACAAAACAACCCTTATAAATACATTTAATTCATTATCTTGCAATATTTACACTTAGGACCCTCAAGTTATATTTTTCCTACATTCCTACAGACCTAATTAACATTACAAAAGTATCCTACAAGTTCCAAAGTTGGCAAAACAGACCCTTATACTTTTTAAACCAATCGTATATACTTTTAAAATAGCAAAACCAAACCCTAACTTATCTAATCATTAAACCAACATGACACAATCATTAAATGCATTAATTTAGTCAGATCCAAACCACAAAACCCTAACCCTAATTCGATTTAGGGTTTTCCCAAATTTATCTTTGTTTTCTTTTTAATCCGGTTTAAACAACAATTAACATCAATTAATCCAGGCTTCTAAAAATCAAGTGGCTATTTTTCCTAGCTTATATTAATGTCAAAGAACATATAAAAAATATGGTTGCACCTCAGAAAATTCATATCACATGATTTACAAATTAAGTGTGTTTTATCCCTTTTATTTTCGTATGCCTTAATAACCATGCATGATTCGTATTATTTATTTTTCTTAGATCATATTCGACATGTAGATCACTAGAAAAATACTGGATAATTTTATAGAACATAATAATTAAGCATGAAAATCATTACCTCTTGTATGATAAAACCGGATGAAAGCAATTACTAAGCACAAACGAAAGCCTCTAAATTCAGGTTCTTAATTTTCTTAACTCCTTAATAACTCCAAGAACACCATAAAATTATTGGTTCAGGTCCAGAAGTCGAATGGGAGGTTTGGAGATTTTATTTTTGTCGAGTTTAGGTTTTGTCGACAATTAGGGATAAAGAAAAATAATTGTTTTGTATTTATATTTTATGAACCGACTTTTGGAAGTTATTATTCAGAATATTTCGGTCTTATAATTTGATAAGGATTAGAATTTATTTTTTTGTAATATTTTCCATATTTATTTTGTATTTATTCTAATTATATTAATTTTACAAAATATAATTAATTTATTTCGGACCTTGTATAAAATACATATATGCATTAATAATTTTTGAACATTCAGAAACAATATAATGTTGTCCCAGAAATTAATTTACTTGATATGTAGATCGTTTTCAGTAGTTTGGAATCATTTCAGAATTTTATAAGTTATTTATTTAGGTTTTATTCTTTCAGGGTAATTTTGTCATTTTACAGGTTATCTGAATTTCAGGTATTATATTATGTCTCTTGTTACACAAGTGACAAGTCCTCAGAAGCGGAATCTAAAGACTTTGTTTCATGTGATTCAAGTGAAGAGTCATCCACACCCAAATATCATGAGTCCTCAAGTACAACTAATGATAAATCTGCTTCTAAATCAGCCTTTTCAGACAACAGCTCAATTAATTTTGTTAAAAACAAATGTGTCTCTAGTTCCACTAGTGATAATGTTGTCTATGTTAAGAAAAGTTATAGTAAGAACAAGGCTGTTAGGAAGAAGTCATGTTTTGTGTGTGGTAGTCAATATCATCTCATTAAAGATTGTGATTATCATGAGAAAAGAATGAATATGAATGGTGGGCAACAACAGACCAGATCATTGTGGAAAAATGTTAAACAAATACCACCATATGTTCCACAAGCAGCAGGAATGAACTCTTACAGGGCTCCCTTTCCTGCTGATAGACCTGTTCCTGTAGGTACGTCTGTTCCTGCTGATATTCAGGGAACCATTCCTGCTGGTATCTCTTCATACTTTCAGAGGGATTTCAGGCCTGCCTATTATAATCCAATCTTTAGAGGGGGAATGGCTTACTCTCCATGGTTTTCTTGGTGATTGTCCTGTTTGTCTGATCATGTTGTTGTATTCTTGTTTGCTGGTTTTGAGGGGAGGCATTAGCCTAAGGGGAGGCTAATGCTTGTAATTTTGTCTTGTTTTTCATTCATTTATGTTTTATGTTTTGTGTTTCTCTAATTTTGTTTTGCAGGTTTTTAGTGTCTTTTGTTAGCTAACTTTGTTTTGCAGCTCTCAATCTCTCAATGCTTGGAATTAAAACTAAAGACAGTAATTTCCATTCATCATGATTAAGATGAGTACATTCAGTTACAAATCACAAAAGCTACATATCAACATCATTTATACATCATACCAACCTACAAACATCACTCCACCTAAACCCTGCCACCTATTCCATCTTCCCTTTTCCCTTACCTATATAATCAGGCATGAACCTCCTACCCTTCTGACGACTAATTTCTTCATACAAATGGGGGGCTGGAAGTGCCAACACCATTGGGAGTGGCTGTCTTGGTTCAGGGGCTGGAGTTGAAGAGCTTGGGGTAGTTTGCCTCTGATGTGTTCTGGGGCGTGACCTTGTAGTTGGTTGGCTTGATTGTGGAGTTGACTGGGTTGGCTGAGGAGTTGGTCTGATGGGATGCTTTCTTTGTCTTGGATCTTGGCTTTCACGTTGTCGATTGTCTCGACTTCGAGGGTTAGGTTTTTCACGGCTAGAGTCTTCATGAAGATCTGCATTACCTTTTGGTACCGGTACTTTATAGAAGGTAGCAGTTGTCCTTTCCATCTCTTCAGTAAGCAGAGCCACAATTTTCTTCATCTCTTCTCTTAGCTTATCTATAATGGGAAAATTGGGAGGATATGTCTCCCATTTACCCTGACAATAAGTCAAGGACTTCAACTCTGATGATCCTTCATAATCAGAGCTAGAGTGCTCAAATGACGAAGGAGTAGATGGAAGAGGATCAGATAAATCCTCCTCAACCTTTGCCTTACCTTTGTTCTGAGAAGATGATGCAGTTTGGGGAAAGTAATTTTCCCACCCTGAATCATTGGAGGAGGAAGAATCTGAGGAGATTTCGATGATTGGATTTTTGGATGAACTCATGATTTTGCTTGATTTGAAGATTATTGGTTAGGTCTGTGATAATGAAATTATTTGATTTGAGGCTTATATAATGAGATGGAGATTAGTGCGAATTTATTGTTGGTTGGTATTGAGATTTAATTCTGGAGATTTATTCCTAATGACTGGATTCGGAAGGTTGACTTTGGTCAAACCACCTCATTGCTGCCGATTGGTCAAACCACTTTATTGTTGCCGATTGACCAAGTGTTGCTACTGTTTGACTAATGGTTCCTGCCGACTATGTTAAATTTGGGGAAGTTTGTTTAGTCAATTGGTCAATGTTGCGTGCGCGGAATTGCAGCGATTTAAATTGATATATTTGGCAACCCAACCTAAAAATTGCACTTCTCACATCTCAATTTCTCAAAATCCTATCAAACCCTAATATTCTCATTTCGAACCCTAGATCATTCGTCCAACACAATGACAACACTTCGCTACAAGGATGATCATAACAAGGTTGCATACTTAGAGTCGTCTTCTAGAAGTGATGGTTATGATGAGTTGTTAGCATTTCTTCGTGGGTCATCCATTCGCTATGCACTCACTTATTGTCCAGTGACGGTGTATGATTCGTTGATTAAGCAGTTTTGGGCAACAGCTAAGGTTAGACACATTGTGGGAAGGGAGGATGACATCGTTGCCACCATTGATGAACATGAAGTCATCATTACCGAGGGATTGATTCAGGTACAGCTTAGATTTCCTGAGGAGAATGGGGAATATGATCTTTCCAGGCAAGAAATCAATGATGGTATGGCTGCTATAGGTTATCCTGTCACTGGTAGTTGTACATTTTTTAAAAATAAGTTGTCTCCTCAATGGAGATTTCTGGTTCATACTTTACTCCAGTGTATGAGTGTTAAGACAGGTGGTTGGGACCAATGTCCAAGTCCCATTGCGTCTGGTCTTGTTTGTCTATCTCAGGGTAGGATATTTAATTGGGCCAAATATATTTTTGATGGGATGATTGAAAATATCTCTGGTGATAAAAACATATTTTTAATGTACCCTAGATTTCTTCAAATTATCTTAGGTGTTCAGACCATTAACCCATCCCCTAAAATAGTGAATCGGATGACTCTCAAAATGTTTGCTCTGATGAAAATAAATTTTGCAGGCCAACATTTACCATTATTACCTGCCATGTTACAAAATGCCAATCCTGCTGACAACCCAGATCCTGCTGACAATGTCAGTGTCCCACCATCACCCAATGCAGCTGATGATAGTGCATCCAATGCTGCTGGTGAAGGGACTTCAGTTGCTGCTGATGCATCTGCATCTGTTGCTACTGATGACCTATTACCACCATCACCTAGACCAGCCACACCTAGACCTGAGACTAATGTCCCTGATGAGCCCAGTGTCCAGACCACCACAGTTGTTACACCTGTTGTCCAGCCAACACCTTCTGAGGACTTGCCTTCTTCTTCAAGGCTTTCAACTCCTAGTCCTTCTAGGCAGACTTTCAGTGAAGACACCCAGGTAGGGGGAGAATTTCATGTATCTCCACCTAGATCCAATGAAGCTCCTAACACCTCAGGTATTCCTGCTGGTGGAGCTGAGGATGCTGCTGATCTCACTTCTTTGTCCCAGTTACTTGACAGGTCTATGCAGAAAATTGCAGCATTGGAGTCAGAGCTTACAGAGACTAAAAGGAGTTTTTGTGAGAAGGTGGAGAATTTGGAAAAGGAGCTCAGGGATTCTAAGGAAACTTTCAGTAGAACTATCCAAGAGCTCAATGATAGAATCAGCTCTTTGGAAGCTCAACATCCTCAGAAGAAAAGAAGGGTTGTACTTTCTGAGTCTGAGGAAGATCAGGATGATATGTCATTTGATGGGCTTAATGTGCTGGCTTCTGTTTCTCTTGATAGTGCACATACTGAAGTGCCTACCTCTTCTGAGCACACTATCACTACTCAACCTCAGGCCGTCACTGGAACAAGGACCATTGCTGCTGATGTCTCTGGTGTTCCTGCTGAAGTTGGTAGTGTTTCTTCTGAGTCTAAGGTTCCTGGTAATACTGCTGGTAGTCCATCCATTGCTGCTGGTAGTGACACCATTCCTCCTGAAGCAACACAAAATGATGATGAGATAGCTAGACAGATCCAAGCACAGGAAATTGCTGATCCACAAGCTAGACTAGCTCAGGTTGCTCAAGATGAGGAGTTTGCAAGGAAAATGTCTGCTGATGAGAGGAACATAGCTGGGATTATGAATACCACAAGCTCAGAAGATCTTACTTCAGAAGAGTTTAGTGAGCAAGTTGAATACTTGTTGAATTCTGACATGATTGTTAGAGCTCATGGGTTTATGATTCTTCAAGATTCAGTGTTGAGTATGGAAGAAAAGTCAGATCAGCTCAAGGCATTTATCTTAAAGACTCTAAGAGCATCCACTTGGAATGACTTGATGCTTAGGATCAGTGAGAGGCAAAAGTCAGGATATAAGATGCCTACAAACAAAGATAATGTCAATTTTATGAAGGTCTATCTGAAGAATCAAGCTAACTACAAGCTCAGTAACTTCAAAGGTTGGACTGATGCTGCAATCCAAAAGCTGTTCCTTGATACCTATGGAAGGATAAATTCTTCAGTCCAGACAGATATTCAACAAAGTAAGAAAAGAGAGCCTTCATCTTTAGAGTCTGATGTTACAAAGAAACTGAAGTCTGGAGCTACATTGACTGGTGCATCTTCCTTTACTCATACTGAAGGTTCTCAGGATACCACTACAATTTCTCCAATTCCTTCTGTAGATGCATCTGGTGCACCAAAAGAAGTTTCTATTCCTGGTGGTATTCCTGCTGATAAGGTTGAATCATCTTTCTCAGTTCCTATTCAGCAATATAGTCTAAGGACAAGGCAGAAGAGTCACTCTTACCACCCTCCTTCTAGGGATATTTCTGAAGTGGATGATCAAGAATTGGTTAAGGTTGACTCAGATAGTGATTCAGAAGGTGATTCCATTCATTCTTGGGGTCCTATTGCTCACTGGGAGATTAGGTCTACTCCTGAAGGTGAAGTCAATGTTTGGTTTTCGCTTAATGGGACAGTCAAATTCTTTATCTTTCTGAGGGAGCTCTTGAATAAGGTAGAGAGGAAAGATTTGGAGAATCTCTATAAGATAGTGGATAATTACTATCAAACTCATACTCCTACTGGGATTGGCCTAATGCTTTGGGGAGATTTACAAGTTTTAATGAATTCATTGGAAGGTGAAAAGGCTAAATTGGTGTGGGGTAATCAATCATCCTGGAGAGTATTTTCTTGGAGGCTATATCCTTCTTCCAATGTTCATATAGTAGAGCTCATCTCTGGGAAGATCCTGTCTATGTTTGTGGATGTCACTTATCCTTTATCTGAGGGACTTATGAAGAGAATGCTCACACAGAAGGTCCGAGTTCCCAAGCATACTATTGGAAATGATTTAACCACAGCTGAACAGTTGGTCAAATTCATCAAAGATCAACTTGCAGCTAAAGGTTCATCTACTTGATCAGGTTTCTTGTTGTTGTTGTATATCTTTCTATCTTTCTTTCTTTTGGTTTTTTTTCTTATTTTCTTTCTTTTCTTTTGGTTTGTTTCTGATTTCTTTTTCTTAGTTAAAAAAAAAAAAAAAAAAAAAAAAAAAAAAAAAAAAAAATTATGTATATTTTGTGTGCTAATAAGTTGGTTTTGAGCAACATCTTGCAGGTACAGTGTTGGTGTTTACACCTTCACAATAAATGGTATTCAACTCACCATGTCTTGCAGACAAGAAAGAGTTGGCTCACCATGAGGGTACGGCTCTGGTGTGATTATCAAATCCGTTGATAGTTGTAATAGCTTGCTCAAAGCTATAGGGTACTTCAACTCACCCATGATTCAGTTCTGAGAGTTGAAAATGGTTCTCAATTCACCATGGATGTAACCCTTTAAGGGATCCAAAGAATTGGCTAGTCCACAAAAGTATGGTTTGTTGTAAAGACATTTGGTATCCATATTTGGTATTCAATTCACCAAGGTAAACTGTAACCTAAGAATTGACTAGTCCTGAGCAAACGGCTACAGGTAAAGACAAGTCAAATCCGTTTATAGTTGCTGATTTGCTAATAAATCAGATGGTTATCAATGTACCATGGTCTAACACACCTAAACATTGGCTACTCCAGTAGTGATGGCTATTGGTAAAGAGACATCAAATCCATTAATTTTCAATGATTCACCTCTCACAGGAGTTAACACACCTGGATGTGATGAGAATAGTATGAAACTTAAGTGATTTGATGTACATATTGTCATAGTAGCAGTCAAGCTCGAGTGAATGTCACGGTAACCAGTTTACATATTTTGAAGATGCAGTCCTATTGCTGCTGAACTATCGAAGTTGCTGCTGGACGTTATAGGTGTTGGAATCTTGCAGGTTATAGATGTTGATGCTGGTTACTAATTATTGCTGCTGCTAAATCGCAATCCTCAAGCCTGAGAAGTTAAAGCTATATCACGTTGGAATCTTGCAGGTTAACCTAGTCAACCTCAAGATTAGGGGAGGATTGTTAGGATCTCTGAGAAATAAGAATTTCTCATTGCTGCCGATAGTGAAGCTGGTTCCTGCCGATAGTTATTCATTGCTGCTGCGGTTGGTTCCTGCCGATAGTTTAAGTTTGTTTCTGCCGATAGTGTTTATTGCTGCGGATATTATTGTTTGTTATCCGTATGTTTAGTAAGGTTGTTAGATTTATTTTTAGAAGAGATCATGTTTATCTCTTCACACGTTTTCTTGTAAGACGGGTTAGGGTTAAGGTTTCTTATCATTATAAAAGAAACATCCCGTCCATGAGTTCGATGTACCTTTATCGATTACAATATTCAATTACATAATTCTTAGTTCATAGTCTGATCCATAGAGGATCATTGTCTTTTCTTCTTTAATATTCTTGTTGTTTAGTTTCCGCATAAACACAAGTCTTACACCTAGAGGTTCTCGTTTAACCAAGCTCGAAGTACTCGATCCTACAAACCTAGCTTTTCCCATTGGAACGCTAGCATTGCGTGTGTACAAGAACGGGTGACAAGCTTCTTTTAGCTTGTGGTGATTTTGCCCTATTCGACTAACCCTAGTCGATCCATACCATAAACCCTTATTGGGGTTTATCTTGTTCTTGTAGATCTGATTCCTTGTTCTTGCTAGGAATCAAAAAGGTACGCTTTCTATTTAATTTTTAGTTAATTAATTTACATGTTATGTAGATCTTTCCGCTGCGTATACTTGTGATGATTATGTGTTTATAGTATTTGTATGATTCACATATTCCAACAGTGGCATCATGAGCCGGGTTTTTAACATGTAATTAATTACTAAAAACCTTAAAAATTGAATCTTTATAGATACATGCAATGTTTAGCTAGGGTTTTTATTTTTATAAACCCTAATTTGTAAAAATTGGGTCGACACCCATTATTTATTTTTTAGGGTTTTAGTTTTTTGATTAAAACTTGTAGAAAACCCTAGGTTTGTATGCAATTTTTAGGGAATAATTAATGAATACCTTATATGATGTCATTAATTATTAGATTGCGTACTATATAGGCTTGTAAATATGTGTTACATGATTTTTAGTGCTATATGGGATCCATGACAAAATCTTGCATGTTTTGTCATGGAATGTTTGTTGATTTAATTGCTACATGATTTTTAAGATAAATCTTAAATTAGGGAAGACCCTAATTTATTAATTAAAATTGGTTATGTGCAATGTGGTATCTAATTGATCAAAACTTACGCGGCCAAATTTATTTGGTATCTGTGGTCCATTGGGTACAATGAGCTCGAAAACCAATGGGAGTTTTATTGATTAGATACATTAAAATTCACATAGATAATTAATAGGATTTATGAAAAAGGTTTGCATGTGGCTACATGATATTGTTAATGATCATATATGTGTTATTGAGTGTTTATTTATTTTTTATAAATTACTTGTTCTTTGTGTGTTTAATTATGATGGATTGTAACAACAAAGAGGGTAATTTTTCAAATAAAAATAAATGAACCTAATAACTATGAAACCTTTGTAGTAAACTATTTAATTGCCAAGTCTTATGTGCCGACAGTGGTTCGCTTCGCACGATAATTTGCTCCCAGGCGAGACTAGCAATTAATAATTTACTAGATAAATGTTTTAAGCTTTAAATCTTAAAGTTTTTTAATTGATTGATGCGACTGTACAAAAGTGGTCGAAGCGGCGGACCTAATATTGACAAACTATAAAGTGGGTATAAGGAGGCTTGACATTAAATTGTCATCCGAAAGGGGCGCGTTTTTAATTAGCTTCGGCGGACGTTTGCCCCTCCGCTCGCCTGTGCGTCAATATTAGACTTAACAAGTACACCATGATAAAGTACAAAGCATCTTAAGGCAATGTTGTAAGTTTCTCAACGCCATCAATTAAAATTTTGTTGATTTTAAGCTGCGAATTGGTAAATGGTTTTTGTAGAAAACATATGATACAAAGATGAATGCATGACATCTTTGTACATATTTTTTGATTTCACACATCAAAATTTTAATACCCTTTAAAATTTAAGTAATATGCCGACCAATTAATACGGAAACACCTAAGATGACATTCTACCATTGCTAGCAGCCTCAGCTGATGTAATGGTTTTCAAAGAATGGTAGTCAAAAGGGGTAAATTGAGCACTTTCATTGCTAGCAGCCTCAGCTGATGTGATGAAACGGCATCAATTTACACGTTTCTAAATTGGTTAACTTAATTGAGCACTTTCATCACTAGCAGCCTCAGCTGATGTGATGGAACGGCGTCAAGGCATAAAGATTTGGGGATGAAACATGTTTACATTTGCAACTGATGTTGGCAAAATAATGTAAGTCCCATGATTCTAGGAATTGCAATTGTATATTGGCAATTGAGTGTAGCTCTACCTTATTGAGTACTTTCATTGCTAGCAGCCTCAGCTGATGTGATGAAACGACGTCAATTTGGATCCTATTTTTCAATAAAATTAAATGGTGAAATTTTATTTACCGTGGGTGTTTAATTTTCTTGAAAAATTATTATCGAAAATACAAAAATTGAATTTTGCAAATTCTTTTAATGTATTTAATGCAACGTTAAAACCGTAAATATGGAACATTCTTTTAGTAGTAAATTGATCTGCACCCGTAGGGGTTTTGGATAGAGTCAATTTTTACTGAAAAGAATAAACCAAGTCTACTTTCCGTGTGAAGAGTAAAACTTAATCCTATTCCTTTTCATGAATGAGAAAGGTATAATAGGATAATTAGAATTGTCTAAATTCTAAGAAATAACTCATGGCGAATTTCTTAAGAAATTGCATGGTTAGGAGTTATTAAATTAGAAGCTAGACTAATTACCGCGAAATTGGTAAAAGGTAAACTAGAATGTTTGACCTAGTTGTTATGCTTTAACCATTTAAAGGTGCTACATACCATGATGGGGATGGTAGACCTAACTAAGGAAGAAATTGCATACCCAATTCTTTCAAATTAATTTCATTGATGGATATTCCATCAGTGACAAAAAGTAGAATACATTCTTTGAAGTACCTTAGTAATGTTACGTAAGGGATTCATCAAAGATGTAGGAAAGTAAACAGCACGCTATTTGTTTTTACTGGTTATGCAACACTTACAATGTTGTCAAACCCAGTGGGAGCATTGTGTTGTAATTACTGAATAATGAGTTCATGTAGTGATCTTAAATTCAGTGGGAGCTACAAGTCTGGTAGTAACCCGGATTATCTCTAGAATTTCCTGAGATAAAATACTTTCCAATTATAGACACTTGTGGTATTAAGGATAGTCGTGTACGTTTCCTTACTAGACGAGGTGATTCTGTATCTACTTATATCTATGACACAAATCATATTGGTCACATAAGCAACCGATTGGCGTGTTGTTTATCTGATAAGTGATGTTGTTCCATGCACAAATGGGATAAATCTTATTGTGTGCAAGCAACAACATAAAGGAATATGATTTCAAGGGTTCTATTGACTGCAAGGTCAGAGATTGATGTTCTAATGTGTTTTATACACATTCTAATTTATAGAACACTTGGAGTTAATATCTACTTTCATTACTAGATATTAATGACAAGGTAAATTACATACTTTCATCATTGCAGCCTCAGCTGATGTGATGAAACTATGTTAATTTACAAGCTTCTAAAATTAGATAATTATTAGAACAAGTGTCGATATGATAATAAGACTACTTCAAATTTGAATATTTATGTATTATTGCAATGACATAAATAAATGAAGTAATCTTATACTACTTCAAATTTGAATATTTATGTATTCTTGGAATGACATAAATATATGAAGTAAATAAATTAACTTGAAATAATATTGAAACCAAGTTGTGGTGTTCATGATTACTTAAGTTATGCATATTTATATTTATTAGATATAAATATGAAGTCTTTTTGTTGTAAGACTTATAATAAAGTAAAACGTTCACTTGTTATGTTTTTAATTAAGACATATACAAGAAGTCATTGAGTTGATCAATGATTTGTAACGTAGATTGGGATTATAACAGTTTATGTTTTTTTGGTAAGACATAGATATTAAGTGGCTTGGACAATAAGGCACTTATGTTATAAAGTATGCAATTGGCTTGGAAAATCCATTGTACCATTAAAGTGATTTAGTTGGTAAATAGGTAAGCCAAAACGATATACATTCATCTTATATATTGTAAGAATGACTTACAATATTAATCCTAATGAAATACATAGTGTTTATGGTATGTTCTATTAGGAGAATCAAACTCTTGTTATATTGTTTGATTAAGATAACTGTATCTTCTATTCTTCCTAAAGATATCAAGGTTATAAAATTGAGTATGAATTGGATATACTCAATTAGACTCCAACCTAGAAGATCAATAAGACACCATTTATTATGGAATGTGTTTAATCACATTAAGTCTTAATATTGAAGTTCAGAATTTGTTAAACTGCTTGATGAGTAGGTTATTAACAAATTAAGGTTAGGAACTGTCAATATGTAATTGTAAAGTCCCAAAAGAGAACAATGTTTGTGTTGCTCTAATTGCTAAGCATTTATAGGTAATCTATAAATTGCAAAAGGCGAGTTGGAGTTTTATATTCAAAAGATAATAATTACAAGATCTTCTAAATACGCTAGCAAAATCATAATGAGGATTTAACATGTTAGTATTAAATCTCAAGATGATGAAATTCTTATTCATAGATCCGCAAGGATATCTCAAATATTTATAGAATATGTTGAGGGTTATGAGTTACAGGATCATGGTATGCCTGTTAAAAATTACAAATGTTTATTTGGCAAATTACTCATACTATGAATAATAAGATGCAGTCCAAAAAGACAACTAGTTTGGAAACGTAGTTGATCTTAAACTCTATAGTAACACTATAGAAAGGAAATGAATTTCTACAATGGAAAAGAAAATCCTAGAGATTTAAATTCTTGTGTAGAAATCATATGGACAAAATTTGTATACATATTTAATATGTGAAAAGATTATCAAACACACTTAAGCAATTAAATGTGATTGAAATTCTTTCTAAGCACATTAAATATATAAAGATTATGATTGTCATTATTAGTTTCATTTATATGAAATTAACAATGGAATATAAAAACTCTTTCTTGGATAATTACTTGTGCGAGGACGGAAAGTAATTGAAAGGAGTTTTGAATTCAAATAATCTTTAGCAGTATACAAAATGCAAATCATTTGTAAATGGATTAATGCATGCATCTAAAAGATATACTTATTTTAGTTATTAAATCTAGTTCTGATTTATAATTAAATAAAATATTTCTTAATATTCCTAAAAGCTAGTGGGAGTGATATATTTATTTTCTTATTTCATATATGTTGAATAACATATAGGAAGTAACATTCTATTAACATTTATATGTTAAGTCTTAGTTTGGAATGAAACTTCACATGGAAATTTAGAAAATAAAACCTTGGAATATATGTTTATTTGATTATAAGCATAAGCGGTAATAATAACTGATTCTAAAAAGAACATGATATACTATTAGAATAATCTAGATAGTAACATATCTTTGAAAAGATATGACATGAATAAATCTAAGGTTGACGAAAGAATTATTCATGTAAATCATGTTGCTTGTTGTATCATGCTTGAATAAAAGATGATTGACAACACTAATATCTAATTATGATTATTAGATAGTTAAGTGTAATGGATATGGTTTAGAATTTACATCCTCAGCCTGAATTTGCTCCAAAATTCTAAATACAGGCCGTATGACAAGTTATTGCTTGATTGATATTGTGGTCAAATCTTGAAGGATTTGAAGATGTCAAACATTACACGATGAATGATAAAAGTTTACGGAACTTTAAAAGAGCATATTGTTGTGTTGATACAATAATGCAAGTAAGATTGAGATGACACTCAATACTAGTCATGGTGGAAGCTCATCCTTATTAGGAGACCATGTATACTAGTTATGCTCAATATAAGCATAGTTGCATTATACATAAAGAATTAGAATACTTTAACTACAAGGTTTGGTAGTCATAAATTCGTGCATGAGGATGCCACGCATTTTATGAAGTATGTGGCAATATCTAGATAGATGAATGCACACATACAAGAATTTCATTATTGAAATAAGTATTCTCAAAATTCTGATCGATCAACATTAGTTGATTTATGCCTTGTCAACAAGTATGTGGAACATGACTTGTGGCATAATTCATTAATGAGAATTATCATGCATTAATCTAGTTAGTATTTGAATAATGGATATTAAAGCAATTATTATTTTAATGAAATAAAGTGTGGATAACGTTTATTCTCATTTATAATATTGTATCCTGTATTTGCATGTTTAAATCCGTGAATAACTTATGTTATTCTAAATTGTCTGTTGTCAATTAATGATATGGGAATATCATTAAATAAAGACAAATGTGAGGATTGGTAGAAATTACTGTAAGGTTGAGACACCAATGTCACATGATATTCAATATTGGATAAATTTAATATAGGACTTATCCCAACTACATGATTATACTTTGTGGATCGTCGTCATTAAGTAAATCATGAATATTTATCCTCAGACTTGAGATACCAGGTGACTGCCGAGGATGTAGCTCATTTTCTGTAAGATAGTCTAACGCTATCCGTAAAAGGTAGTTATAAGGGCTATTTTTCGAAGGTGATGCAAAGTTCGAGGGTCACGCTCGTAGTCAATAAAGGATTTGTTCCTTCAACTTTGTGTTGAAGTTTAATACTGCTCGGCCACTCGTAGGGTTGACAAGATGTTTGCGTGGCCACGCCCAAAGTCTATCTGAAAGACGTTCAGATGTTTTGGTAATCTTGATCAATTAAGTATAAACGAGAAACTATTGTTAATTATGGAATGACCGAGATCCATATCCATATTAACGCGGTATTAGAAACAAAATGATAAGTATGATGATAATATCATCACGTGGTTTTTCCAGGAAAACCATACTCGGATCGAGCTGGGGGCATTGGGATCTGTTAAGCTAGACTAGCCCATGTCATTACGATATTAATGAATATCCAAGTGGGAGCTGTTAGAGTTTGTGGATATAAATTAATATGTGTATGTCCGGTTTCGAACCCGAGACTCGGGATTGCACACAATACGTAAGAGTTCCAATGGTTTGAATAAATTAAATATATTTTATATTTATATTTATTCATTTCACAAAACAAATACTTAACGACAGTTAGTACTTAACGGAGTTAGCAATAACGGTCGTTAAAGGACTAACTATGAAAAAGGAAGAATGAAGGATCTAGAACCCTTGCTTGGGCTTAGATTCGGCCGACATACCCCTAGGGGTTTATGGGCCGGTTTTTGGTTGTCTTGGGGAGCAAGATATGTGTTGCCTATAAATACAATTCATTGTATTCATTGTTTCACTAATCTTGAATCCCCTACAAGCCAAATTTCTCTTCTTCTCCTTCTCCTAGCATAGAACCGTGATTGGCCTCAAACAGTCAACTTAAATCAACCACGGATGTGGTCAAATAAAGTCAAACCAATTGAAGACAACTACCAAGGAGTACAGAGTATCCCCGGGTCGTTACGTCCCAGCGAGGTGTGAAATCTGAAATAAAACGAATCTGTGATCGGGCGATAATTGAACGGAAAAGGTTGTGAGTGATTAAACTAAAGAAATATAAAAGGAAATAGCTTAAAGAAGCTATATGAACAAGAACGTGAAAACAAATTAACTAGAAACGTTTAAAACTAAAAAACGCGTACGTTTAATTTAAATTACGTAAACGTACGAAATAAAACGTGAGATTTGATAAATAAAAGGCCTACGGATATGAAAATTATATTTTTACAATCCTAATAATAAAAGAAAATTATTGGAAAAAGAAAATTATTTATTTGACTTATTAATTAATTATTATTAATTAAAAACTATTTTTAACTATTAAATAATTACCTAAAAAGTAAGAAAATAAGAAATAAACCTAGAAAAATGTAATTATGACTTAGATAAATCCAAAATATTATAAAACTTATTTTAAAACTGAAAATATATTTATTACACTTTTTATCTAATTATTATTAATTAATTACTATTTAATAATTATTTAAACTATTTTAAATTATAATAAATACTAAATAAACAAAGAAAAATCTGAAACTTTTTCTATAAATATTAAATAAGTACAGAAACCTAAGAAAAATATAAAAATGAAAAGTGCTTATTGAAAAAGCAGAAAAATAAGCCAAATGGCTTAAATAGAAGCTATCACTTTTTTTATATTTGGATTTTCTTGGTTTTTCTTTTACAAATCTATTTAACTACTGGAAATAACAAACTTTAATGAAGATAAGATCAATGGAACTCAAAAATAAGCATTTGGGAAGCTCAAGAGCTTATAAGCCAAGGCTTATGAGCTTGGATTTTTCAAATCAAGCTAAAAGCTTGAATATAAGCTAAAAGCTATTGGACAAAGCTAAAATGGACTGAGATACTTGCAAATGATCTAAAGGAACAAGGAAAAGCTAGGCTATAAGCCACAAAAGCTTAAATAAGCCAGAATCAAAAATAAGGTTGCTGATGTGCAGGGTGCACAGGGCAAAATTGCCCTTTTGCAGGCCTTGATTTGAGGGCTTAAAAAGGTTCTAAAATTCAAAACAAAAATACAAGCTTGGGGACAAGCTGGGTGAGCTTATTTGTGCATGAGAACAGCTTGTGAGGGCCTAAGATGAGTTAGCTAAAAATCTGACAAGGTCCTATAGAAACCACAAAAACCAATTTTTGAAGTCTGCTGTGCAGACTTGTGTGCAGAGTTGATTGCAGACCAAGGGACCAAACCAATCTTTGGGAATACTCTAAATAGGCTAAATGGAACTCAGATAAGAAAAGTTTGAGGGCCAAAAGGGCTTGTGGCTGATGATAGCTTATTTGGTCTATATGAGGGCTGAAATTACCACAGATGGTACAAAAGTACTATATCTATCTAAATGGCTAATTGGGACTTGAAATCAGCTTATAAGGAGTATAATAAGCTGATTCAAAGTTGGACTTTAGGTAATTGTACAGTAAATCCTAGATTTGACCCATTTGATTTCTTATGCCAAACAGCCCTTTCAAGGGACTGTTTTGGTGCTTTCTACTGAAACAGGTTATTTAAGCTAGGATATTTGACAAACTAAGTTTACTAAACTTATTTAAGCACTAATATGTATTTAGAAACAAAAGTGAGCTTATTAATAAGCTGTTACTGATTTTGGTCTATTTATGGCTTAAAATTAGATTATTAAGCAAAATGAGACTAGTAACTATCAAATATAGAAAAACTGATGAAATATAACTAATAACTATTAATAAGCTGTAAATAACAAAAATAAGCTAGAAATAAGCTGATGTACAGTAAATAGGAATTAAATGAGAAAAAGAAAGGAAAGCTTAAAAAAATAGAAAAACTTGCTTACAACTGAAATGCTTATGAAATATGATAAAATGATCACCCAACAAGCTCAGCTTGTTAGTTTTAACCCAGAACCCTCAAAAGCTCATCCATACCAGCTTATTTGACCAAGTAGCTTATTTGACCAAGCTTTGACCAAACTTTGACTTTTTTCCAAATTGAAATTAGAACAGCAGGAACTTCTTAACACTCTTGAATTATTACTAATAAACTCAGAAGAGCTTATTCAAATACCTTTTACAGCTTAAACAATTAAAAACAGAGATCATCACTTTTGGCGGGAATTTCTGTTAAGCTTTAAAACTTGAAATCACTTTAATTAAAAGATCAAATTACAACTTAATTTACTTCTACAACTTGTAAATTACATAACCCAGAAAAGAAATTACATGAAACTATCTATTCGACATTTAATTAAAGAACTACACTACTCTAAAATCTACTACTCTTCTCTCTGCTTCTTGGAGCTCTCTTATACTTCTAATATCTTCCATGGGACCCTCTGAGTGAATCCCATCTATCCATTTGCCTCAATTAAATCCAATCGTCCATGTGTAATTTTAGGCGACAAAGTCTTTTGAGCAGGTTTTAACAATTAAGGAATTTTGGGAGGTTATGTGAGGTGGAGGGGTGAGCTGGGGGGATAAGGTGGAAGGGTGAGGTGGTAGCAGGTGGCCAAAACCATGGTGGTTTTGTGACTCAGTGTGTGGGAGAGAAGGAGGGAAAAGGAAAATGGGGTAGTGGGTTTGACCAGGGAGTTGACCCGGTTTTATTATTTAAGGTTGGTTTGGGTCGGGTTTGGGCTTTGGGTTTAGTTTAGGATGGGCTGGGTTTGTTATTTATTTTGGGTAATGGGTTATTTAAGGGTTTAGGGTCCGGTTGGTTAAGTAGTATTTTAAGCCCAAGGACCAAAAGTGTAAACTTGCTGAAAGTTGAGGGGTTTCATTTGGCATTTTTCCAAACTTTATTCAAGGACCATTATTGCCAATTGTTTGATAACCAAGGACCAATATTTGATAATTTCCAAAATTAAAAATTCCCAGGGACCAAATGTGTCAGGTTTCAAAGTTGAGGGACCTGATTTGCCAATTTTCCAAACTTATGATCCAAGGGTATTTCTTGCCAAGTTTCATTTACCAAAGGACCCTGAATGTTAATTTTCCAATTTTAAATATCCAGGGGTGTTTTATGTCAATTTTGAAACTCGAGGGACTAGTTTTGCCAATTATGCAAACATTGATTGCTTTTTCAATTGTTTTCAATCCTTTTGCATTTGAAATACACAAAAACACATTTCAATGATATTTGTAACATTTATATGGTTATTTGTGTGCTTTTGGTCGTTTTTGTGGGTTTAAACAATATAAAATATATGTGTATTTAGACACATATCAAACCGATCGGCCAATTTTTAATACCACTAGGTATTGCCGATCTTAGTAGTGCTTGCAAGTGTTTGGTTTGTATTGTGATTCTTGAACCTAGTTTTTCCCATTGGAACGCTAGCATTGCGTGTGTACAAGAACGGGTGACAAGCTTCTTTTAGCTTGTGGTGATTTTGCCCTATTCGACTAACCTTAGTCGATCCATACCATAAACCCTTATTAGGGTTTATCTTGTTCTTGTAGATCCGATTCCTTGTTCTTGCTATGAATAAAAAATGTACGCTTTCTATTTAATTTTTAGTTAATTAATTTACATGTTATGTAGATCTTTTCGCTGCGTATACTTGTGATGATTATGTGTTTATAGTATTTGTATGATTCACATATTCCAACAGTGGACTTAATAACTATGAAACCTTTGTAGTAATTTTATTTATTGCCAAGTATTATGTGCCGATAGTGGTTCGCTTCGCACTGTAATTTGCTCCCAGGCGAGACTAGCAATTAATAAATTACTACATAAAATTGTTTTAGCAAGAAAATCATATTTTTTTAGTTGATTGATTGCGACTGTACAAAAGTGGTCGAAGCGGCGGACCTATTATTGACAAACTATAAAGTGGGTATAAGGTTGGTTCGCATTAAATTGTGACCTTAAAGGGGCGCATTTTTAATTAGCTTCGGCGGACGTTTGCCCCTCCGCTCGCCTGTGCGTCAATAATAGACTTACCAAGTACACCATGAAAAAGTACGAAGCATCTTAAGGCAATGTTGTAACTTTCTCAACGCCTCAATTAAAAACTTTGATGATTTGAGCTACGAATGAGTAAACGGTTTTATTTTTTTGAAAACATATATGATACAAAGATGAATGCATGACATCTTTGTACATATTTTTTTGATTTTACACATCAAAATTTATTACCCTAAAAATTTAAGTGATATGCCAACCAATTAACACGGAAACACCTAAGATGACATTCTATCATTGCTAGCAGCCTCAGCTGATGTGATGATTCAAAGAATGAAGTCAATAGGGGTAAATTGAGCACTTCCATTACTAGCAGCATCAGCTGATGTGATGGAACGACGTCAATTTACACGTTTCTAAATTGGTTAACTTAATTGAGCACTTTCATTACTAGCAGCCTCAGCTGATGTAATGAAACGGCATCAAGGCATGAAGATTTGGGGATGAAACATGCTTACATTTTGCAACCGAGGTTGGCAATATAATGTAAGTCCCATGATTTCTAGGAATTGCAATTGATAATTGGCAATTGGGTGATCCCGTACCTTGTTGAGTACTTTCATTGCTAGCAGCCTCAGCTGATGTAATGAAACGACGTCAATTAGGATCCTAGTTTTCATTGAAAATTAAATGGTTTTTTAACCAATGGGTGTTTAATTTTCTTGAAATGTTTATTATCGAAAGTACTAACTTTTGAACTTTTTTCTGTAGAAATGGCCCAACCTGGAAACTCGTCAAACTTAACCTCTTGTTTCAAGATGATGCTTGAAAAAGAGAAATTGACTGGGACTAAGAATTTCAACGATTGGTATCACAATCTAAGGCTTGTTCTTAGGATTGCCAAACGTTATGAATGTCTTAGTGAGCCCCTTCCGGTTGCTCCTCCTACTAACTCGTCTAATGAAATACTTAGGCAGTTCAATGAAGCATATGACAAGCACAATGATGCAGCTTGTCTCATGCTATCGGGAATGGAAACTCAGCTGGTAAAACAGTTTGAGCAATATGGCCTGAAAGACATGATTGAGGAACTGACACGCATGTTTCAGAAACCTCCCATGGCTGAATTGTATGATGTACTTGACAACTTAGGCAAGTGCAAGCAGGAAGCAACAACACCCGTAGGTACTCATGTGCTTGAAATGAAAGGTTATCTTGACCAGTTGGATGCACTTGAATGCGGGTATGCGAAAGATGTTAAAGTTGGCCTCATCAATAGATCCCTCAATGAGGAATTGTATGGTGAATTTGTTCGCAACTTCAACATGCCTTGCAAGGGGAAGACAACGTTTTCTGACTTGCATGCATTACTCATTGATTATGAGAAAGGACTCACTAAGAAAGCTCCTACACCTGCTACACCTGCTGTGATGGCAATTAGAGGTGGTAGAGTAGCTAAGCCCGGTAAACCGAAGCATGTGAACAAGAAAGGAAAGGGCAAAGCTGACAAGGGCAAGCAAATTGTGACTTATCAGCAAAAGCCAAAGAAGCAGAATCCTCCTCCCAAGAAGGATCATCCTAAAAAGGATATGGCTGCTTGTCACCACTGCAATACTCCTGGACATTGGAAGAGGGACTGTCCATTGCTACTTGAGGAGTGTCGCAAGAATAAGAATGCCAAGGCTGGGCAGGGCGCCAGCACTTCAGGTATTTTTACGGTTGAATTATTTTCTTTTCCTCGTAAGCAAAATGTCTGGATATATGATACAGGATGTGGTACTCACATTTGTAATACATCGCAGGGGCTTAGAGGAGCGAAGAAGCTGAACTATGGGGAATGCTACTTGTACGTGGGAAATAGAATACGTGCAGCAGTAGAAGCCATAGGGACTTTTGAGCTAGTTTTACCTTCTGGTTTAATTTTAGTGTTGAACAATTGTCATTACGCACCTTCTATTGTTAGAGGTGTCGTTTCAGTTTCTTTGTTATTGGATTTGGGTTTTAAGCATACTTTTAATGATAATGGAATTTCTGTTTCTTTAAATTCTGTTTTTTACTTTAATACTGTTCCATTAAATGGTGTGTCTGAAATTGACATGGAGAACCATGTATCCAATAGAAATAATTCTATGTATAGCATCGGAAATAAGAGAGTCAAGTCTAACTTGGACTCGTCTTATTTATGGCATTGTCGCCTTGCCCACATAGGCAAGAAACGCATGGAAAAGCTGCTAAGTGATGGGCTTTTACCTAATATCAATGATGATTCAGTTGATAAATGCGAATCTTGCATATCTGGGAAGATGACGAAGAAACCTTTCCATAGCAATATGGAAAAGGCTTCGGATCTACTTGGATTGATACACACGGATGTGTGTGGTCCACTTAGACATGTGTCGAAACGCGGTGCTAACTACTTCCTAACCTTTACGGATGACTATAGTCGTTATGGTTGTGTTTATTTACTTAAACACAAACATGAAGTCTTTGAGACATTCAAGGTTTTTAAAAGTGAAGTGGAATTACAACTCGGTAAGAAGATTAAGGCTCTTCGATCCGATCGTGGTGGTGAGTATTTGAGCCAAGAGTTCAAAGATTATCTAGCTGAGTGTGGCATTGTCCAACAACTCACTTCTCCTTATACTCCACAACAAAATGATGTATCTGAAAGGAGAAATCGTACATTGCTTGACATGGTACGATCTATGTTTAATCTTACAACTCTTCCCTTATCCTTTTGGGACTATGCTCTTGAAAGTGTTGTTCGCATACTTAATATGGTTCCAACTAAGAAGGTTGATAAGACTCCATATGAATTATGGACTGGAAAAGCTCCCAACTTGTCTTACTTAAAGATCTGGGGTTGTGAGGCGTTTGTTAAACGTGACTCACCTGACAAGCTCCAACAAAGATCTGTTAAGTGCATCGTCGTAGGATACCCTAAGGAAAGAAGGGGTTACTACTTTTACTTCCCACCAGAAAATAAAGTCATTGTGGCTAGATATGGTGAATTCCTTGAGGAGAGTTTCTTGACTCAAGAATTTAGTGGGAGAGTATATGATCTTGAAAATGATCAAGAAGATGTGTCACCTTCTGAGAACACTAACACACTTCCTGTGGAACCTGAAAGTTTAGGTCCTCCACCTGAAGTAGAAGTGGTACCCGTCCGTAGGTCTTCAAGATCTACAAAGGCTCCTGAACGTCTATGTTTAAACATAGAGGATGAGGAAACTATACTATTGGATCACATTGATGAGCCAACTAGTTATAGGGCTGCCATTAATAGTCCTGAAAAGGACAAATGGCAAGTAGCCATGGATGGGGAAATGCAATCCATGAAAGACAATAAAGTCTGGATTGAAGTAGACCTTCCACCCAATGCTAAGGTAGTTGGGTGTAAGTGGCTCTTCAAGAAAAAGACTGACATGGATGGCAACGTACACACCTACAAAGCTCGTTTGGTGGCTAAAGGCTTTACCCAAACATACGGTGTTGACTATGAGGAGACCTTTTCTCCTCTGGCCGACATTAGAGCTATTAGGATTCTTATAGCCATAGCTGCCTACTATGACTATGAGATTTGGCAAATGGATGTCAAAACCGCCTTTCTAAATGGTCGCCTAGATGAAGACATCTATATGGCGCAACCTGAGGGGTTTGTGAATCCAAAATTTCCTGAGCGTGTATGCAAACTTCAAAGATCCATTTATGTATTGAAGAAAGCATCCAGGCAATGGAATAAGAAATTTGATGAGGAAATCAAGAAGTTTGGATTTACTCAAAATTTCGATGAGCCATGTGTATACCACAAAGTTAGTGGGAGTAACACTACTTTTCTTGTCCTATATGTTGATGACATATTAATCATGGGAAGTCATATACCAAGCCTTAATGAAGTTAAGGATTATCTTGGTAGTTGCTTTGCCATGAAGGATTTAGGAGAAGCAGCTTACATCCTTGGAATCAAGATCTATAGAGACAGATCTAAACGGTTAATCAGATTAAGCCAAAGTGCTTACATGGATAAAATATTGAAGAGATTCAATATGCAAAATTCCAAGAAGGGATATTTGCCCATGCAAGTGGAACACGGCTTATGCAGCGAAATGTGTGCTTCTACACCTGAAGAGGTGGCATACATGAAGAAAGTTCCGTATGCTTCGGCAGTAGGATCTATCATGTATGCAGTTAGATGTACAAGGCCAGATGTGGCGTTCGCTCAAAATTTGACCAGTCGTTATCAGCAGAATCCAGGGAAAGATCATTGGCATGCTGTTAAGAACATACTTAAGTATTTAAGGAATACTAAAGATATGTTTCTTGTTTTCGGGGGAAATCCAGACGCAGAACTGAATGTTACAGGTTTCTGCGATGCGTCCTTCCAAACTGATAAAGATGATATGAAGTCTCAGACGGGTTATGTTTTTGTCATAAATGGAGGAGCTGTGGACTGGAAGAGTAAGAAGCAGAGTACAACGGCCATGTCTGCTACAGAAGCTGAGTACATTGCTGCATCGGAAGCAGCACAAGAAGCTGTTTGGATAAGGAAATTCATTAAGGATCTTGGAGTGATGCCATCAATTGAATTACCTATAAATGTGTATTGCGACAACTCTGCTGCAATCACATTCGCCAATGAACCTGGAGTTATGAAAGGCGCCACACACTTTAAAAGAAAGTATCACTATGTTCGAGAACAAGTCGATGATGGTGAAATAAGAGTACTCAAAGTTCACACAAATAACAATCTGGCTGATCCTTTCACGAAGGCATTACCTAAGGAAACGTTTACTCGTCATGCTCAGGGTATTGGTCTTCGTTTAGCAGATAGTTTCATGTAAATCTATTGGATTAGTATTTTGATAGGGACGTGTAAACAATTATTATTTTAATGAAATAAAGTGCGGATAACGTTTATTATCATTATTAATATTTGTGTCCTATATTTGCATGTTTAAATCCGTGAATAATTTATTTATTCTAAATAGTCCGTTGTCAATTAATAATATGGGAATATTATTGAACTAAGACAAATGTGAAGATTGGTAGAATGTACTGTAAGGTTGAGACACCAATGTCACATGATATTCAATATTGGATAAATTGAATATAGGACTTATCCCAACTACATGATTATACTTTATGGATCATAGTCATCAAGTATATCATGAATATTTATCCTCAGACTTGAGATGCCAGATAATTGCCGAGGATGTAGCTCATTTTCTGTGAGATAGTCTAACGTTATCCGTAAAAGGTAGTTATAAGGGCTATTTTCGGAAATGATGTGAAGTTCGAGGGTTATGCTCGTAGTCAATAAAGGATTTGTTCCTTCAACTTTGTGTTGAAGTTTAATACTGCTTGGCCACTCGTAGGATTGACAAGATGTTTGCGTGCGCACGCCCAAAGTCTATCTGGAAGACATTAAGATGTTTTGGTAATCTTGATCAATTATGTATAAACGAGAAACTACTGTTAATTATGGAATGACAAAGATCCATATCCAAATTAACGCGGTATTAGTAACAAAAAGATAAGTATGATGATTAAATCATCACGTGGTTTTTTCCAGGAAAACCATACTCGGATCGAGCTGGGGGCATTGGGATCTGTTAAGCTAGACTAGCCCATGTCATTACTATATTAATGTTTATCCAAGTGGGAGCTGTTAGAGTTTATGTATAAATATTAATATACGTATGTCCGGTTTCGAACCCGAGACTCGGGATTGCACACAATACGTGAGAGTTCCAATGGTTTGAATTAATTAAATATATTTTATATTTTAATTATTCATTTCACTAAATAACACTTAACGACAGTTAGTACTTAACGGGGTTAGAGATAACGACCGTTAAAGGACTAATTATGCAAAAGGGAGTTAGAAGGATCTAGAAACCCATTGAATGGGTTGGGTCGGCCGAAACCCTCCCCATGGGCTTGGGTGGCCGGTTTTGTGGCTTAGGGAACAAGCTAGGTTTAGGCTATAAATACAATTCATTGTGTTTTGGTTTTCACCTAATCTTGAATCCCTAACTATAGCCAAACTTCTCTTCTCTCTTCCTCTTGCTAAGGCTAGTCGACAATTTTTATTCCCACTAGGGAATTCGGCTTGAGCCATTAGCATTAAAGTGTTTGGTTGTTAGTGATCTTGAATCTAGCTTTTCTCATTGGAACGCTAGTATCTCGTGTGTACAAGAACGAGTGACAAGCTTATTTTAGCTTGTGATTCTTGGAGGTGTTCGATCCATATATAATCCCAATTAGGGTTTATATATCTTGTTCTTGTTGAAAAGATTTCTTGTTCTTGCTAGGAATCAAATAAGGTACGTTTTCTTTTAGTTAATTAATTATATATTTATGATTCATTCTGCTACGTGATCTATACGGTTATGTGTTTATAGTATTTATATGATTCACAAAAACCAATACTTACAACATACAGTTTACAGCTAGTTTTGCCAAACATAAGTCTTGTGAAAATCAGCTTTACTCCGTATTTGTTTTAGTTGAAGATGTTCTTTTCTTTTCAGTAAGTGATTATTTTATATGTATTCTTTGTACTAGCTAATGCACAATATTCATAACTACTACCGTACTGTGTTTCGCACATCTTAAACTAGGTTTATTAAAACATTATTATATTATGTTTGGAAGTAACGAAGGACATCAATCGATTCAACTAATTGGATTAATTAGATGTTAGTTGTTTAAAGTCGTAGAGTCGGTAATGTCATTTTAGGTAAGTTTATAACTATTAGTCGGCATGGTCATGTAAGTATATATTACATCAGTACAAAATTTGTGACATATGTCGACTAAAATTACTAATAGTTTATTAAGTCTATAACATTTTATAATTGTCTATACGACTATACATGTATACATAGGCTGCATCTTGTATGGACAAATGAAGCGAATGAACCAAAATGAAATGGAGCGTCCAACTGAACAATCACTAAGTGAGCATCATTTTTCATAAATCATAACAAGGTGTTTTTAGTGCATACCTATTACTTATGCATATGATCTATTAGTTTTGTGCTTCTATACTACCACAGATTGTTTTTAGCTTATGTTAACTTTCCTGATAATATAATACCGAGGAGACTCTTGATACTCTCAAGCATGCTAATCATGCTCGCAACATTCAGAATAAAGCTTTTGAAGCATAATTGTTATCTTATGTTTTTCTTGGGCATTGTAATGTCTACGTAGTTCTAGTTTCTGGCAAATTTTTATTCATCAATATAACTAGCTATAATATTTATGCACGCACGAGTTGTAACATAAAATTTCAAAGTATTAAAAAGTTTAAAATTCACATACAAGTTTGTTAAAGTTTTGACATTTTCGTACATAAGTCTCAAAAAGGTAAAATATTGGTTGATGTTATTTTCATTTTTCCTAATTTATAAACATTATAGTTAAAACTGATTATCTGGTTATCTTTAATGATTAATAAAAAGAATAGAAGCAACCCAAAACACCAAAAACTTAATGTTATAAGTCTTGCTTTGTTTGGTGTGTAAATTACAACACTCTAGGTTCAAACTATAAGTATAACTAATAATTATATTTCAACTATATTTGTTTGGTGTGTGATTATAAGTCTTTCTTTCATTTTAAAATTATATAGGAATTTTGGAATCACAATTAAATAAATTTAAATTTAGCCGTATATTAATTTTATAACCTATGTACACACGTGTTATTAAATGCGGATTATGTTTAGAAAATGAATAATAATAATAATAATGATAATAATAATAATAATAATAATAATAATAATAATAATAATAATAATAATAATATTTGTTTTGGTTTTTAAGTATGACCGCATTTTGTTTTTAATGTTATCGTTTGAGTATTTTAATTTAATATTTTAACGTAACTTAAATTTAGTGAATATACGTGTTTACATATGTTATAATTAATCCAGCGCATACACTCAAATTTAGTGAATATAAGTGTTTGAGTGAATACACTAAATTTTTTTATTATGTTGAATTACGTTAAAATATCTTTAACAAATATCCTAATATAATTTATATTTTAACAACTACTTTATGTACCTTATATATAAATTTCTTAAAAATTATAAAACTTAAATATTTTACAGTTAAGTTCACAAAATTAGATTTAATATTAGACATTCTTTTTAAAAGTTTAAGGTTTAAATGTAGTTCTATTATAAAGTTTATTTACACTTAGTTCAAAATTATGTGTATATATATATATATATATATATATATATATATATATATATATATATATATATATATATATATATATATATATATATAAAAGGATGTCACAAGATCATATATATTTTCAATTTATTTTCCTACCGAATTTATCAAAAGTTTAGCAAGAACCATTTTTTTTTTTTTTTTTTTTTTTTTTTTTTTTTTTTTTTTTTGAATGACTTGTTAGTTGTTAGTGGTTCAAGTAGCAGTGACATCCAATTGAGCAGTATGTTGACCCTGAACTCCGCCTGTATTTCCTCCTATTCCGCCTGAAGGGGTAAAAATCTCGGGTGGGACTCGAACTTGAGACCTCCCCTAGCCATACCTCCCCTCCCCAATCCCATAAGGAATCTTAGTAACCAACTGAGCTAGCCCAGTTGGTTTTAGCAAGAACCAATTCAATTAACTTTTTTGTCAAAAAAAAAGTTCAATTCTTTCATTTGAGCTCTATTATTAGTAAATAAAAGAATTAATTGCTATAAAGTAACTTTCTCTTATTATATAAAGGATATACAAATTCGCCGTAAGAGAAGAAAAAAAAATGTTTAAAGTTGTATCACCGAAAGAGAGACATGTAAACACTAAACACTAACTATAGTTATACTTATCACAATATCACGTATTACATAAACGATGTTATATTATTTTTAGAATTCTTTTAGAAGATAAATATCATATATACAGTGTTACTAGTAACTATTAGAACATTATGGAACGAATAGGTTATATGTCATTTTCTCTATGTGCATGCGCATAAACATTTGCATGTGTGCGAAGCCAGCGGAGGCTTTGAACTAACAAGTAACAACCTGCAGTCATTATAAACTAAACCGTAGTATTGATTTTAAAGAAGTTTAAGTTAAGTTTTCTTAATTCGCTTGGAAAATTTGCTATATATGCAAGTTCATAAATTGGTTGAAAACATGAATAGCTTGCTTTGTATATATGATACACGTTGAAAGCACATGTCGTATAAAACATATTTGTATATGATATATGGAGTACAATTATTGTATACATGATTTAAGATCGTAAAACATCGATCACATTTTTTATTTTTTTAAAAAGAACTGCCTATATTTGTATACATAGAGTCCTATACTCCTATGTATTTACATGCAAAGAGGGCTTGTAAGGGTGGACCTAACTAGCTAGATGAGGACCGTTCTCTTTAGGAAAAGGTATAGTGCTTTCAAGCACCTTTTGATTACAAGTTTTCCCAACATTTATGGTCCTCAAATTGTTGTTAGATTGCTAAAAAGAAAAAGAACGTCTACATGCAAAATAGATGGTTGTCTGAGATAATGGCTTTTTCATAAAGTGGTTATTTCAACAAAATAAAGAGAACGTAAATTTAAACGAAATATGTTAAATAGGTGGATCCTAAAACGTACCCACATGTTTATGGTTTAAATACTACCAGCCAATTCTCCTGCAACTCGTTGCTAGTAGGTTTTTAATGAAATTGTCGTTCAAAAGAATTAATACAACCCGCATTGTGGTGGTACGGATTCCTAGCGAACCACCAAATATGACCACCAATTTGCCAAGTTAGTATGTGCGTTTGGCCAGAGATCACTTTGTTCCAAAGGGAGACTACGTCCGGATAAACATATATACATACATGAGCCAAGTGTGGAGTTAAGCATAATGATATGTCGAGTATGCTAGAGAAAGTATGTAATTTTGAATACATAAGATGATTATAAAGTTTAAGGTATCTAAGGCCGGCTATGCTTCAAACTCGCATCTTTCACTTGAATGTGTATCGAGTCATATCCTTGGCAAGGTATGACAAGGGTTGAGCCTGCCAATCGAAAGGTGGCAGGACATTGTGGGATATTGGCTCCGAGGTAAAGACAAGCCATCTCAAGCAATCTTATGTCCCATGCCATTACTTACGCCTGGTCCATAAGTTTCAGCCTTTCAGGTTGGTTCACTTCATTTGTGCGGCTAATTCCAAAGTGTCGACCGCTCATCGGTGGCACTACATAAAATTAAATACGGAACATATGACAAGTTATTGCTTGATTGATATTGTGGTCAAATCTTGAAGGATTTGAAGATGTCAAACATTACACGTTGAATGATAAAAGTTTACGGAACTTTAAAAGAGCATATTGTTGTGTTGATACAATAATGCTAGTAAGATTGAGATGACACTCAATACTAGTCATGGTGGGAGCTCATCCTTATTAGGAGACCATGTATACTAGTTATGCTCAATATGAGCATAGTTGCATTATACATAAAGAATTAGAATACTTTAACTACAAGGTTTGGTAGTCATAAATTCGTGCATGAGGATGTCACGCATTTTATGAAGTATGTGGCAATATCTAGATAGATGAATGTACACATACAAGAATTTCATTATTGAAATAAGTATTCTCAAAATTCTGATAGATCAACATTAGTTGATTTATGCCTTGTCAACAAGTATGTGGAACATGACTTGTGGCATAATTCATTAATGAGAATTATCATGCATTAATCTAGTTAGTATTTGGATAAGGGATATTAAAGCAATTATTATTTTGATGAAATAAAGTGTGGATAACGTTTATTCTCATTTATAATATTGTATCCTATATTTGCATGTTTAAATCCGTGAATAACTTATGTTATTCTAAATTGTCTGTTGTCGATTAATGATATGGGAATATCATTAAATAAAGACAAATGTGATGTAACTTCTCGTAATTTTCCCTATGAATAATAAATGCTAATAAATGATTAATAAATCATTACGTTATTTAATAAACATTTCTACTGGTAACAAAATTTTTTTTGTTATTTATGCTACACTATTTTAATCACAACGATACTTGTGATTACCTAGAAACGATGCTTACACACGAGCCTTGATAGTCTAAAAATCGCGAATTACTTAAAACAATTAACGTTTAATACTTAACGTCTATACGTTTCGTTAATTAACCAAACGTGATCAAATACATTCCCGAGCTCACGGAAAATTATCACGAATACTCAGTAAATATATTGGGCCTCGACCCAATACCCGAACGGACTGCTAAACCCATTGGGCCTCGACCCAATATTACTACAAACCGAACATGCCCTTAATATTTCTTTTCTTTTCTTAGCCCACCAACAAGCCCAATCACAAAACCAAGCCCAAGTTTTGTGTGTAAACTTTCGGTTTGGCTGCTCAACTATCGAACACTTTGGCCATTATACGAACGATCTAACTTAACAACAATATAATAATTTTTCACAACTCAATACTCGACCTAGCTAAGAATCGAGGGAAACAAACATCATACTCTAACTCGATCATTTACTTGCCTAAAATCTATCAATGTTCAACCCACTCGACATGTGATAAACACAACTCAAAATTTCACATTTTGGCCTAGTTGATTTTCGTATAACACTCAACGCAACCCAACACATATTTTGGCTAGCAAGTAAATTCGCCCAAGCTTTTATCAAACGAACCAAGCTAACAAACGACCCCTACATTTTTTGATCACGTCCAGAATGTGTTAAACACATGTAAATAATCGAACAAACCACAACTATAAACCAATACTTAGAAATTTTCATTTGTCTTCTTCTTCTTGATGTTTACCGCCGGCCAAGGATGCCACAAGCAACCATCATTTTGCTTAATCCTACACTCAAACTGTGACTACTCAATGACACCCTTACAACCCTCATCATTCTTCATCATTTCCTTCATACTAACTCTCAACGGATTGCCTATAAAATCACCCTCAATCATGCGGCATTCAACCATCCACAAACAAATCCAACTCAAAATATCTCTAAGTCTTTTCATTGATGAAACCCGCCTAGCCTAGCCTAAAGTTCGAGGCATTCGAGCAAAGCCAAGGACCATATTAAACTCGTTCCTATATCTTTGGAAGGTCAAGAATCGAGCTACGCAATTCTTTTGGCCTAACTCAGTCTCGACTTGGTGATACGCCCCACCTTTTGAGGTGAAGTAAGCACGTCTCAAACCATTCTCATTTTATTATTTTCATTTCTATCGCGAATCATGCCTTGCTTCGATGCAATATTTTGTCATTTATATTAACAACACACATAAGTAAATCGACACCTTAAATATTTGCTATACTAACTAACGAGAGCAACATTTATTCGAACCTTATATAAACATGCTAACCTTAAAAATTACACGTTCTAAGTCACATTGGCCCTACTCGACTCTTTTTAAAACACTTAGAATATTTTAGAGACTTTCAAAACTGTTTTTCACATGGCCAAGTCGCATGAACTTGTGCCTCGTATCTTTTTATTTCGACACTCAATGCATCTATTTTAAAACTTGAACTATTAGTTCACATGGTAAACTAATAGTCTACGTATAAAAATCACGCTAACGAGTTCATTTGATGATCTCTTGAGTCCCAAAGTAAAACTCACTCGCCACAGTTTTAAGAACTTAAAATGTGTAACGAGTGGGCTTAAAGCCCACTAAGCTATATTTAAGCATATCGTATAAGCTGGTCTTATAAGCTATCTTGTTATGTTTTTACAACCCTAAAGTGAACCCGTAACCAAGCCCAAACCCCCTCCAAAACCATTGGATCGAAAACCCATAATGGGTTACACATTTAGCTCGTTAAGAAGCCCATAAGCTTAAGAATAAGCTGTTAACCAATTGAAGCAATTTCGATAAGTTCCAAAAGCCATTTTAAACTTAGTTATGAAATAAAAATGATAAACTTTGATTTTTATAAAGTTCGGACTAGTTTTGCAAAAATATGCTAACCGAAGGACTAAAATTGTCAAATTGGAAACTTACGGTAAAAATTGTCATTTTTAACATCTTGTGATGAAAACTGTAAATTTAAGAACTTTTGGGTATAATATGTAAATATTAAATGTTTTGGACTTAAAGTGTAACAAAACTTAACCAAGGACTAACGGTGCAAATATTATGTCGTTAGGGTCAAAAGTGTAACTTTGTGAAACTTAAAGGTTATTTCAGAAATAATTATAAGTTTATATAATTATTTTATAAACTCGTCAATCGACGTTAACGACGCTATTTTCACTATAATTATATGCATATATATATTTATAACTTATATATATATATATATATATATATATATATATATATATATATATATATATATATATATATATATATATATATATATATATATATATATATATATATATATATATATAAACATAACCGCTTAACGAAACGTTAAACCTATAACGTAATATAACATCAACCAACTTTGATTTACTAACGACGGTTTCCTCATCGATCTTATATACTCCCGACAAACGAAAACTTACTCAAGAGTTATATATATATAATATATATATATATATATATATATATATATATATATATTATATATATATATATATATATATATATATATATATATATATATATATATATATATATATATATATATATAACTTTAGTTTTGAACTTTAAACATTTAAACACACATGTTTTAAATGTTACGAATTAATCATCAAATCGATAAAACCCTAAACGTTATGATTCGCGATAAACCAAACTTAGACTATCAAACCACTAAAACTTGCCATATATTATTTAGGTCGTGTGTTGAAGCCGTTTCCTTTCATCGTTTGAGTAACGATACTACTACCACTACTGTACTACAAGGTGAGTTCATAGCCCACACTTTAACTTTTAAATCTTTTGTGGGGAGATACATGCTACAAACCTGAACACAAACTTTTTGTATGCTATGACTGTTATTATTATTGCTTAAGTAGCTATTGCCAAAAGTCCCTCAATCATGAACCTTAATCACTTACGAGTGAACGTAAATAATTGTGAATAGATCTATTTGGGACTGACAATCCCCGTATGGGTCTGCTAGGATGAGCCACCCAGGCGCACTTTATTTGAACAAACTTATGGGTTATTGGCAAATACCCATCCCGAGGGCCTATATACTTTACATCATATTTGATGCCCGTTAAGCGTTGCGTGTCATGAGCTTAATGCAATAATAACTTGATTTTAACTTGTGTATACGAAATTATTTTTTTTTCGAAATTAAGCGACCTTTTTCGAAATTAATTTTTTTTTTTCGAAATTAATTTTTTTTTCGAAATTATTTTTTTTTCGAAATTATTTTTTTTCGAAATTAATTTCGAAAAAAAATAATTTCGAAAAAAAAAATAATTTCGAAAAAAAAATTAATTTCAAAAAAAATTAATTTCGAAAAAAATAATTTCGAAAAAAAAATTAATTTCGAAAAAAAATTAATTTCGACAAAAAAAATTAATTTCGAAAAAAAAATAATTTCGAAAAAAAATTAATTTCGGAAAAAAATTAATTTCGAAAAAGGTCGCTTAATGTGTGAAAAGTTAAGAAAATAGGCGAAAACGTATGAAAACGTAAGAAAACTAACGAAAACGTAAGAAAAATGGTCAAACTAACCGAAATATTGGTCTAGGGACTAATTCCTTGACGAAAAACGGTCAAACTAACCGATATAGTGGTCTAGGGACTAATTCCGTGACGAAAACGGTCAAACTAACCGAAATAGTGGTCTAGGGACTAATTTCGTGACGCCAGACTAACGACAAGGACCATTTTGTAACATTTTTTAACCAAAATTCAACAAAGTAACCTAATTCAACACACCCGTATACATTAGTAACCTAATTCAACAAAAACAAACTATAGTAACCTAAATCAAATTTTAGGCAAACTATAGTGACCTCTGGATGTATTAACCTTATATACATTAATACATACATGAGCCAAGTGTGGAGTTAAGCATAATGATATGTCGAGTATGCTAGAGAAAGTATGTAATTTTGAATACATAAGATGATTATAAAGTTTAAGGTATCTAAGGCTGACTATGCTTCAAACTCGCATCTTTCACTTGAATGTGTATCGAGTCATATCCTTGGCAAGGTATGACTAGGGTTGAGCCTGCCAATCGAAAGGTGGCCGGACATTGTGGGATATTGGCTCCGAGGTAAAGACAATCCATCTCAAGCAATCTTATGTCCCATGCCATTACTTACGCCTGGTCCATAAGTTTCAGCCTTTCAGGTTGGTTCACTTCATTTGTGCGGCTAATTCCAAAGTGCCGACCGCTCATCGGTGGCACCATGAACGGACCTTAGTGGATTAGGGAGGGCTACGACCCTCCCAAAACTTGGAGGTTTTACTTATATTTACTTAAAGAAAATACAACTTTAAGCCTCCCAATAAAATTTAGTAAAATGTACTATATTAAATGTTTTAATGTATAATACATCTATTATTATTCTAATGATATTTCTCTTTAATCATTAAAAGAATTTATATATTAGGCAAAAGGCAAAAAAATTTCTCTAAAAAGCGACAACTATCTCACAATATATACATCACAAACTATCTCATATATCCTAAGCAAGACTCGAACTCACAGTCATTTGATTGATGAGCTTTTTACACAAGAGATACTATTATGACATAAGCCCTTTGGTAAGAAGCTAACAAAATTAATCCATGACAGAAAACTTTAACAATAAAACGAAGCAACGCAAGCTCAAACAACAAAAACACACCCTCGAATCTACATTACTACAGCCAAGGCGAAGCTAGTAGGGTTACTAGTGGGTGTTGAGTCACCCCTAATAAGCCCACTTCATTCATTAATTATTTTGACTATAAGCCGTTTTCTACTATTTTTTTACATTCAGCATACCTTATTCTATAGACTTGTTTACAATTCATAAATGAATAACCTAAACAATAAAAGACATCGCTGTAGATTAATTTTTGAAGTGATATCTATCATTATGACTTTTTGCGTTAGCCTTAACTAAAAGTATTGGCTCCGTCCCGACAGCCCACGTATCAATAAATCAGGTGACGCTAAATTGATACATGGGAATGGAATACGTATTACGGATTATCGTCTGCGTTAGGATATTTTATATTTTCATAAATTGATATATCAAGCGCAAAATCAACACAACCATTTAAATTTAATTAAACGGTCACAATAACATTTAATGACATATAAATGAGTTGCTGCCTAGAGTTTAAATTTCCTGGACCAGGGTCATTGGACCAGGGTCATAACTTTCTTCTCAAGTACTGTTTGTATCCCTGTACCTGAATTATACGTAGTAATGGTAGTATTGTTAAACTACTCGCTTTTAATATATATACCTGCTTTCCAAAAAAAAAAAAAAAAGTATAGTAGCTATATATTATCAGGGCGTCTCGTGGTTTTCGGCGGCCATAGGCAATAACAACAAAGAGACCCTATTACCCTTGTAAACTAAAGAGAAATTTCCTGGACCAAGGTCATTGGACCAGGGTCATAACTTTCTTCTCAAGTACTGTTTGTATCCCTATACCTTAATTATACGTAGTAATGGTAGTATTGTTAAACTACTCGCTTTTAATATATATACCTGCTTTCCAAAAAAAAAAAAAAAAGTGTATAGTAGCTATATATTATCAGGGTGTCTCGTGGTTTTCGGCGGCCATATGCAATAACAACAAAGATGCCCTATTACCCTTGTAAATTAAAGAGAAATTACATATAAACTTGAATTATATGACTTATATATGTTAATATTATATGTATTTATATGCAAAACTAATAAAAATGTGACACCTTTTATGTGAAGGCCCTATGCGACGGCACATATTTCATCACTTCTGCTAGACGCATCTGTATATTATTAATATACATGTCATTGTTTGCTATTCTTCTATAAAGTTTAAGTTACAAGACGTCTATCATTTCAAATGCTTCTTTGTGATAGGTATACTTGAAAAGTTACCTGTATCTAAATTTGTTATTTTATATTAATATGCTTATTTTAACGTACCTAATGAAACATTTGAAAGTGAACACATATTGTATGGCTAAAACACTTCTTCTGAGGAGTGTCGTACTAAAATTCATACATCAAGCTGCTAATACTACTTTAATATTAAAGCAGAACAACAAATTTTGTATTCAAATTTTAGTTTTCAAAAGAGTTAGCTTTGCAATCCAAAAATGGCTAGTGGCGCAGTTTGTTTCTCGTTTGCCTTCAACCATTATGTAAATTCTATTTTAATGAAATATAAAATGGAAGCAATTCAAACATTAAAAAAAAAATTTATGTTGCATATAGAGCATCTACAATGATAAAGTTTTTTTTTTAGATTTATAAACTTGACATGCCATTCAAAATCATTAATTTATAAAACTTTTTCCATTATCTATAAACCTCTTTAAAATATATAAATTGTTATATCATCAAACATGCATTAAATTATAAACATGTTCAAGATTATAAACCTATTCATGTTACGCAAAAATGAAATAGATTTTCACTATAATTGAAACAAAACATAAACATATTCATGAGTTTAAACCTTTTCTTATACCTCCAATTGTGGATGCCCTTATATTAATCTCTCATACTAAATAATTTGTGTGGCTTAAAACAATAGCTTCTTTTAACTTGCAAATTCATATGAGTGAAAAAACCGAAAGCGAAAACACTTTGTGATACCAAGTCAAAATTCATAATAGGTGCATTTGAAGTCAATTCCAGGATGATACTTCTTAGAGCAGCATCATTACAAAGGTTTAATTTAGATAAAAGAGTAAATTGCAAAAAACATCCATGTGGTTTGTCAAAATTGCAGAACGGCGTCCCTGTCACGAAACCGTTTGATCATTTTGGTCCCTGATTTTAACCGGCGTTAAGTGGATTCCGTTAGTAGTTACACATTAGCCCTTTTTAGCCAACGATCGTTTCAACGTTCATCCTTTAAACTAACGACCGTTAATCATTTAAATTTTTTTTTGTTTATTTTACGTTTTTCGATTTGTATATACACTTTTTATAAAAAAATATACGTTTTCATATATGTTTTTATACGTTTTTATATACACGTTTTTATACATTTTTATATACGTTGTTATATACTTTTTATATATTATATACTTATTTATAAAAATATATACGTTTTTATATACGCGTTTTTATATACGTTTTTTTAACATATACGTTTTTATATATGTTTTTATACGTTTTTATATACAAGTTTTTATACGTGTTTTTATACTTTTTATATATTATATACATATACGTTTTTATACATTTTTTATAAAAACATATACGTTTTTATATACGTATATAATAACGTATATATTTTTATAAATACGTATATAATAAGTATATAAAAATGTGTATAAAAATGTGCAAAAACGTACATAAAAACGTATAAAAATATATATAAAAATGTGTATAAAAACGTATATAATAACATATATGTTTTTATAAATACGTATATAATGTATAAAAAGTATAAAAAACGTATATAAAAACGTATACACAAACGTATGCAAAAACGTGCATAAAAACGTATAAAAAGTATATAAAAATATGTTAAAAACGTATATATATATATATATATATATATATATATATATATATATATATATATATATATATATATATATATATATATATATGTTTTTATAAATACGTATATAATATATAAAAAGTATAAAAAAAACGTATATGAAAACGTATATTTTTTTGTAAAAAATGTATATAAAAATCAAAAAACTTAAAATAAACAAAAAAAATTTAAATTATTAATGGTCGTTAGTTTAAAGGATGAACGTTGCAACGGTCGTTGGCCAAAAAAGGCTAACGTGTAACTGCTAATGGAATCCACTTAACGCCGGTTAAAACCAGGGACCAAAATGATCAAAAGGTTTCGTGACAAGGACACCGCTTGCACTTATGAAAGACCAGGGACGATTTCTGCAATTTTGACAAAACACAAGGCTGGTTTTTGCAATTTACTCTAGATAAAACGAAAATAACTTATGAACGGGGAAGTTTGTTGAAGGGAATCTTGCATGTGGGTGAGCATGATTACCACATATATTTATGGAAAGAAAATAATGGGACTATATGAGTGCATAGGATTCCTCACAAGAATAGGATTGATGATGACTTTATGCTTAATTATAACCCCTTTTTAAAGACCAAACTACCCTCTTTGTTTTCACTGATTCAGTAAATGAATGAACCCACCCCTATAATCAAGGGAACCCACCTATTTTCTTCCTCCTTCCGTCTCAAAATTATTGTCCATATTTTCATTTTGAGATGTCTCAAAATAATTGTCCACTTTTCTTTTTAAGTAAAAACTAGAGAATATAATAAGAGAATATTCTCTTTGAGTGGTTGAAAATAAAAGTGACCCACTTTTATTAAAGTTTGTGATTCATGTCTCCTGATAATAATTTTGAGACGGAGGGAATACTAAACTATGTCCAAATATCTCCTACAAACTTGCTTCATTTGTACAGTACAACTACAATATACTGATGAGAAGTGATGGAGGAAACTTGAAGTGCAATTATACCTTGAGGAGTGCAATTCTGCAATAAGATACACAGGCTATTGATGATGATTTAGCGCATTTATAACCCTTTCAAAAAGTAAACCACCATATCTTTTTGTAGATATGGTTTTCAAAATTTCAATATATACTTTTTTGAATCTCACTAGTTTAGGAGGTCCATGGCAAATGTCTCCTTATCATGAACAGAAAAAAGATTTCACCTTCAAATTTTTATCCGGTAATCGAACATGGACCTTATGTACTAGGCGATGACAAGTTGACACATTTACTTATCGTGACCTCCTATAATGAAATGATTGTTTGTAAAAATGGATAAAAAGTTTTATGGGTCAAAAACCCAAAATATATAACGTTCTTTGAATTGTTATCGAACATGACAAATTTTCCATCTCTACCATGACCATGACATGAATGAATGAACCTAACACCCTAAAACTCAAGTACAACCACCTATTTTCATGCTAAACAATGTCACTAAAATGATTTCCAGTTTTGCTCCTACAAGCTTTATGTCATAGTACAGTACATTCACAAGATGCAGATGTAAAGTGATGTAGCAAACTCAAAGTGAGATTGTACTTGTGGGGTGTTCAGTTCTGAAATAGGATACATAGCTAACTCATAAACTGGCAATGGAATAGAGGGTATAATAAGATAAGGGATGGACCATAAAGTACCACCACAGGAGATATGAACCAATTAGAAACAAGGGGACTGCTTGTGTTGTACTCACTCACCCAATTAAGGTTAAGAGTCCAAACTTCAAGGCCCTGACTGTACTCTGTAATCTTGCAATTCATAGCAAAGATAGTTACATTTGCCTCTGTTCATCATCACCTTCCCCACACTACTAAATGCATGTAGCATGCTCCCACAACAAAAATAAATATGCCATGTTCCCTCTGATAACAAAGTATACTTTTGAGTTGAAATACCAAAATTTTATATGTTCTAAAACAAGGTAGCAAGAATGTCTTAAAACTATACTCAGTATAAAATTGCGGGTAAAATGAAGGTATGGGTAGCAAGTGCAAGAACTTGAACTTACTTAACCTCAATGGAAGTCACTGGCTGTGAGTGATGGCTTGTTCTGAAATTAACATATAGGTCAATGTTTTCAATTCTTCAGAAACTGACAATCATACACAAGTAGCATAGAATTGTGTTGAAAAACGTTGCAACCAAGAAAAATGTCAAGAAAAGAACATTAGCATATAAATCAAATTTAATGGGGCATGTTGACATGTGTATCTGTTCATTTGATCTTTCATCTTGTCTAGAAGAAATGCTGTTCTAATCTACAAAGTAAGATTTCGTATTTCTATAATATCCTAGACAGAGATGACTCATCCTATGCTGGCTAATTTTCACCATGGGATCATAAAAATTCATGAGAATTATACCAGCGAGGAAAAGTAAATTTGGCTCCATTTTCATTTTTTTAACTAATTCTTAAAGCGCTTTCTTGACTTCAAAGAAGTTGGACCGCTCCTTGTTTGCAGCTTCAATGTCATCTGGTGATGCAACAGCCACCACAACACCTTTATCTTTGATAGCATCTATTGCACTTGCAAATTCCTTAAAGTCACTTAACCTTCAAAAAATTTAAAAGACGAGTAAGTTACGTATTCTGCCATCATAATGGCCCATGATATGAAACTATCTGAAGTTGAAAAAAAAAGAGTTTAGATTGTACCTTGTTGATAAGATCTCCTCACGTCTAATTTGTCTTTCTTCTTCTGTAATGCCCAACAAGTGTCGTAATAAGCTGCAAAAACCAGTTTTATAAGCCATTAACACATCTATCAGGTAGTCTCAACATAGAACATGATTGAGATCTTAACTTTGGTAGATATTAGATAGTCTAGCTGTCTAGGAACAACAAAATATGCACTTTCAACAGTGGGGCGTCAAAATTATACTCCCCCTGCTTCCGAAAAGGTTTTGGGTTGCAGAAATAAAATATATACGACTACAAATAGTGAAATGAAATGGCGTGCCCACATATTCAGGTTATGTTTTTTATCAACAGGTAAAGCCAAAAGAATTAGCAATTTAGCATAAAAAGAAACGAGCCGCACTGTAATTTACTGAATACAAAATATTTATTATTGATATTATATAAAATTTGTAATCAATGCCAGACTTTGACTTAAGCATAGTAGTTAGAAAATTTTTATTACCATAACGCGGTACTTTTGAGCTTGTTTACAAAAGATAGTACTTTTGGATTTTGCCATTCAGGAAAAAGTACTTTTGGACTTCATATACCAAAACACATTAGTTCTCTTAAAGCCACATCAAGAACCTCTAGTTTTGAAATTATTTATTGCTAAGGAGTTGTGTAAAAGCAACATCTTTAGTCTGACTCAAAGGGCGAAATGTTTTGGTAAATAAAGTTCAAAACTACAGTGTTTAAATTTCTAAGTACTATGTTTGGTCAAAAATCCTCAAACTCAACAAATTAATTATTTAAGAATAATGTAGAAGTTTAAGACAAAAAGGTTTTCAGGTAAGCCCAACCCAACCCGTCCAAAAAAAGTTGCACATGTTTTGATCCGGTACCAAACCTGCCCCGCCAGCCCATTTTTTCAATTTGGTCACTTACCTACTATATCCTTTGGCATCAGGTAACTGGTATGAATCTACATCACCAATTGTCCCAATAATCGCTTTTGTAAGAGTATCATCATCCATTTCCAATTGACGTAGGAAGTCACTGGTTCCATCATATATATCCAATGTCTTCAGCAAATTAGGATCCCGATAAGATAGAAATGAGAATACTCCTGTTAAAAATATATGGTTAAAAACATACAAAGCAAAGCTGGTACGGAAAAATAATTACATCCACATAACAAGTTGCTTGATTTTTACCTGAATGAGTGTCAAAATCACAGAAGCCTCCATAAGCCCCACCACTAACTCGTACACGATCCCACAACCAAGTGTTACTTATGTGTTTAGATATAACATATGCACTACCCTTTAGTTGATAACCAGTTTCATACAAATTTGCCGCTTTTCCAACATAGTTTACCTGTAATGATTAAAAATAAATTTAGTAATGAATAGTCGGAAAAGAAATCCTGATTTTAAAACATATAGATATAAGCTAACCTGAGTAGGTATTACGATTGCTTCATTTGTTGACGGAATTCGTGCATTCCATGAAGCTGGTGTAACTAGTGAGGTACTTGGAAGCAAATCAAGAAATTTCCCGACATACTTTTCTGAGTTTTTAAGGTTTTTCCCATCAGCGGTTAGATTCACAAGGCAACCTTTCTTATTGAGCAAGGTTCTGCGGATCTCTTCGAGGGATGATGAAATTCCACTCCAATCTTGTTCAACTTTAACTTCGAGCTCTTTTAAAAATTCCAGGTAACTGCAAGTATACCAAATTATTAATCCAGTAGAAGAGTCAAGCAGGTTGGTTAAAGGGTCAACGTGGAAAATATTGGTATGGTTCACCCGAGATCATTTTTTTGCAGAAATATCAAAAAAAATTATAGTAATTGGTCAAATACTATTACAAAACTTATACTATTTGAATAATGATCTAATTTACTAAATAAAATGGGCAGGAGGTTGTATGCAATTAATTCAACACTTTGGGTGGCTTTTGACCAAGTCTGACCCCATTAACTCATTTCCTTTCAAGAATAACAGTGTTTAATAGAACAAAAATCCTTTCTTCCTAAACATTTTGCATCTTCATTTCCCATACTTCTCTTAGCAATATGTGTCTTCCCAAGTTTTAAGAAGCAGATCGGCTGTATAAAGTGACACATAAATACACTCATAAAATCCAACCTGATACCACCCATTTGTTCAGCAATCCACCCTGCACTGTTTAACTTTGCGTCCATCCTTGCAGCTGCAACACCATGACCACTCCCCCTTAACCGATTCTGCATAGAGAAATTACAATATCAGATCACATCATAGGTATAGCTGTGAAAACTGAACTGGTCCTGAGTCCAAGTAATACCTCCATTCTAGCTTTACTTTGGGACACAAACTGCTTGAAGCGCTTTTGATCAGTAAACTGGACATCTTGGAGAATACAGTTGACCTACAAGACCATAATTATGAGATTATTAAGCAAAATTATATGTAAGCAAAGATTTAATCATCATGCCAGGGACCATTACAAGGGTTACATTACATAATGAGCCAAGAATGTACTTTAGGGAGCAGGTGGAGATTTATTAGTGGAATACATTAATCATAACAACAGTGGGCCGGCAAGTGGTAATTGAGACACCCAGAAACATAAATTGGACTGAAATTGTATAACTAAGAGTTAACATAAGTGCAATTTAAACCATAGAAAATATCACTGTGAAACTAGCATCAAGCCTAAAGTTTTGATTTTAGCTAAAAACAGGATTTTATTACCATCCCAATAACACAATGCACATACCAGGTTAAAAAGATCTTCAGTGCGTGCTGACATGGCCTTTCCTCGAGCAATAATATGAGTGATAGGAGCTTCTGACCCTCGCTTTGATGACGTCAAAGGGAAAACAGATATTCCACCTGTCTTCCTTCCAATTAACTGATTTAGCTGCACAAAGTCTAGGTCTTTTGTGCCCATCTCCAGCAGTGATTGACTGTTGAGCAATATATAACACGACTATAAGTGTCAAACGAATAGAGGTATGGAAAAAAAATGTTTATGTACATAATTTTATTATTATACCATCCTCTACATGTCATTTTCTTGTTTTGTGCACAGCTATCATATAAAGAGATCCTAATGTGACTAAACGTCAGTTTACTAAATTTTTTATATGATGTCATCCTATATTTTCAAACAAAATAGCATTATCCATGATATATTAACGAGAAATGGGGAAAAAAAGAACCTAGAACTATCTCAACACTGTTAAGTATACAGCTTTAAGACCTCAATGCTACAAGCACACACACTTTATATATTTATAAACACCAAGTCAATTCTTATATAGGATGCATGCAGGTATACCTATATTAACAACAAAAAATTTGAAGTAACAATATCCACATAATGAAAGCATGAAGCATGCCTTAAAGATTTCATTATGTGATTTGGTTTTTGACAATGAATTAAGATTTCTGCAAGTCAGGAATTCATATTATGCTGTTTTACTAGACACTGATGAGCCAAAAAAACAAAAAAACAAAACAAAACAAACAAAAAAAACAAAAAAAACAAAAAAACAAAAAAACCAAAAAAAAACAAAAAAAGAAACACAGAGTATACTGTATGTCAAAGATGAATCTGTAATAAGGTTGATATAAAACCAACATGTGTTAGTATATAACAATCCGATGAGCTGAATAAACGAACATTCCATAGTGACTTATTTCAGCAGTTATAAACACAAACAAATAAAAAAGAAAATTACAGATAGCGCTTCCGGGAATGAGAAGCAAATTACAAGAAGTTTTATCCATTTCAGGTTTTGTTTTCGGGTCTAATATGTTTTCATTTATAAGTTTTTTCCCAGGGTTGGCACTTCAGACGGTTATTACTGGTGGTGGCAGTAATTAATGAGATATGATGAAGATGAACAAAACGAACATGAAGTTGAAGAAAATATCTAAATAGATACTAGAATACAATTATTGAATTAACTTTCTCTAAAACCTCACATGAATAGCACATGACTAACTTAATGTTTGTGATCTAACAGTGTCGGGTCAATAAGCATATCCATGTAAGCTTCAGAACATAACTTGAAAGTTGTTGTCATTAAACATATACATGAATGTTAGGCCCCTATCCTAAGGTCAAATCTGGTAATATAATGAGAATAATATACTAACAGCAATTAGTGTTAAACAATGGCAGCATCTTACCAAAAGAGTGGAACCAGAGGAAGAAGTTCTTGTTTAAGTGAACTCATATCAAATACTACTTCAGTGTATAGAACATCATTTGTGAAGAGATCATGCTGCAATACTTTCACCCCATTAATATCTCCAACCTATAAAAAACAAAAGTCAGCTTCCTAAAAACCAACATGCCTAAAGATCAGCACAATACATCTTGGAACAATAAATTCAGAGTAAAGTTACCTCAATTGGGATTTGAATAGGTTTTTTGGGAATGTCTTGCAGAGAGAGGCTTGGAACGGTTTTCAAAGCTTCTGGTGGGTCAGGAGTTTCTTGCTTCAGTTTTAGCTCATGTGTCATGCGTGTCAGCTCGGCAAGATCTTCCTCTGTCATACTTCCTTTGACTTTCTCTAGAATTTCTTTCTCTACTGCTTCATCTTGAGAAGCTTTCTCTGGATCAGGCTGTTGAGAGGTACATATTAATCAGCATGTCTTATAATTTTTTTTAAGAAGGCCATAGATATACAATGACTCAAAACATAGGCCAAACAGTACCTGCATTTCAATTGTTACACGGTGAGAATTCTTTAAGATATATTTCTCTATCAATGGAGCAAATACAGCTTTTGATCCTTCCTTTTCAATTCTAGCTTTTAGTGCTGCCAGAGGTTCTTGGTATTTCAATGGTTCAAATGGATCCATATCATAAATCCACTTCCCCTGAAAAAAATAAATTAATTAATTAATTAAAAATTATCACGATTGTAGAAAAAACTCAAGTTCGATTAAAAAAAAACTAGACTACTAGAGGCGGACATTTCGATCCATTTATACAAATATGAGTCGGTTCAGGATCTTTTTTTATTTCTAACAGGTTCAATGGGTAAAAAAAATTTACATAGAGTCAAGCAGGTTGAAAGGCATCCAAAATGTATTCAAATACATAAAACCTTTTAACTCGCTTCATCAAGGAAAAGTATCAGTCTTGTAATCATGTTTAGCATGATAACTACGTGTATCTATAAAAAAGAGTAAATTACAAATATGGTTCTTGTGATTTACTCATCTACACTGAAATCAGCCCTCTTGAAAACTAATTTCATAAATGGTCCCGGTGAAGGAATATTCGTTGGAATCTAATAGCAGAAATGGCCCCTTAGAGGGGCCATTTATGCAACGAATATTCCCTCTCAAGAACCATTTATGCAACAATTTTCCAAGAGGGACAATTTCATTGATTTTGAGCAGACCGCGGGGGACCATTTTAGTAATTTACTCTACAAATGTTTTAACCTTTCCGCCCCAGCAGTTACCCATTTGCCACATATAGAAAGTACTTTTGTGAGAAAAGCTCAACTTACAACAGCCCGAAGCATCAAGGCAAGACCGCGAGGAAAGGATCCGGTATTATTTTCCCTAAGAGAAAACTCAATTGTGTTCATGGAAGCCTCAACGGCCTCCATGTTAAAACCTTCATTCGCCAAATTTTCAAGTGTGCTCATAATTAAAGCTTCAACTTTTTGAATGTTTTCTTCTGAAACACCCTTTAGTCCAATACTAAACTGAGGCTGAAGAAGCTCATCTTCTATTCCACCACCAACAATGGCATCACCCAAACCACTTTCAAGCAAAATTTTCCTCAAAGGTGAAGCGGGAGTTCCCAACAGCAAATGATCAAGAAACCCGAGTGCAAGCTCAGTTTCTAAGTCTAGAGGCTTGTCTGAGAGTAACCAATTGAGGCATACCATGTGGTTTTTCTTTAAATCACCACCTTCAGCCGCAGGATATTTCTCAACAACTCTAACTGGTTTGGAAAAAAGCTTTTGTGTTTCGATTTTTGATTCATGGCGAGCTGGACTTGCTTCAAACATATCTAGATATTCTGTTTAATTCAAGATACATAAGTAAACTTGTATGATTCAGAAAATGATCAGATAATAATCCCCAAAACGCAATCCCAAACACCCTCTTGGTATTTTCAACAGATAAGTGGATAACTAACTATTGGACATAGTGGCCACGCTATAGTGTTCACATCCTACTATTATACTTTCTTTTGGCACACAGAGTAATAACAAAACCACAATTGTTCAATAAGTGAAAGGGGCATACCACTTAAGATTCGCAGCCGCTCGTTTGAATCATCATCTCCATAAAACCAAATTCTAGCATTGCTTGGATGGTAATACTTGCGATGAAATTCCTGTGTATTATATATTTACAGTAAAAAAATTACTCAAAATGATAGTAAAGTGTACACATGATGCTAAGAAAAACAATTACAGATACACCATTATTCTCCTATATTCAAATAATTTATATTTATATACTATCATAAGAATCTGTCTCTGAGTAAACCAGAAAAATTAACTCAGCAAGCTCTTACAACAGAAACTTAGAAAATAACCTTTAAAAAAAAATTAATAAGTAACTTAACATAAAGCGGTTGGAGCATAAAATGCACCTTGAACTCTTCAAATGTGAGTTTGGGTATAACTTGGGGATCACCTCCACTGTCAACACCATAGGCATTGTCTGGAAAAACAGCCTGCATAAATTAATATGTAACGTTTTGTGTAATTAACAGTTTTTAAATAAATAAGAAACATCTGCCCAAGGAAAAAACAAACACAATAAAAGTAAAGGTTAGCAGCATATTTACCTGTTGAGATGTTCGGCCTAATATGTTATCAGGCTGAGAGTAAACACCTTTCATCTCATTGAATACGACACCTGCAAGTATTATAATGCAACAACACCGAATATATGAATGCCAGATTTAATCAAAGTTTTGATTAGGTTCAGTTGAGCACTTCTAAATTTATCAGATTAACATGCTCAGGCTCGTAACATGCAAATAAATTTCAAAGCTAAGAATTTGAAATTTTGAGGTTACAAATATACAGTAGAAAAAATGAAGAATCGAGAACATTACAAGATTTAATAACATACTGTAGTACTATGCAAAAGAAAATTTCATATTGACCTTTATAAGTTATATCTTCCGAAGGGTCATTGAGCTCATAATGCCAACCCTCTTGTTGGAAAGTCTGAATGTCCTCCACACATTTGGGAAAGAAAACGGCGTCCAGGTATACATCAACCAAATTATAGAAATCCTACAGACAAAAAAAAAATATTATAATGCTAGATCAGGCATCACTTATGTCTATTTTCAGTAACTCGCCATATAAAATAACCTTTGTGTTGGTAGATGCAACAGGATAGCATGTCCTATCAGGATATGTGAATGCATTTAGAAAAGTATGTAAGCTCCCCTTCAATAGTTCAACAAATGGTTCTTTTAAAGGATACTTTCTTGAACCGCATAGTACACTGTGTTCCAATATGTGAGGAATTCCGGTGGAATCTTTCCTGCATCAATAGTTAAATAAATTGCCAATTAGTAATTCACAAAGTTGCACAACAGAGTATAGTTTGCCATGTTATTTGTCAAAAGAATCCATTCCCATCTAGTGGTGTTGCAACATCCACAATTTATGGGTTTATAGACTGCAACATGGTATTTTTTTTTAGTTTTCATCCACAAACTGAAATTTGGGAACTAAGAGAAAGGGTCTCCTGAATGGTGTTATGGTATTCGTGATAATGAATCCATAGCTCGTAAAGACCATGATCGGTGCGAAAGGCTTTTTTGCGTATATCTTCAGCAAAAACCTGGTAATGCGCTAATTCGATCTCTCTGGTGTTCCATGATACACATAAAGCTTAGCATACCTTGCCTACCCAAGCAAAAACGCTGGGTCTTTTCAAACTGAGAAAAATTTAGCTTCGTCTTGTACCTTGAGATGGCGTCCACAGGAGGATCAGTTATTGTTTTAAATATGTTTTAAGAGTCACAAATTATCCCAGAAGTTCATCTATTTTGAGATCATTTTGCATGAGATGATTTTGGGCAAGTGTTTTGGCTATTTATGAGCGGAATTTGGTTTCAGGTAGGTCATCGGATGGCTTCTTCCAAGCAGTTTGTGCCCCCCATTGATGAGGACTCTCAATGAAATCAATTTGTTAGGTGTGTGAGTGAGTTCTCTGATTTGGTGTGGTTGCTTTCTTGTTATTAAGCATGGCAGGGAGGAATGTTATCATACCGAATTTAAGAGTTGCAACATAGAACGACTTTCCATATATCATAAAACAAATACAGCTCCATATGCAATATATAGCGACGAACAGAGATCGGCACTAAGGGGCCCAAATAAGGAAGCACAAGTCCAGTTCACTATTAAAGAAAGGTCCAAGAGGATGGTAACCAAGCCCAAATATCTATTAGGTTCCCTAAGTTTATACTTATTTTTTATTCCATTATATGATTACTTTACAAATATGTTAAATTCAAGAACCATACTAGTAGCTCTCTTCTAGTTACGACCAAGGTCAACTTACACCGTATCATGTTCAACCTTCAATTCTTACTTTTAGTTTATTCTTTTGTGATATATCATGAGAAAACGGGAATGAGAAAAGTAGCAAGATAGTTATTATGAATATCCCTCTCCTTCGAGATTTGGTACGACAGAGAAAGCCTCCTTGGAATAAGAAAGAGAAATTCAAATTGATTGAATTGCTCCGTTTTCCAATCATTTCCTCATGATATCTCGTAGTACAATGATACAAAAATAAGAAACGGAATAAACACGATACGGAGTCCTCTGACCTCAGCCATGACTAGACATTAGCCACTGCTAAGGTAACACAGTCCCAAAATTTACATATCTGTAAAGCAATAATAAATAAATCATAGATAGATATAGCAACCACAGGCAACGTAATGTTTAACATGCATGGCTTAGTGAGCTACCTCCTTAAACTTTTATTTATTAGTGATGTGCGCTTCTGTTTCCTTATTTGGCACTTGATTGCCTACCATGCAGTGGTAGTGACACTTATTCATTTATATTATGCATAGATAGCTCTAATGCTAAAATAGACAATATATACTGGGAGTTATTTTATGTTGCGACTCTTAACCTAATACGATAACATTCTTTCCTACCATGCTCAACAAGAAAGCAACCATCCACACAAAACCAGATCATTATTTTCATCAATGTAAGTATAACAATCAGTCAATCACTAATAGAAAACGATCAAATGCTTTAGCTCTCACAACTTAATTCGTCAAGCTTACTACGGACTACTAGGTTACTTCAATCACAATGCAAACGCACGTAAACTCACATACAAAACAATATCCAAATACGAAAACAAATACTTACGGAGGAGTTCGGAATACTACACCGAAGACCTTGTTCTCATCATCATTCAGCACAGACATTACTTCGCAACCAGTCTTTTTATGTTTATACAAAACAGCCGTAGACTTGCACTCCTCAATAAACTGCTCGGATACCTTCTCAAATCCAAGCTTCTCAGCAACATCTTCCTTAGCTCCAATTGCATCTACATATAAACAACAAACCCTCGCTCAAAACTAAAATCAAGCAATTATAACAGCCTAATCCAACAAATTAATCATCAAATAAAATCTCAACCTATAACTTAACTCTTGAATTCAAAAACTATAAAAATTTCTACCGAATATAACTATATGACAAAGCTCTAGGATTTATAACATGTAAACAACGGTTAAATTAACAACTAACAACCTAATCAACCTCATTCACCAAATTAATTATTAAGTAATATCATAGCCTATAACTTAAATCTAAACACATTCATAATATACTTAACCTTAGATAAATTCAAACTGACAATCAAACCATCAATTAACATATAACGTTAAAATTAGTAAAAATCAGTGGCCAAACAGTTAATCGACACTATAGTGGCAATTAACAACTTAAGCCAGTAAACTAACAGCGAAACTACAAATTATCATAAAATGTTTAAAACGTTAAAATTAGCATCTGTATACCAGGCTAAAACTGCGATGATAATATCTAACCTAACATAACATTTAAACTTCCAATTAAACTACTAATCAACATATAACATTAAAATTAGTACAAATCAGTGCGCGAAGCCGTATCTCTAGCGTTAATAATTGAAAACTGTTATATATAAAAATATATATATATATATATATATATAAAAACTGTTATAAAAAAAAAAAAAAAAAAAAAAAGTAATAGCACTCCGTAATACATAAAACTAGAACTTAATTTCAAAACAAAAAAGACAACAGAAGTAGCAATCCACTAAACTAAACATAAATTAATATCATAACCTATAAATTAACTTATTTTCTAACATAAGAAAAAATTTAAATAACAATTAAGCTATAAAAATGCTCAAAATCAGTATTCAAACCAGGCGAAAACTGCGGAGACGAAGTAGCGATAGCTCGAGGATTAATAACTGAAAAGCGCGTGTTGAAGTTAACGCGTGACGGTAACGCGGTGGATAGTTGACGGAGGTGATGGATGAGAGGTGAAGTGGAGCGTTGACGGTGGACGTTAGGGATAAGACGGTGACGTTGACGGTGGATGGAACGGTTGAATGTACGGAGAGAGGCGCGTGATGTGCACGCGGTGATGGTGCGAAGGAGGACGTTGCGGTTCATTGGTGGTGGTTGTTGTAATGGTGGTGGTGTGGTTATTGTTGCGGATGGTGATAATGTGAATATTGTCATTTTGATATGTGTGTGGTGGCTTGGAGGAAACGTTGTGGGATTTTATTTCATTTTTTCATTATTTTTATGGTGGTTTAGGGGTTTAGGTGGTGTTTATTTCGTCCAAGCAAACAATTCGTCGTATCGGGTTGGTTTTATGCGAATCTATTATATATAAAGATTGAGTTCCCATATTGAATGTGAGCATTAATGCAATAAGTCAAGAAACTCAAATATGTGCTTTAACCTAATGTAAATAATTGGTTTAAGCTTAAAGCTATTGTACATCTATATTCTATATTTTCTATATTTATATAAAGAATGAGTTCCCCTATTTAATGTGAACATTAATGTTACAAGCTAAGTAACTCAAACATGAAGATAAAGCTAAGAGAAGCTGTTGGTCTTGAGCTTCTTCCAAGCCTTACAAGAGTTTTTAAAGTTCCAAGAATGAGTTTTCATTTGCTTGCAATTAATTACTTCAATAAATCTCCAAAGTCATTGGTAACCCCATTTGGAACGTATAAGCTTCTATGTCCTTTCAATTGCTTGCAATTAATTACTTCAATAAATCTCCAAAGTTACAACCCATGTTTCTTGATGAGTATAAGTAAGGAACTCTCATTACCCGCTGGAAAACGGAATGAAGGCAGCAAACGAAACATGGGAAACACAAAATCAATTGGTACCCATGTAGATACACTCATACACAAACCAGTAATACTATCTCAAAGCTGTTCAATATGTCTAGGTTTGTGGCCGAGAAAGATGCTGCTGAGAACAAGGGAGTCGAGAGCTCACTGCCCCTTCAAACTGAGGTAGTTATTAAATTAAACACAACTGCCATAGACCACTGAAACCGTAAAGTTATTTTGTATCCATTAGCCTACCATTTTTACAAAGAAGCAATTGAAACTATCATTCTCTTTTGTTCGGATCTTATTACCATTATGCGTCACCTTTGTTGTTTATGCAGGTAAGATGTCAACACAAGCTCAAATATTCTTTCTTGAACAATGGATTATACTTATACTAATAATGGTGAGAAATCCAATTGTGAAATTCTTTTGTTTTTCGTGTCACTTTATAAAAGCTCTAATACCAGTAGGAAGTTAGGATTAGGATATATAGTTATTGTTGGTGATCGCTATATGGATACTAAAATATTAACAGTTATGCATTCTCAATTTCACATCATGTTCACTGAATTAAAAATCAAGAACATTAAAGTGGTATGTTTTTTTAATTATACAAATTATGCACCTGATTGTATTTCTACACGTAGGGACAAAAGAGGTATTAGTGATGAAAGATACTCCTTGATTTGTTCCTGCACAGATCGCAACAGATATAGGCGATGGTCATATTTCTTTAATTTTCGTGTGTATCTTATTTTCTTTATTAATCTTCAACACTATAAGTTATGTAATATCCTTTTTGATTTTGTATGGTAACTTAATGAATAAGAATTTGGGATGTGTCATGGAAGAGTTTTAAGTAAATTTACAAGGCTTGCTGTGAATTATATGTCAAGTATTGGTGGCAAGATTGTAGTTTGAGAAATGTGATTTTGTACTAAAGACAGTCACTACGGTCGTCCATCCTTCTGAGATTCTTTTTCAATAATATATTTGCATATTTGCTTTAGATTATTTAAAGATCTCTTTAACCTCTCGAAACTAGGCTATAATAGTAAGCTTATAAGTCATGATAATTGCAATTAGTTTATTGGAAATATTGGTTTTAATACTATGAATATGTGCAGAGTTTAGAATGAAGGAACGTGTTCACGATTTACTTTTAGTATAATAGTGAATTTGCAGTTGTTTACGTTTATGAATACTTGATGGAAATGTATGACTGAATCGGTAAGAAATTTTGATTGAAAAAAAAAAAAAAAAAAAAAATTGATGACACTAACTCTTAACACGTGGTATTGATAGGATAATGTTGGAGCATTGTAATCTCGAGTACAACTTTGAAGTGCAACAAGCCAAATATATCAACGGTGTAGATATTCTTGATGCTCAAAAGGCCAAAGAGCGCGCGTTTAGTTTATGTACATACGAGGCTTTCGAACATGCTTAATACGACAATGTCCCGATGGTCGTTGTCACTAAGCATACACAAAACTAACTCAATAGGCGTTTATGGTGGTCCATTCTTTCTACCTGTACTAGAAATATATTTAGTAATATAATCATACAATAAAGTTATATACGGTGTGTTGATTGTTGAATGTATTTGCGTGGTTGTGCACATATGGGCTCACATATATCAGATTGAATTTGTAGAGCACCAGCAAAAGCAAAAAAGCTTAAAGTATATAACATACTCTAAATTTATTGTAACTCATATTTAGTTATGATTATTACAAAATAAGGATAACTCATATTTAAATACTCTAGAGAACCACAAATCTCGGGATAGAATGACGTGTTAGATATATCTTTTAGATCTTAATTGAAATCAGGTAAGTCAAAGTCACATAATAACTAAGAACTAACAGAGTAAACAAGAGGTTAAGACTTAGGTACGATATTACAAAACAAGGATTACTCATATTTAAATACTACGGGATAACCATATATCTCGAGATATAATGTCGTGTTAGCTATACTATTATAGAACTTATTGAATAAGTAAGCCGAAGTCACATAATAGTTGTTGACTAAAAGAGTATACAAGAACAAGAGCTTGAAGAATTATGTATAATTACTAAAAAAAAGATATATAACTCATACTCAAGTGATACTATATATATATATACTTTTTCTAAATGAAGAGTTATATCGCTATTAGTATTGTATAAGATTGTCGCATGAAAATTAATATTTGAGGTATTGGACAAATTCTTACTTAAACTAAGACCTCAAGGAATAAAGTTTCAAAGTTGTGAGTTATAACTTTGTTGAGATGTAACGTCTATCACAAGGTATTGGACTATAATGAGTAAACCGAACATTTAAATGTTCTATACAAAAGAAATCAACATGTCAACATAACCCGAACACTTTTTATCCGAAATACATGTATGATTTAATCATGGTGAACAAAGCCCGTGCATCGCACGGGCCATGATGTCTCGTAAACTAAAAACTTGATTGTGGGTTGGTTGCGAATAAACTAAAAACTTGATTGTCGAAGAAATTTAAAACACATTCAAACATTAAAACTTTAAAATACGTAGAAAAAACAGTAATTGAAAAAAGTTATCAAAACAGTAAAAGAAATCATTTTTAATATTCATATAAATGTCAAAGCCGAAAAAATAGTATTCAAGTATTATATAACACGAAAAATAATAATTAAGATCAAAGTCGAAAAAAAAATACTTTGAATAGACAAAATGGACTTATATTTTGGGACGGAGGGAGTAGTCTATATTTTTAAACTTGGAGGGTTTTTGTGTTTTACTGCGAAAGTATAAGGTAAATATTGCTATATGATTTGTTATTGTAAGGGCCTTTTATGGCTAAACGTTATTTTTCAGGCACTTTTACTGCTACTGCATGAGAAAGAGGAAACTAGTTCAGTTACTCTTTGCAATCATGACTGCTCAGTTTTCATTATATCTAATTTGTTTATATATACTCTCACCAATAATACACTATTTCCATCTTCCCCAAAAAATAATTTCCTCATCTAAAAATTACTGAATGTCTAACTCCGATTTGTTGAATGAACTCAAAGCTGCCATCGGTTTAGATGAGTTGAATAAGGTCATGAAATTTTGGTTTGGGCGGGAAATCACAGAAGATGAAGGGGATCTCATGATATTTGGCGAACGGTGTGATAATCTCAGGAGCAAGATAGAGAAGCGAGTTGTGTTGATTGCTACTGCTGAAGCCATGGGTGAGTGTATGGTGGCTGAGGATACCGTCGAGTGTTTGAAAGAAACGCAAGAAAGGGAGACCAAAAGGCTTGCTGTGTTGTCGGAGGTGTTGGAAGAAATTCATCAAGGTATCTTTGAGAAGGACTGCCATATCTCTGTCATGAAACTTCATGATACTGCTTAGTTGATGTTTGTGTCTTGTTGGTTATTAGGTTTTTGTGAAGCTTGTTTTCTTATGTTTGGTGAATCTTAGTTATGGATGGTTGATGTACTCTTTTGATGAATCAATGGATATAGGATAATGTTTAGATGTACTCTAATGTTTATTAAGTGATGAATTATTGAATCAATGGATATGGATGATATACTATAATGTTTATTAGTTGATATTAGACTTGATTTTTTCATTGATTTTTTCTGTCACACAAACTTGAATGAAAGACACACTAAAAATGAAATCGGGTAAAATTGATGAAGCAATCGAATTACGGCTTTCGCCTACATAATACAAACATCAAATCAAAGCATTTAAGGGTTTGATTGAAATGGTAATTAAATCCATTTAAGAGGTTTCAAAAAATATATATAAATATACAATGTAACGAAGCATGACGAACTCGTGCGATGCACACGGGCTTTATCTAATTGTTCATAGCGTAATGTTTGTGTAAATTGTCAAGTTGTTAATATGATGGTGAAGTTCAACTATACAAAAATCTATAACTAGGGCAGGACCCGTGCGATACACAAAGGTTGTATTTAATTGTTCATCGCGTAATGTTTGTGTATCTAATTGTTCATTGCGTAATGTTTGTGTAAATTGTTGAAGTGTACCGTGCGATGCACACTTGCTTTATCTAAATGTTCATAATGTAATGTTTGTGTAAATATACAACAATCTATAACTCGTGTTGTCTCGTGGCAATTTTGTTGATTGTTGGAAGAATTTTGTTAACGTTTACGTAGCGGTAATTATTTTGTTGATTTATAGTTTAGTTCTTGTAGTTGTGTTTCTTTACTTTTTTATATGTTTTGTACGGCACTAATTTTGATGCTGCTATAGGTTTTAGGTAAATGCTTGTTGCGTGATGTAGGTGTAAACGTGTGGCGTAATGTTTAGTGGGTTTTCTTATGGTAATCTTATGCATTGTGAAATTGAGGGGCCTTTATGGTAAAAGTTATATCCTGAGGGCTATGATTGATAGGATGTCTGTTTATGCATTTATAGAAGGGGCTTCTCATATTCTATTTGCAATGATGCTTTCTTATATTCCAAAGTAAAATAATGGGTTAAAGCTATAGAATACTAACGAACTTACACTTTTGTTCCGAGTTAAGTAACAAACTTTTTTATTATTCTAAGTAACAAAATTTTCAAATTTGTCCAATGTTAAGTAATATGGTAACCGGTTATGCAGGTAACCGGTCAAAATCAATGACATGTCATTTTTTATATATATTTTTTATTATTGTGACATATACTTGCCATGTTATTTACTATATTGGCATGTCATCATCTTTATTCAATCCCATCCACCACCATCTTCTCTTGTGAGTATTCCGACAAACATCATCTTTTCCGGTGAATATTCCGTCAAAGATCAATTTTGTACCGTTTTGCATAAAGTATAACAAACTGATTCAATTTACTCTAATCTCATAAAAAATATATCGAAGTTTATATGTTTTTATTTCTTAAGTAATCTAAGAGAGTTTCATTTTAAAGGAAAGTTCACAGTTGTTATTATTGGTTTATATGTTGAATTGAAAAATAAGAAATTGTCAATAAATCAAATTACCCTTATGATTTAATTGTTAGCTATGAGATTAAAAATTGTTTAAACTATACCTCAACATTATGAAAATCAACGGGCCATCACATTAACAATTTAAGATCCAATTGGCTTTAGACTATTGTACATGAATAACCAATTTTATAGTATTGACTCTGATCAATTAATTATCTATATATAACATTTATGGCGCGACCCGGCACTATTTCTTTGCAACCCGGTCCAGCGGGTCATTGCTACTGCCACTCTCTTTTTATAACTGATTTTCCGGGTTTGGTCCAGCGGGTCATTGCTACTGCCACTCTCTTTTTATAACTGATTTTCCGGGTTTGGTATAAAAAAATTGCTATTGCCACACTCTTGAGATCCAGCTACAGTTGGTATGTGAGATGATATACAGTGGTATCAATAGTAACATTAATAATATTTTTTTCCCGGGTAAGTGTTTTCCCTCTCTACACACACCACACCCACACAATTTTATGTTCCTGAATCTTTGATTAAATCATTTATTCACAGCCAAGCACACACACAAAAAAATTATTGGTGATTCCCAAAAAAAAAATTATGGATCGAACAGAAGAGTTAGTTTTCTCATCTACCGCAGGTATTTTTTTTTCCACAGATCACACAAACGTAAATAAGGTAAAGTTAGTTTTTTTTTTTTTTTTTTTTTTTTTTTTTTTAATTTGGCGTTTTTGTTATATTTGTTATATGTGGTCAATAATAATTAGGGTTTCCTCTTAATTTAGGAGTTTCCCTCAGATGGTTTATAATAATTAGGGTTTCGTGTTGATTTAGGGATTTTTCTGGATGATGAGCTTATTGTATAAAGATTCGAAATTACTGAGGTATGTGAACCCGTTTTTTATTTTTATTATTACTGTTATTTTTTTTATATATTTATATGTTTGAACTTTTTTATTAGTGGTGAACTGCTATGTATTATGGCTGATTAAATTTAGCTTATTATTTATGGTTGCTCATTGTAAATTTTTAAGAAGTATTCTGGGTGATTTAAGGTATTTTTATGCGGGTTATATGGGTTGTGGTTAAAGTGGGTAAGGGTGATTTATGAATATTGTTACTTAAGTTACTTGATTAATGGTGGTTGTTGTTTTGGTAGATTTTGGTTAAGAGTTAACATTGATGTTGTTTTCCATTGTGCCAGGGAGATATTTATATTGGCGTTGCAAATGATCATATTTGCAGCCATGGCAGGGCAAATTCTTATATTTGCAGCCATGGCGGGGCAAATGATTAGATTTGATGCCATGGATTGCTTCTACGCTTATGGTCGTTCAAACCTGCTTTGCTCTTCTATTTGGCAACTCGATCAAGCGGCGCTCCTAATAATAAAAGCGCTTTATTATTTGTGATCCATCCTGTTTATCTTCACTCACCTACGATATGCGATATTGGCCACTTGGTGTTTCGCCTGCTGAATGGCCAACACATACATACAGGCAATGATGAAAATTATCCGTGCTTATAAATTTTATGACCGTCGTTTAGTAACACCAGTATCTTGGCAGGGCAACCGTACGCAAGTGGTGGTTGCAGCCATGGCTGGTGTTCAATTTTGCTACTATCACCATGACTAATTTTCTAACGGCATTATCCTGGCGGGGTAGCTTTATCCAGCTGGTGGTTGCAGCCATGGGTGCCGTTAGCCTTTCTGAGCCACTGCGTGATGATCACCTGGTTTTCGGATAGATGTGAACGTATGTATGTATGTATGTGTTGGGTCATGAAAAACCCAAGAATGCTTCAAACATGATTTGGACACAAATTAACTAAGTGTTAACTTAAACCGAGAACAATTCAAGTCACTGAGAGAACAGCCTCTCAGTGAGTCATCTTCAGGATGCTTAAGGCGAATTCAAGAAGAAGGATTCACTACTCAGGAAGGCGGTACTCCCTGAGTAGGACTTAAGCCAAAGAAGAAGATGATGGTTCAGTGAGTGTTGGACAAGAACTCACTGAACCCCAGTCTCCTCAACTAACAAAGTGATTGAAGGACTGAGGAACCAACGCCTGAAGAAAAGGCGGGAACAATAGGAAAAGATCTGAGAAGATAATAGTGTCAGCCCAACACTTTTCTCTTGTCAGATCCAACCTTCCCTATTGCGGCTAAAAGTCATGGAGTGTCAGCCAACAACTCCCAAAGTCTTATTAGCCCTTTCCTATTGGTTCTTGGAAATGACAATTACTATTTGTAATTGTCAGACACGCAACCTCAACAACTTGTATTATATTTAATCACTTATACTTAGATTACTTGTGTATAAATAGATCAGATGGGAGAGAAGTTAAAGTGTGCTTTGTATATTTAAAGTCTTGAACTTTTACAAAGGAACTTCTCTCCTACAAAGAGTATACAACTCACTGAGATAGCTCAGTGGGTATATTGTTACCACTCAAGCAAAACATGAGTTTCGATAGGTGATGCGTGGGTTTTGCAACCTTACAACAGGTTTTACCTCTCGAGGGATCTCAAGAGGCTTACAATCCCCACCAGGCAGTGTACCTGACCGATGTAGTATAGTGTAGTGGCAAGTACCGGGGATTGATCGTTCTCTAGGGGAATAGTGTCGTTAGGATTGAAAAACTACTCTAATAGGTCTAAGGGTGAGGGAAGATTCTTTTTGTATTTTTTTTATATTTTTATAAAAGCAAGTAAAATCTCGAGTTTGAAGGAGTGGGCGGAATTAGTTTCTAGTCAACTAACCCAAATAACTACAATTGCAAATAAAATAAAATAACTGAAAATAAAAAGGTTGTGGAACTTATATGGAGAGAAATGTGTTTACTTAGATTTCCTTACTCCCCAACTATCTTTTACCGGTTGATTAGTGTGTATTAATTGCGTGGATGACGGGTGTATTCCTTAATACCAATCGTGGGGTGGCGTACGTACTTCCCCAACTCTATAAGCTCCTACTTCGCTCCTATGTCGAGCCGGCTAAGAAGCTCCTAACATGGGATCACTAGAATTCGCTCATGCATTAAATACAACCATAAAAACCTTAGTACGCATTGGTTCATGTTTCTTAAGACGTTCAAGCAAGTTACCGTATAGGAGGTTAGCCAGTTTTCTTAAGCCTAACATCGATAAACGATCATCCAATACAATTAATAACACACCAACAACCAATAATCAATAGTTAGGTTTCATTAGATCTAAGCAAACACAAGATAAATCTAGCCTAGCATGTTAAATAAAAGACAAGAACAAGATATAATCAAACAACACATAGACATATTGAATGATTAATTGATTACTTATCTTCAATTGGACATGAGAGATCCAAGGGTATAAAACCCTTAAAAGTAGCAGAAAAATCATCTTAGGGTTTCTCCTCACAAAGTTGCACACACTAATGACTAAAAATTATGAGAATATATATAGAAAATCAGATCTGACGGCGTCACGTTATAGAGCTGACGCCGTCACCTCGCCGCGGTTAGGGTTTCTTGATGGCCTTCTTGACGCCGTCCCCTTTTAATCATCCAAAATCCTCTCTGGCGCGTCAAGGGTTGACGGCGTCACAATGGTGCTTGACGCCGTCACAGGTACTTTTCCAGCCGATTTTGAGACTTTGTCGTTTTCTTCACTTTTATGCTCCAAAAACGTCCAAAATGCTTCCCTTTCCAGATTTCTTCTCCAAAGTACCTAAAATGACAAAAAGAACGATTTAGGGCAATATTTGATCAAATAAATACGATTTAGGGCTTAAATGACCCCCTAAAATCGGTACACTTTTCGCTTCATCAAATACCCTTACACTTGAGATTTGCTTGTCCTCAAGCAAATGCGCTTTTATTCTAATCAAAATACAAGTTAGGGGTCATTTAACGCTAATATAAAAGTAATTACAACAAATAGTCGTTCCACTTTAATCATAATAAGCACAGAGATTACAGACTAGCACCTCACAAGTAGTGTTTAGATACTCACATCTCTCAGGTGTCATAAAAGTATATCTCATAAATGAAAATGAATAATATCTCTCACTACCTGTCATAGCAAATAGATTACCATAGGCTTGGGAAAGGATCAAAAACCTCCTCCACTAAGCGTAAGCACCTAAGATAAACTATCAAAGAGGGCTTTTAAACGGGTTATAACGTTAGGTGTAGGGATATGATAAACACGGTTTTGTTGGATAAAGGATATTTTACTGGTGGCGAGTTAAAGATCTTGATTAATTACATGTACAATATGGCGTTGCTAAGCCAAGACTAGACTCGACTTAAGCTAAGGAAAAAAAATAACAAAAAGATAAAATAAACATAAAATGAAACGGGATGGTAGTCCGTATGTTTTTTCTACTTTTTTTTTTTTTTTTTTTTTTTTTTTTTTTTTTTTTTTTTGCATACACTCTTGCCCTACCATCCAAAATAATACATCGTAGGGGGGTTGTATCCCCCTTACACTTGAACTTTTACATAACTTTACAATTAACTATTCTAATGACTCGAATTAAGATAATCGAAACACTTGGAGTACTTTTAAAATATTTAGCACATATGGGGGTAATAATGTTGTTCTTCCCCATTACTCCATTACACTAGTACTTTACCCATGAGTCCCAATCGTCCCAAAACAATATGTACGGTTTTGTGCTAGTCATATAACTCCTATCCGTGAGACGCTCATTAAGACCAAAGTTTCACTCCTATATGTTGTAAAAAATTTTAAATTTGGCACTAAAATTGCCTTAACAGGTATTTCTCTCAGTTTTATTACACATCTACCATTAAACAAACGAAAAATCAAGCGTAATAGCATTCTCTAAGGTATCGTACTTTACCCCCTTACACTTAAGATGAACATTGTCCCCAATGTTCAAATAAAAAGATGTAAAAGTAAATAAGGTAAAAGAATGAAATCAAATACTCCCCTGATTCGCTCGGTGGATAAAGAGGTAACATGGTTAGATCTTCTTCCAAGGTAATGTTGAAGCTTCAAGACTAAAGCAGCGCCAAAAGCTAGATTCCACATACACCTCCTTGTCCAAAATAACCTGTTAAACCTGAGAAAACAAACACGAAAACCTGCATAACATCGGCGGGATAAATCTGTATAAGGATATAATGCTTGTGGAATGATTATTTTGCAGATTCCTGGAGTTTATAAGTTAGAGATTTAATAAAGCATTTTATGATTCCGGAAGAAAAACAAAACTTTCAAAAAAAATTCCAGAAAACTGTTCCTGACGCCGTCAGAAGTGATCTGACAGATTTTTCATGTTAAGTTTCCGGAAAATTTCTGGAAAAAACTCAATCCTTATTTCCTGGAAATCCTGCAAAATATCATTATGACTCGATACAAGCATTTGACTCTAACAATTACTAATATGTATGTTAATTTAATATTGTTATGATTCATGTTCATCTGTTCTAATAAACCGATTTGGATTTCCCTTACACTTATCTTTTGCAAAATACCTTTATATGTAGTTAAGACGAAGTTAAAAACAAGATAAAGTATTTTCACAATTTAGTTTCGAACATGAATCAATAATAATAAAAATTAAACATACATACGGAAGCAAATAAAATCAAACAAACAAATAAATAAACACACAAAGCAAATAAAGCTTGGGTTGCTTCCCAAGAAGCGCTTGTTTTTGTTCGAGTCATGAGCCTGACTCTACCCTTATTTAACGGAAATAGGGGAGGTTTTCCCTACACTTAGGGTTAAGTGCGGGTGATAGTAGCGATACACACCAGCTCGGTAGGAGTATGCCACGTGAGGAAAGATTGGTGGATGAATTATATGCTCAAAGGGGTGTGCTCCTTTCATCATAACCTTACCTAGTTCACTTTGGTCAATGGGTGAGTTAAAGTGTTCTCCTAAAAAGGGATCATTTTCTAACAACTTCGAGAGACTCCTAATTGGGAACCCATCTTGACCCAATAGACCCGGTTTAAACCCATAATATTTCTTGTGATCAATCATGAATGGGTGATGTAGACATGTAAGGTCATTTTTCACTCCTATATTGTCTTCCTCACTACAAGGCTTAGAGTCTACTACCTTAATCTTAACATTACCCGGACTACATGGTTTGATGGGTGGATCGGGACCTTTTTCAATTCCTAAATTCACATCTAAGGATGGAAGATTAGGTAACGGTTTTGGCTGAGGCTCCGGTTCATCAAAACTAGGAACTTCCATATAACTAAAAGAAAGGTTATGACTACAAGTATTCAAACCTATATCCTTGTTGATACATAATCTGGCGCGGGCTGGATTCGATGACTCTCCCTGGGCCGTTCATCGTCTTCTCGAACCCTGAGTAGACCTGTTCAACAAAGAGAACCCGTTAGGAGTGGACCCGAGGCCGTAGCCCCGGGATCCACCTCCGACGGTCAAGTTAGTATCGGTGCGATATAACCATTAAGAGTTAGGGTTATGATAACCTGTTGTGTATATCGTTGTATCCTCTGAAGATGGGGATTCCAGCCGTGTATTTATAGGGCATGGATTAGGGTTTAGGCGTAGAGTGGGCCGCTGTCTGCCGGGCCTGGCCCACTTGTCGTGGCCCAGTCCAGACCATACGTCCACAAGCCCCCCAAGTCTAGTGTGACATAGTGCGTGGCTATGTTATGCTAGACTTAAGTTCTTGTTCATGGGCGCGTAGGCCCAATCAACCATGACAGCATGGCTCAGGTGTGCACATGGGTCGGACCATACCGCGCAACCCAAATGCGACAGTGCGCCCTGGGTCTGTGGCGCAGTGCGTGGTGACCATGTTGGCGCGTTCTTGTTGGCGCGACCTTGATTGTGAGAGTTTCACAATAGTGAAGGTGGATTCCGTATGCTGCATCCTGGGTAAGGGCGTACCTTTTGTACCAGTAGCGGTGCAGCATGGTGCGACAGAAGACTTGCTTCTATGGCAGAGGTGCGCGCTGTGCGCGACAAGGAGGTGCGCGCTGTGCGCGACAAGGAGGTGCGTCCAAATATACCTGCGTGACGCGTACGGACACAGTGTATACCACGTGGTCGTGGGTTCGGGTCCCACGGATGGCACCAACTTGTTGATACATAATCTGGCGCGGGCTGGATTCGACGACTCTCCCTGGGCCGTTCGTCGTCTTCTCGAGCCCTGAGTAGACCTGTTCAACAAAGAGAACCCGTTAGGAGTGGACCCGAGGCCGTAGCCCCGGATCCACCTCCGACGGTCAAGTTAGTATCGGTGCGATATAACCATTAAGAGTTAGGGTTATGATAACCTGTTGTGTATATCGTTGTATACTCTGAAGATGGGGATTCCAGCCATGTATTTATAGGGCATGGATTAGGGTTTAGGCGTAGAGTGGGCCGCTGTCTACCGGGCCTGGCCCACTTGTCGTGGCCCAGTCCAGACTATACGTCCACAAGCCCCCCAAGTCTAGTGTAACATAGTGCGTGGCTATGTTATGCTAGACTTAAGTTCTTGTTCATGGCCGCGTAGGCCCAATCAACCATGACGGCATGGCTCATGTGTGCGCAACTCAGGTGTGCACATGGGTCGGACCATACCGCGCAGCCCAAATGCGACAGTGCGCCCTGGGTCTGTGGCGCAGTGCGTGGTGACCATGTTGGCGCGTTCTTGTTGGCGCGACCTTGATTGTGAGAGTCTCACAATAGTGAAGGTGGATTCCGTATGCTGCATCCTGGGTAAGGGCGTACCTTTTGTACCAGTAGCGGTGCAGCATGGTGCGACAGAAGACGTGCTTCTGTGGCAGAGGTGCGCGCTGTGCGCGACAAGGAGGTGCGCGCTGTGCGCGACAAGGAGGTGCGTCCAAATATACCTGCGTGACGCGTACGGACACAGTGTATACCCTGGTAGCCCCCCAAGTTTGATGGTGCTACTCGTGTAGGAGCATTAAACTTACTTATCCAAATCCTGAAAAACACTTAATGCAAATATTAGAAGTATATGCCGCGAATCGCAACATATAAAACCTAATGAAGTAAAAGATTAGCGCATAGCATGTGAAATTAACACATAAGATAAGTAGCAGTGCGAATTACACCTATCGTGAGGTTTTACAAACTACATAAATAATTAATTGTTTTTTTTTTTTTTTAGTGCGCGCTGTGCGCAACAAAGAGGTGCGACAGAAGGCGTGCTTCTGTGACCGCGACTAATAGTTTCAATCGCACGTACAGACACAGATGGATGTATCGTGACCGCATAGACTCGAACGTTTGTGGATGATCGCAGATGAACATAACATGACCACGGCTTTTGTCCAGTGCGCTCATGGCGATTGACTAGCATCGTGGCGCGCTGTGCGCTGTACGTGGTTAATCTGCGAAGATATCCGAACGCATGGCCTAACGCGGGTAGATTTATCGTGACTGCGTTGTTCGCGGCTAAAAGATAAAGTAGGTCCGATCGTGCGGACTTAGTGCGACTATAGATAAAATCGTGTTTACCAAGTTAAAAGATTTACATAAAATCTTTACCGATTTAAAAGAAACATGCAATAGGGTGTACGTTACAGTAGCAGAAAACAACAAATCGATACAGTAGCAGAAAACCACAAATCGATTTATATTATAATTAACTTCTACCAATAATGGCGCATGACAAAATTGTTTGACCAATCAAATCGGCAAACAGGAATAAATAAGATACCTTTTGCAAAAGTCTATCTCACCTTTAATTGCAGTACGATATCTCATGTTATAAAAATTGGGATATCTTTTTATTACCAATTTAAAAAGATCAAAATACCGGCTTTGGAACTCGATGGTTGCTTTCCGGTGATGTGAGACCACGAAACTTGTCGGGTCCCACGGATGGCGCCAACTTGTTGATACATAATCTGGCGCAGGCTGGATTCGACGACTCTCCCTGGGCCGTTCGTCGTCTTCTCGAGCCCTGAGTAGACCTGTATAACAAAGAGAACCCGTTAGGAGTGGACCCGAGGCCGTAGCCCCGGGATCCACCTCCGACGGTCAAGTTAGTATCGATGCGATATAACCATTAAGAGTTAGGGTTATGATAACCTGTTGTGTATATCGTTGTATCCTGATCTGAAGATGGGGATTCCAGCCGTGTATTTATAGGGCATGGATTAGGGTTTAGGCGTAGAGTGGGCCGCTGTCTACCGGGCCTGGCCCACTTGTCATGGCCCAGTCCAGACTATACGTCCACAATCCTCTAGTTGTGTTTGGTCCAAGGGTTCTACCTCTATTGGGGTTCCTATAGTCTCTTCTACTTCTTCTGGGTAAGTCACGGGTGGTGTGTGTGCCTCAAATGATGGTAGGACTTGTGGGGTACTTGGTGGACTTGGATTTTCTACTTTATCCTCCATCTTATCTTGATTACCTATGTGCTTATTATGTAATTTGTTGAAGTCTATCCCCAACAAGCACCTAGGTATCTCAAATCCTTTTATATTCATCTCAAATTCTTGGTCCGATTCATAAGAATCATTCTCAATAACTTGATCACTATGTTCCATTTGCCTAAAGGATTCCTCATACTCATCATATGTCTTGGTGAAATCTAATCCAAGCATGCACCTAGGTAGTTCAACATTAACCATCTCACAATCTTGGTCGGGTTCATAAGAAACTATCCTAGGTGAAGGCTCATATGGTGCATAGGTTTCACTTAATGAGGTATTTTGAGGGTTTGATGGGGCTCCTAAGGTGATTTCCTCAAAAGTTTTATGCACTTGGTCTCTTTTCTCAAGGTACTCACTAAAATCTATGTAAGATCCTGTTCTCATTACTTCATTCCACCATCTTGATTTATCCAAATTAGTAAAATTATATTTCTTCATGTAAAACTCTAGTCGCGGATTTGGTAGATTCACGTTCTCCATAATGGCGAACGGAAGAGTCAATGGAAAAACTTTACGAACAAAAGCACAAAGAAAAGATAGACTACGAGAAAGCTAGAAAAATAAAATAAAAATCTCACTAGAAAGGAATCTAGTGAGTAGACCTAATAAAATAAAAATTCAACCTAAACAATAACTATTCCCCGGCAGCGGCGCCAAAAACTTGATGCGTGGTTTTGCGACCTTACAACAGGTTTTAACTCTCGAGGGATCTCAAGAGGCTTGCAATCCCCGCCAGGCAGTGTACCTGACCGATGTAGTATAGTGTAGTGGCAAGTACCGGGGGATTGATCGTTCTCTAGGGGAATAGTGTCGTTAGGATTGAAAAACTACTCTAATAGGTCTAAGGGTGAGGGAAGATTCTTTTTGTATTTTTTTTATATTTTTATAAAAGCAAGTAAAATCTCGGGTTTGAAGGAGTGGGCGGAATTAGTTGCTAGTCAACTAACCCAAATAACTACAATTGCAAATAAAATAAAATAACTGAAAATAAAAAGGTTGTGGAACTTATATGGAGAGAAATGTGTTTACTTAGATTTCCTTACTCTCCAACTATCTTTTACCGGTTGATTAGTGTGTATTAATTGCGTGGATGACGGGTGTATTCCTTAATACCAATCGTGGGTGGCGTACGTACTTCCCCAACTCTATAAGCTCCTACTTCGCTCCTATGTCGAGCCGGCTAAGAAGCTCTTAACATGGGATCACTAGAATTCGCTCATGCATTAAATACAACCATAAAAACCTTAATACGCATTGGTTCATGTTTCTTAAGACGTTCAAGCAAGTTACCGTATAGGAGGTTAGCCAGTTTTCTTAAGCCTAACATCGATAAACGATCATCCAATACAATTAATAACACACCAACAACCAATAATCAATAGTTAGGTTTCATTAGATCTAAGCAAACACAAGATAAATCTAGCCTAGCATGTTAAATAAAAGACAAGAACAAGATATAATCAAACAACACATAGACATATTGAATGATTAATTGATTACTTATCTTCAATTGGACATGGGAGATCCAAGGGTATAAAACCCTTAAAAGTAGCAGAAAAATCGTCTTAGGGTTTCTCCTCACAAAGTTGCACACACTAATGACTAAAAATTATGAGAATATATATAGAAAATCAGATCTGACGGCGTCACGTTATAGAGCTGACGCCGTCACCCTCGCCGCGGTTAGGGTTTCTTGATGGCCTTCTTGACGCCGTCCCCTTTTAATCATCCAAAATCCTCTCTGGCGCGTCAAGGGTTGACGGCGTCACAATGGTGCTTGACGCCGTCACAGGTACTTTTCTAGCCGATTTTGAGACTTTGTCGTTTTCTTCACTTTTATGCTCCAAAAACGTCCAAAATGCTTCCTTTTCCAGATTTCTTCTCCAAAGTACCTAAAATGACAAAAGGAACGATTTAGGGCAATATTTGATCAAATAAATACGATTTAGGGCTTAAATGACCCCCTAAAAGCGGTACACTTTTCGCTTCATCAATAGGAGACACCCCATACCCTTGTCTATTCAATCCCAAGTGTTTGTTCCGCAAAACACTTGGGTATAGATTCTTGGAATTATTTCTAATAAGAATTTAAACGTTGAAAAATATTGTTGTTTTTATATTCACGTTTTATAACTGTTAGAATTATCCTTAAACATTGTATTAGTCATTAACACAAATAGATTAACTTTCTAGTTAACTCTAATCGTGTAAAGGGACCAACAAGTGGTATCAGAGCCTCTAGTTTATAAAATCTTTTATACTAACCAAGAGTGCTCTAGGTTTTAAAACCAAGATCCTACTATGGCTGATATCAATGTACCCCAGCTAGTCGACAAAAAGGGTGGCAGCTACTCCGCTGTTGCACCCAGACTTGAAGCTGGGAAATTTAGCAAATGGAAGAAGCGTATGATTTGCTATCTTACTGGTATGGAACCCTACTACATCACCTGTATCAGGGATGGTCCATTTGTCCCTAAGACAGCCGCAGGGCTAAATAAGCCTGAGGCCCAATGGACCATTGATGAGAGGAGGGTGGTCAATCAAGACCAACGCCTGAAAAGCATCCTTATATCATGTCTTCCTGACGATATAATGGAATCAGTCATCAACTGTCTAACAGCCAAGCAAACTTGGGATGACTTGGTAAACAGCTTTGAGGGTCCCTCAGATACCAAGAAAAATAGGGTCATGGACCTTAAACTTGAGTATAATACTTTCAGGGCAAAAGACTCTGAAAGTCTCTCACAGACCTACACCAGATACAAGACTTTGATAAATGAATTATCAAATGATGGTGTTGTATTGTCCAAACATGAGACAAATGTTGGCTTTGTCAACAGTCTCCCTGAGAAGTGGCTCAACTTCTCACAAGGCCTGAGGAATGCTAACCACATTCAGAACCTTGAGCTCCCTGAAATTTATGGGAAGTTTGTCTATGAGGACAACTTGATCTCAAGGAGATACCCTGACTCAAAAGAGTCCAAAAAGGCCTTAACCTCCACACCCATATCAACTGCTTTCTATTCTAATGGTGTTGTGCAGGATATTCAAGAGGATTCTGAAGAAGAAATTGATGAAAGGACTGGTGAGGAATACCTGAACGACCTGAACTTGGAATTCCAAGAAAGGGCACTCCTTGCTAGTTCAAGACGTTTCATCAAAAGAAATCAGTCCAACTTTACAAAACCAAAAGCGAATGAGACCACTGAATGCTTTAAATGTGGTAAAAAGGGTCATTTTGCTAGGGACTGTTATTCTAAAACTATCTCAGAACCCTCTTACAAATCCTCAGGAACTAGCAAGTTTCAACCTAAAATGTTTCAGTCCACCCAACAATTTCAAAACAAGGGTCAAAAGGATTTTGAAACAAAATATAGGAATATCAAAGCTAAACTTGCACTTCTTGAAACTAACCCCATATTGCCTCAGGCTGCTCAAACATCTAAACCTATTCAGACAAAGAACAAGGTTTTAATAGCTGAAGCATATGATTGGGATGATGAAGAGGTTTCCTCAGATGAGGAAATAAGAGTTAGTGCACTGATGGCACTTTCTGAAGAGGATCAGGTGGCTGTGGGAAAAAGCCATGCTAGAAATGAAGAGTGGGTCAACATCACTATGAAGAAGGTAAACACTTTACTTTCTATGGATGATGATTCTGATTGGCAGTCTTACATGAATTATATTTGTGTTGATTTAAAGTTTGTTGAGGAACAAAGGCTTAACCTGTTTTCAAAATATATCAATATTGTGTCAGAATTAAACAAATGTAGAGATGAACTGATTGTACTTAAGCAAGCCAAACTAGAAACAATAACTCTACAAATTCAGAACACTGAGATTTTGAAACAAAACCAAGTCCTTCAAACTGAACTTAACAAAGAAAAGGCTATCATTCAAAGCTGGACCAAGAAGAACCCTAAGGTTTTTGACACTGTGGGATTAATCTCTCAGAAAACCATTGGTATTGACCCTCTTATGGTTGATCCAATTGTGTGTCAAAATGAAATAAACTTTGTTCCAGCTGGCATATCTTTTGAGCAAGAATTGCTTCCCAAGTCAAATGACTGGATTGTCAGGGACAACCCAGTCAGTAAGTTACCAAACTTTGAGACTGGAAAGATCTTGCTTCCTGAAAGTCAGGCTTTGAAAAATATGCTTGGACTCACTGAAAAACTCAGTAAGCTTGAACTCACTGAACCACTCACTGAGTCCTTGAATGAGTCTGAATCAGAATCATACCCTCCACTTCCTCCACTAAATACCCTTCAGGGTGCTGCACCTAACTTAGGCCTCCCACCTATGGTCTTCTCACCACACTCTCCAAAGGAGAGATCAGGAAGGGGAACAACCATCCTGAAGAGAGCAAACCTTGATGTCTCAGTAAGTACTGATGACTCATCAACTTCAGTCCCTTCTGAAGAAACAACCCAAAGCCCTGACTCAAAATTTGATCAGTTGGCTGAAATGGTCAGGAAGCTAGGAGAGAAGATTGCATCTTCTGAGAAATCTTCTCAATCCAAGAAGGAACAAAGACCAACTTCCTCAAAGACCAAACCCAAACCCACAAAACCCCTGAAAAGATGTGAGCTATGCAACTATACAAATCATCTCACTGATGATTGCTATAGAGTCCTTTATTGCATGATTTGCAAAAAGGAAGATCACAGGACCTCTGATCATAAACAATGCTCAGTCATGTCAAACTTTTCAGGACTTAAGGCTCAGTGCCTGAACTACCCTTCTGATTCTAAGCAGAAACAGAAGCAAAAGGCCAAGCCTTTTCCACCCTGCCCTTTGTGTGGATTCAATGACCACCACCCTGAGGATTGTCAATATGACAAACATTGTGAATCTAGTGGAAGTTCCACTCAGAAATCCTCAGGAAAAGAGAAGGTCATTCAGTCAAGAAGAGGAATAAAACAATCCTCTCAGACTACTGAGGCTACCCCTGCAACCAAACGCAAAACATGTGGTAGCTCAGTCCACTCAACCTCTGACCATGAATCAATTAATACTTTCATAAAGACCTACAATACCAAACCCTCCATGAAATGGAGTCCTAGAAAGAACTGACCTAGTTTACTATTTGTGCAGAAGCATGCCAGGGATCCTGTTTGGCATCTAGACAGTGGATGTTCAAGGAGCATGACTGGTGTTAAGGAGTGTCTGCACAAATATGTGGAAGAACCAGGACCCAAAGTGATATTTGCTGATAATTCATCATGTCTCACTGAAGGTTATGGTTCAGTAAACTGCAATGGTATTGTCTTTACTAGGATAGCATATGTAAATGGTTTTAAGTATAATCTGATCAGTGTCAGTCAACTATGTGATGCAAAATACATAGTTCAGTTTGATGATAAGCAAGGAACCATCTTCAATGCAAATAAGGAAATTGTCCTCATTGCACCAAGAAGACAAGATGTTTATGTATTAGACATGTCCAGTCTAACTTAGGATGGAACTTGTCTCTTTGCTAAGGCCACTGATACACTCAACTGGCTTTGGCATAAGAGACTCACCCACCTGAACTTTAAGAACATTAACAATCTTGTAAAACAAAACAAGGTCCTTGGCTTACCATCTCTTGTGTTTTCTAAGGATAAACCATGCTCAGCTTGTGAAAAAGGTAAACATCACAGAGCATCCTTTAAAACCAAAACCAACTTTTCCATCAGGAACTGCCTACATCTTCTCCATATGGATCTATTTGGACCTGTCAGTCCAAGGTCTGTTAACCATGAGAAGTATACTTTGGTCATAGTGGATGAATACTCTAGATACACCTGGGTATTCTTCCTGATCAAAAAGAGTCAGGCAGCTAAAACAATCATGTCCTTTGTCAGGAACATTGAAAATCAAAATGACATTAAGGTCAAACAAATTAGAACTGACAATGGGACTGAGTTCAAAAATAATGAACTTGAATGTTTCTGTGATGAGAAAGGTATTTCCCAAAACTTTTTCTCTCCATACACACCTGAACAAAATGGTGTTGCTGAAAGGAAAAACAGAACACTCATTGAAGCTGCTAGGACAATGCTATGTGGATCAGTCCTTTCCAACCATTTTTGGACTGATGCAGTCAAAACTGCCTGTTATACACAAAACAGATCCATAATTGTCAAGAGACATGGGAAAACCCCATATGAGTTATTCAAAGGAAGAATCCCTGACATCAGCTACTTTCATGTCTTTGGGTGTCCTGTGTTTATTCATAATCACAAGGATCACCTAGGGAAATTTGATGCAAAAGACGATGATGGATACTTCCTGGGATACTCACTTGTCTCAAAAGCCTTCAAAGTGTTCAACACAAGGAGACAGCAGACTGAGGAAACATTTCATGTTACCTTTGATGAGAGCACTGATGCAATCAGGTTCTCAACTGCCTCAGTAGAAGAGATAGGAATTGATAATTCTTCAAGATATCCTCCTGATGAATATCTGTCTGAAAACAATCCTTCTACTCAGTATCAAGATGATGCTAATCTCTCCTATTACATAATCCCTCACAACCTACCTAACCCAACCATCACTGAGTTTGTTGAGGCACATACACACACTGATGATATCAATCAGCCTGTTCAAAATACTCAAGATCCAAACAATCTCAGTGATCTGATAGACACTCAAGATCCAATCAATGATCATGTGTCTACTCCAGAACCAACCCCTCTACCCAATCAGGCCTCCACAAGTTCAAATCAGTATCCAGGACCTCAAGAAAGTTGGACTAGGTCTCAGGACATTGAACTTGTCAATATTATTGGAGAGCCTACTGAAGGCATGCTCACCAGGAGCATGGCTGCTAGTCTAAGAGCAGCCTCATCCAATGAATGCCTATTTGTGGACTTCATTTCCACAATTGAACCCAATAGTGTTAAAGAAGCACTTAAACATCCAAGTTGGGTTCAGGCCATGCATGATGAACTGGAACAATTTGACAGAAACAAGGTAATAACCTTGGTCAAATGTCCTGAGAATGTCTCAGTCATTGGCATGAAATGGGTATTCAAAAACTAAACTGATGAAAATGGCATAGTCATTAAAAACAAAGCCAGACTTGTAGCCAAAGGCTATAATCAACAAGAAGGCATTGACTATGAGGAAACATTTACACCAGTAGCAAGGATGGAAGCCATCAGGATCTTCCTTGCTTTTGCTACATACATGAACTTCAAGGTGTACCAAATGGATGTTAAAAGTGCATTCTTAAATGGTTCACTGAAAGAAGAAGTTTATGTTGAGCAACCTCCTGGATTTGAAAGCCATGAGTCTCTTGATCATGTCTGTAAGCTTAACAAAGCCCTTTATGGACTGAAGCAAGCTCCCAGGGCATGGTATGAGACTCTCTCAGCCTTCTTAATCCAAAAAAAATTTGTCAGGGGCAAGATAGACAACACATTGTTTATCTATAAGACAAATAATGATGTCATACTAGTACAAGTGTATGTTGATGACATCATCTTTGGCTCAACAAGCTTCAAACTTTGCAAACAATTTGAAAAACTAATGGCAAAGAAGTTTGAAATGAGCATGATGGGAGAACTAACATACTTCCTTGGTCTACAGATCAAACAGACTGATAGAGGAACCACTATCAGTCAAGAGAAGTATGTAAAGAATCTACTGAAGAAGTATGATCTCAGTGACTGTGCCTCAGTCAAAACTCCCATGGTCCCCCCAAACAACCTTGGTCCTGATCTAACTGGTAAACCAGTAAATCAAACTCTCTTTAGAGGAATGATAGGATCACTGATGTATCTACTTGCATCAAGGCCTGATATCCAATTCTTAGTATGTCTATGTGCCAGATATCAATCTGACCCAAGAGAATCTCATGTCACTGCTGTGAAAAGGATATTCAGGTACCTGAAGGGCACTCCTAACCTTGGATTATACTATCCAAAGTGCTCAGGACTTGATCTCAAAGGATACTTAGACTCTGACTATGCTGGATGCAACATGGACAGAAAAAGCACCTCAGGCTCTTGCCAAATTCTTGGTGGGAAATTAGTCTGTTGGAGTGCTAAGAAGCAACAATCAGTTGCCTTGTCCTCAGCTGAGGTTGAATATGTTGCAGCAGCTAGTTGTTGTGCAAATGTACTCTGGATGAAAAGTCAACTCAGTGACTATGGAATTCAGTACAAGATGGTACCCATCTTTTGTGATAACACAAGTGCAATTGCAATCTCAAACAACCCTGTTCTTCATCAGAGAACAAAACACATTGATATCAGATATCATTTCATTAGGGACCATGTCATGAATGGTGACATTGAATTACACTTCATCCCTACTGAATATCAGTTAGCTGATATCTTCACCAAACCTTTGGATGAACCAACTTTCACAAGGTTGAAAGCTGAATTAGGAATGTTGGATATAGAAAATCAGTCTACTGATTGAAATCCTTCCAACTGAAGTGTAAATTCTTAAAACCTCAGGTCCCTGACTCAATGTGTACATCAGTGAATTAATATCACTGAATCCTCAACCTCAAGAACTAAACCCAAGTTCCTGAAATCTTGAGGGTTCAGGAACTAAACCCAAGTTCCTGAATCCTTGCTTCTCAGGAATCTTTCCATATTCCTGAATCATCAGTGACTAATCCCAAGTCCCTGAAAAACCAATCACTGAATGAAGAGTCATTCAGGGCCCTGAAAAGGACATTAAATACTGACTTAAATGCTCTAAGTATCTAGTTAGTAAATGTCCGAGGTTGGTAACTGAACACATATTTAATTCAAGAATAATTGTTCTTTTTGCCTTTCTGGCTTCCACCTCTGGCCACCACATTCCCACTTGGCATTAAATGCCTCTCCAATCACATTTCAAATATGTGATGACTCATCTCTGCAAGTTGCACTTTTGCAGAACTGCTCAACTATTCACTTCGACTGTTGCGCCAAACCAGGAAAGTGGAGTGTTGGCATTAAATGCGGATCCCAAAACATATTATTCAAAACAATTTCCAATAATTCTTTTTGAATAAATTAAGATCGCTCAAATGACCAAAACACCCCCATCTCCACTTTCCTATAAATACCCCAACCAGAAGAATACATACACATGTTTTTATAGAATCTTAAGCAAAACTCTGCCATTTTTAATTCTCAAAAACAAATTGTGTGTGCATTCTTAAGCTTTAGAAACCCTTTAACCTTAGTCAAACCCAGACTTACCCACAAATGGCTTCTTCTAAAGCTGTGACATACGCCCCTAATGTGGATTTCACATTGGAGGGTGTAGACCTAACCAAAAACAATGTGGTGGGAAATTTCTCATATCCACAAATCTACCCAGCCTACAAGAACGTTATGAAATATATTCGTAATTGTTTTCTTGCAAAGGCTTTCACCCACACCCCCTCAGTCATCTACCATGACTATTTGAGGGAATTCTGGTGTACGGCTGTGGCAACCAGCCCCAAAGACACCAAAGAGTCAATCATCACCTTCACGGTGATGAATGGAAGTAGAACCCTCTCCTTTGACTACTCAGCATTCATCAAAGCCACAGGCCTTGACTTTGCTGAAGCCTTTTCACCCAACCCTACTCATCAGGACATAAAGAATGAACTGATCTTTCTTGCACCCCATGACCCCAGACGTCCAACAACGTCTGTGGGAGGCTTACTGGAAAAGGCTCCAGTAGTCAAAACATGGTTCCACCCTATTTGGAGGATACTGATGACATTTGTCATTCAGGTCCTGGGTGGAAATAAATCCTCTATGGAGCAGTTGAACTCATCACAACAATTGATGTTGTTCAGTCTCCTTGAGGGTACAAAAATAGACATCGGAGGAATAATCTTCCGAGACCTTGTTGCTAAGCTCTCAGGAAAACATAGGCAAAGGCATATGTCCTATCCTAGATTTGTTTCCTGTGTGCTTCAGGACCTACTTGGTTCTGACTATGTGAGGACTGATGCAGAAGGTACGAAGCCTGACGTCCTGCACAAGTCAAACTTCACTAGTAGCATCAGTGAGGTTACACATATTGCCCTGACTGAATACATGCAATCAGTCATTCAGGGTAATGACGCTATCTCTCCAGTTCCTTCACCGACCAAAAAGGTGAAGAAGACAAAGAAGGGTCAGTCCAGCCAGGTGGTTAGACCCAAGCCACTCGCCACTGAGACTGATCCTCAAAACCAACTCAACCTTAAAAAGAGGTTGAAAAAGGCCGAGACCTCTGAGACACCCATTTCTGAGACCCTCTTGACCTCAAAACAAAGGCCAACGGAAGTCACTGAGCAATCATCCTCAGTGACCTCGGGCACACCCATTCCACATGGTTCAACTGACATACACAAGTCAGAGGGATCAGGAAGCATTCCCCCCTCACATCCCGATGAAGGAACTGTCAAAAAACAATCAGTTCCCAAGGGAGGAAAGGGTTCTAAATCCTCGGTAAGACAGCACTACCTTACTGAGAAGGGGACCCACAAACATTCACATCCCGCTAACGTTCCTGAGCAATCACCCTCAGGATCTCAGGGAGAAAAGGACCCTAAATCCCCTGAAGGACAGCACAATCCTGATGGGAAGGGGGTCCACAAACTTTCACAATCAGTACCTAGTGATACTACTAGAAAGCACCCATCAGTAGTTGAAGGTGCTAAGGGGGACAAAGACTCAGAGGGAAAGAAACAACCCGCTGATATGGAACCCATCAACCCCTCAGGCGGATCCAGTCTCTCAGGAACTGCCCCCAAAAGCCAGGCTGGTGTTACCCCAGTTATTATGGCTAGTCAGGCTGAGCAAACCCACTCAGTTATTATGACAACGGGGTCAGGACCTGACCAAATCGAAGGCAAGTCTTTTTATAAAGAGGAGCCGGTTGATTTTTTGGGTATTGAGTCCATGGGGGACTTTCAGGCTTTTATTGAGTCTGATGAAGAGCTCAGGGAAGAAAGTGAAGAGGAAATGTTTGAGGCAGGTGAGGATACAGAAACTGATATACAACCTGAACAATCTGAACAATCACATCAGTCATCTCCAAGCCAAAGTGAAAAGTCAGGTTCTCAGTCTTCTGATTCTTCTGGTACTGGGGACATCCTCCAAAAGTATGATAACTCTCTTCCCCTCACTGAAAAAACATTGGTCAAATTCCTACTGAAGACCAACAGAGCTCTTTTCACCGGTCTCACTGATGAGATGTTTGATCATCACACTGAAGCTGCTGTTCACTATGCCAACCTGAAGGCAGATGTTGAAACTTTTCATGATGATGTGATCGAAATCCAATCAGACACCAAACACTCCCTGACAGCTATTGATCTTCATTTCCAGAAGTTCAATCTTACTCTTGAAGGCATCACCAACAGCCTTGGAACTATTCAGTCAGCTATCAAGGATGACCCCGTACTCACTGAAAAGGTCCTTCAGGCTGCTGAGACTTATCAGAAGCAGTCAGCTGAAATCAGTGATCTTCTCAGCTTACTGAAGGTTTCTAAGCTTCAGTGTCTTACTACTTCCTTGGACTCAATCAGGACTTCCATGGGTCTTCAGGAAAAACATCTTGGTACTTGGGCACAATCTTCAACATCCTTGGCATGGTCTCTTGGGTCAAGGATGTCAGGCATCGAAGCTTCTCAGGCATCTCTGGCTGATCAGATCTCATGTCTTCAGAAAGACACCTCGGACATCAAATCAATGATGACTGAGATCTATCAGGCTTTCAAAGGTCCTGCTACTCCAGTGACTCCAACTCTTGCTCTCACAATGGCTCAAGCAACAGTTAAGGGGGAGAAAGACACTGGAGTCTCAAGCCAACAACCTCCTTCTCACACTGAGGGGGAGATTCCTGAAGCCTCTTCCTCCCATCAAGATAAAGGCAAAGGCATCCTCACTGAACCTGAGCCTCAACCAGCACCGATCTCGATTGCAAAGGATCCTGAATCACCACTCAGGATCCCATATGAAATTGATGGAGTTCTTCACCACTTCTCAGCTGATGAACTCAGTGCTTATCTTCAGGAAGAGGAAGCAAAGAAGAAGTTAAAGGAGGAAGAGAAGGCGAGCAAGCCTGCTATAATTAAGGTTGTTCATGAAGAGGCTGAGAAAATTGGTCTTGAGGCTAAGGATCTCTCAGGAAGAGAAGGTGGTATGACCTTTGTGAAAGCTCAGTCTGAGGAGATGACCACTCTCAGGAAGAAAAGAGAGGAAAGGAATAAACGGGCTGAAGAGATCAGGCAAAACAGGATTAAGAAATATCAGTGGTATATGACTGAAAGGTTGAAGCCAGAACCAATCACTGATGTTCACATTCAAAGAAACACCAATCCTGCCGTTGTCACTGTCTATAGAGGTGCTGACATGAGAAACTTTGATGTTCATAACCCTTTCAGATTCGCTAACTTCGGGATCACTGAATTGGATGAGTTGGGTCCATTAATAGCAAAGAAATCAAATGTTGTGGTCCCTAATCTGATGAAGTCTTTGAGTCTGAGGTACGAAAGATTGGCAGCAACACCTCAGGAACTTGGCATTCCATCTCTTCTTCCTGAATCTGCACAACCAGCTCCCTCTCAGTCTTCTTCAAGGAAAAGAAAGAAGATAGAAGCTGAGCCTGAGATCAAGATTCCTGGTCTTGACTGCAATAGGGCTCTCCCTGAAGGTGTTCCTTTCAGGAACAATATGGTCATTGAACAGCCTGAAAGAGGTTTGTTCTTCATTGATGAGTTCGGTGACAAAGCCTTCCAAAGGTGGAGTGACATCGACTTGTCAGGGATTAAAGCAATGCTCGGTTTTCTAATGATGGCCTCTCCACTCAAGAGTCCTGAAAATGTGAAGTTTTGTCAAGATTTGAAAAGGAAAATAAATGAGCATCCTGACCAACATGAGCTGCAGTCAAAGAAGCCCAAGCTTGAAGCCCTTGGAATCAAGTTGAATTGATGACCTGCCTGAATACCCACCACTATCCCTTTTGTACTTAGTTTTGTTAGGACTTGTAAATGATATCAATAAGATGATGTTTTTTATTATTTCAGTGTCCTTATTTACATTCTAGTACATTCAGTATGAGTAGAAGTCTTTAGCTCACTCATATCTGATCAAAACACTTAGGAATAATTTATATCCAAATAGGGGGAGATTGTTGGGTCATGAAAAACCCAAGAATGCTTCAAACATGATTTGGACACAAATTAACTAAGTGTTAACTTAAACCGAGAACAATTCAAGTCACTGAGAGAACAGCCTCTCAGTGAGTCATCTTCAGGATGCTTAAGGCGAATTCAAGAAGAAGGATTCACTACTCAGGAAGGCGGTACTCCCTGAGTAGGACTTAAGCCAAAGAAGAAGATGATGGTTAAGTGAGTGTTAGACAAGAACTCACTGAACCCCAGTCTCCTCAACCAACAAAGTGATTGAAGGACTGAGGAACCAACGCCTGAAGAAAAGGCGGGAACAATAGGGAAAAGATCTGAGAAGATAATAGTGTCAGCCCAACACTCTTCTCTTGTCAGATCCAACCTTCCCTATTGCGGCTAAAAGTTATGGAGTGTCAGCCAACAACTCCCAAAGTCTTATTAGCCCTTTCCTATTGGTTCTTGGAAATGACAATTACTATTTGTAATTGTCAGACACGCAACCTCAACAACTTGTATTATATTTAATCACTTATACTTAGATTACTTGTGTATAAATAGATCAGATGGGAGAGAAGTTAAAGTGTGCTTTGTATATTTAAAGTCTTGAACTTTTACAAAGGAACTTCTCTCCTACAAAGAGTATACAACTCACTGAGATAGCTCAGTGGGTATATTGTTACCACTCAAGCAAAACTTGAGTTTCGATAGGAGACACCCCATACCCTTGTCTATTCAATCCCAAGTGTTTGTTCCGCAAAACACTTGGGTATAGATTCTTGGAATTATTTCTAATAAGAATTTAAACGTTGAAAAATATTGTTGTTTTTATATTCACGTTTTATAACTGTTAGAATTATCCTTAAACATTGTATTAGTCATTAACACAAATAGATTAACTTTCTAGTTAACTCTAATCGTGTAAAGGGACCAACAGTATGTGTAATGGGTGAATTCTATTATTAACAATGATAAAGTTTATATTTTTATGTTTTGTTTGTATTAATGTTTTCGGAGATTGACTTCGTTTTGTTTTTGTTTTTGTTTTTGTTTTGGTGCTGGTGGATTCGACACATCGGTTGCATTTTGGGATGGTCAATGCGTGGTGTGGGACAGCGAGCTCGATTCATGGAACCTGTATGTTGTGCTTTGTCGCTCTTTTTTGTTTATCAAGATTAGAACATCAAAGCTTGGGAGAATAATGAAAAGAGGAAAGCCGAGTTGGATATGAAAAGAATGGATTTACCAATCTTAGGTTTTTCCATGTATCTGCTTATTGGCATGGCGAATCCTTACAGGGTATGGTTGCAGCGATAGTCAGTGTCCTGTCTCACTTTTGCTTATGCAGGTCTGACCCTTTAGTTAGTTCCTCGCTTTTATAAATTTCCTGTCCAGTTTTTCGGTGGTCCAGACAGCAATGTCCCCATCTTGGCGAGGCAGTCACGCATGAATTGCTTATGCAGCTATGGGGGTGCTTGCCACTGCTTCAATAATCGTGGCAGCGCAGCTATGAGCCTTATTTGTTGCAATTCTCATCCTCATTTTGGAGTTTTGTTACAAAGTGGTTTGTCATTAAGCCAACGATCACTATGTTCATATTTATATTGGCATTGCAAATGATCATATTTGCAGCCATGGCAGGGCAAATTCTTATATTTGCAGCCATGTTGGGACAAATGATTAGATTTGATGCCATGGATTGCATCTATGCTTATGGCGCGATTTGTTCAAACCTGCTTTGCTGTTCTCTTTGGCAAACCGATCAAGCAGTGCTCCTAATAATAAAAGTGTTTTATTATTGGTTACCCATCCTATTCATCTTCACTCACACACGATATGCGATATTAGCCACTTGGTGTTTGGCCTGCTGAATGGCCAACACATACATACAAGCAATGATGAAAATTATAGCTGCTTATAAATTTTATGACGGTCGTTTAGCAACACCGGTATCTTAGCAGGGCAAACGTACCTAAGTGGTGGTTGCAGCCATGGCTGGTGTTCAATTTTCCTACTATCACCATAACTAATTTTCTAATAGCATTATCCTAGCGGGGCAGCTTTATTCAGCTGGTGGTTGTACCCATGGGTGCCGTTAGCCTTTCTGAGCCACTGCGTAATGATCACCTAGTTTTTGGATAGATGTGAACGTATGTATGTATGTGTAATGGGTGAATTCTATTATTAACAATGATAAAGTTTATATTTTTATGTTTGGTTTGTATTAATGTTTTCAGAGATTGACTTCGTTTTGTTTTTGTTTTTGTTTTTGTTTTGGTGCTGGTGGATTCGAGACATCGGTTGCATTTTGGGATGGTCAATGCGTGGTGTGGGACAGCGAGCTCGATTCATGGAACCTGTATGTTGTGCTTTGTCGCTCTTTTTTGTTTATCAAGATTAGAACATCAAAGCTTGGGAGAATAATGAAAAGAGGAAAGCCGAGTTGGATATGAAAAGAATGGAGTTACCAATTTTAGGTGTTACTCCGTAGTTCGTAGTTTTGTACCATAGAACTCAAGACGTTAGGTAGGTTTTAACGAGACTAGGATTTTAAGATTTAGTATATTAAATGCTACATAAAGCGTAGTACTTGGGATTGGAGTATCCTGTTACTCCGTAGTTCGTAGTTTCGTACCATAGAGTGAGTATCTAAGCTAAGAATTTCCTACGGAAATGATATTCATATATATAGAAAAAGAAGTCTTGATGGCTTTTGCTTTAGATAAATGCACCGATCAAGCTCAATATCTTTAAGCTCGGGCGCATTTCTGTGTTTCACACTCACGTCAGCATTTTTCCTATTTTCGTTGTCAGAGTCTTACGTGTAGACTTTTGTAGTGACTATGATCAGCAGGTATGGGTTTAAATTGCTATATGTTGACGAATTGCTGTGAATTCACGAGTGTAGAAATACCAGGGAGTCGTTAGCACTTAGCAGAGTGAGTGAATAAGTTTAAAGGTGCATATCAAATGCGGAATGCTTACAAACTAGTCTGGTTTTTCATCTTTGTAAGAATATTCATTTCGAAAACATAGTTTTATGATGGCTGTAGAATTTATCAAAGTAGCGGAGACTTAGCAAGTTTTAAAGACAAAGAATAGAGCTCAAACAAACACGAGACTTTAGTTTTATATTCAAGCAGGTGTGCCTTTGTTGTTGTAGGTTATACATTTTTTCATAACACATAATATACTAATTACAACCTGTAACTTCATAAAGTTTAACTTAAACATACGATGATATGAAAATTTAACGCCGAACACATTTTCTTAAGTCTTACTGATGAATGTAAAAATCCTAGTGCGCAATAAACAAGCGTTTGCACAATCAGGCTTATTTAGGAAAAACACATGTTCTTCACCTTTGTCCTCAACTACCTCCAAATCACCATTCCAACCACTTTTCTCAACAATTTTTGTATAGTTCCAATCTCTATCCCTCATAAAATCATTACCAGCTATACAAACCAACATCCTGGAGCAGCCCATACCCGCAATTCTCGGATCCATTTCCGGGTTAATCAACGGGTCATCTGACCCGCTGCCTCCTGGGCTCACAATAGCCCATACGGTATCCAAATTCTTAATCATGGATTCTATCCATTTTGACTCGTTACCAATCCGTTCTTTTCCCCAAAAATACGGGTGGAGCAAAATAACACCCTTAAACTCTAACCCATCAGGACAACTTGACCCAACCCGTATAGCCATATGATGTGCTATATTACCTCCAGCACTATCACCTGCTAGGAAAACATTTTTAAAATCAGCGTATTCATTTAACCATGACTCAGGACCATTTCCATTTACATGTTTCCCGACCCACTTGATCGCGTCCCACGAGTCCTTATACGCGACAGGAAGTGGAAACTCGGGCGCGAGTCGATAGTCTACAGACACGGCCACAACGTTGGATTCTGAGACAACTAGGTTAAGAAAGTTATGGTAGAGAGATGATCTGGCGGATTCGATACAAAATCCGCCTCCATGGTAGAAGATAATAAGTGGGAGTCTGTTGGATTTATGGTCCGAGGTTTTATTTGGTGGGATGTAAATTCTAGCAAAGATGTTGTTTTCGGGTGAAAATATGATGTCTTTGGATTCGACTGCGGTCGTAGGATCGGTTCCTGCTGGTACGATGTTGGTGACACGTAGTCTATGACATGTGCCATCTTTGAATATACGAATGGCGCCAGGGATTTCTCTTACGATTTCATTTGCAGACGTATCCATGTTGAAAATGTAATGAGAAGTTTGGCTTCTTAGGTTAGGGCGTGCCTTTTATTATGCGAGTTATAGGTAGCTATATGTATCATTGGAATATATGCTACCCAAATTACTGGGTGGTTAAGCCGTAGGCCCACAAAATTATTTAGTACGTAGTATCTCTAAAGCAAACGTACAAACGCAAACTTTGATTAATTAGTCAACAATAATCGTTGGCCACAAAGAAAAAAAAAGTCGACAATGACCCAAATTTTGGTTTCCTTGAATATATCAAAGCAAATGATTGAGATGTAAATTTATTGTATAATATAATCAGAGAAAGTATTGAATAATTAGCCTAGGATTGGCAAAATATTATAAAGCTTTATAAATTAATTTTTTTTTATGCCACATCAATAAGTTTTAAAGCTTTTTGAGTTAATAAACCTATTTCTACTATGGCATAAGCATTTTAAAGCTTTATAAGACTAAAGGGAGTGCAGCGACTTCACAGGCGATACTGCCCTGGATCGCCCCCTTATCGCCCCAAACACCGCCCCCCTATGGCGATTAGGTGTTCAGGCGACTTATTTGGGTCGGCGGCTGGAGTTTGTGATGTCCAATGGGAATGCAGCACGTACTACTTTACTACACTTCATTATTATATGGCTTTCTCCTTTTTAAAAAAAAAAAAAAAAAAAACCTTTTTAATGTGTGTGTGTTTTTTGAGTGCGTGTGTGTTTGCAGTGGAGAAGACAACTAGAAGAAAGAGATGGAGCAGGGGTTTTTTTTTTTTTAATGTGTGTGTGTTTTTTAACGTTTGCAGTGGTTAAGACTTAAGACATCCGGGCCACATATTAAAATGTATTATTATTAATAAGTTAATATTGATAAAAAAAAAAAAAAAAAAAAAAAAAAAAAAAAAAAAAAAAACAATTATTACAAGTGCTACGTGTCAGGAGTCGCCCCACCCTCCTGGGTAGCCTCACTCCCTCTTTTTTTTAAGGCTACCCAACATACTGACTCAACGCCACGTGTCGCGAGTCGCCCCTTAGTTGGGTAGCCTCACTCCCTTCAGCCTTTTAAAGCTTTATAATTGTTTTTCACAACATATACATTAAATGTCTTGAGATTATGAAAAGGTCTAACATTTAGGACATTTTCATGCCACATGTGTATAAAATAAAACTCAACTATTGCTAATATAAAACATAAACATTTTTAAGTTTTTTTTTGACCTATTCTTAGACTTCTCATAGTGCAAGCTCTAAGTATTGATTTTTTTCTTTGGACCAAGAAAGAATTCGCATTCCCATAGGATGGTGTTTATTTTAGCTTGTCTAAGGGGCTCATTTAGTGACGTTAAATAAAACGGACCACACTATCAAGGAATTAGAGCCTTACATAATAAAAAGAGGGACAAAGCGTTCCAAGGATTGCTAAACAACCCAATCCAATCAAAATAAACTTTTTTTTGTCTACTAACAATGACTTACGAGCTTATTGGCAAAAATAAGTTCAACTGAGTGTTTCAAGTTGTTTAAACTTATGAGCTTCTCTGAAAGGTTTTTCATAAAATATCGATGCTTAGCAAAACTTAAATGACGGGTTATAACCAAAGGCAAATTTACCTTTAGGATCACCATTAGACTGGCCGTAATAAAAGATTGACAATCGAGTCTCACACCCAATTTGCATCTTCCTTTTTTACGGTTCCTTTGGAGGATACGTCTTTAATAACAAATTTGCAAAACTCGGTATTGAACAAGACCGATTAGTGAGTGTGTTTTTTGTGTTTGTGTGTGTGTGTTTTAGTGGGTATATATGTGTTTAAGTGGGATACCCTTTTGGGGAAAATATCATCGAATAGTAACCGAGTTTCATGAGTGTTAGAATTCAGTTACTCAAACTTCACATTAACCATAGAAACCATCATAGTTTCACTTTTCTATTCTTGTGAAAGTATGCAAAATGATCATGTTCTAGGTATTTATACATGCATTTTTAAGTTGTACCTTATTAATAAACACTCACGTTTTGAATATACTACACCCAAGTCCCAACCAACTTTATGTACAGCCAATTTATGCAACTCTGAAAAGTAAATAAGTCACTAAATAAGACCCAAGTTTGAGAAGTGTTCTATATAGGTAACTCAAACATAAAAATTACACAACAATAGAACACTATTGAAATATTGAGTGATTTTTATAATCAAAATAAAGTTAGAGTGAATAAATTGGAACAAATCTCAAACTTGGTTACTATTTTTTGATTTTCACCCCTTTTGATGGTGAAGTTGGTTGTCTTATTACACTAAGTTGGTGATGAATTTAATTGCAAAGAAAAAAAGCTGAGATTTTACTAAAGTAATGATGATAAATGCAGTCTTAAGACCTCCTTATTACTCTTAGTCTTAATATATCAACTCAAAGTTTCCAAACATCACAAATAAAAATAAGTAAACATTAAAGAAAAAGTGCAAGAATTTGGTAAAATCATTCTAGTATGATAAAATATGATTAAGAACAATAAATTTTAAATATCTTAAAAAAGACTAACAGTACTCTTAAATTGAAGTCAATTAATATTTTATAGCCACGGACGTTGTGTTTTAATATATACATATAGAATTTTCAAAGATGATAAATAAAGATGAGTAAATACCAAATGATGTGTGTCACAATGATACCTCATACTGTGTGAAAAGCTTTTTTATCAAATAGTTGTGGGTTCAAATCTTGCTTAGAACATGTAATATATATTTGTTGTATAAATATTGTTATCTATACTACATATAAAGCATGAATGACTCTCTCTCCTCTTGGTCTTAAAATTAAGACTTACAAGCTATAATGCTTATTGTACAATACACAAAGCACTATTAATGATCTTTCTCATCAATCTTAATTTTAAAACTTACAAGTCTTAAAATTAAGACTTACAAGCTATAATGCTTATTGTACAATACACAAAGCACTATTAATGATCTTTCTCATCAATCTTAATTTTAAGACTTACAAGTCTTAAAGCTTAATGTACAAAATACAATGCACTATTAATTTGGTCAAGATATTTAATGTAGTCAATTAATTAATTGGTCAATAAATACAATTAATTTAGTTATTAAAACACCACTTACATAAGAAATACAAATTATCAAGCATATTGTACAACCAACTTAAACACAATTCCTACATTAAATGTTACTAATACAAATAATAAAGCACATTATACAAATATTCAAGCACGAACGGGCAACGGGCCAAACGGGCTAGAGCCCGAACGGGCACGGGCCAAACGGGCTAGAACCCGAACGGACACGGGTCAAACGGGCACGGGCCAAACGGGCTAGAACCCGAACGGACACGGGTCAAACGGGCACGGGCCAAACGGGCTAGAACCCGAACGGACACGGGCCAAACGGGTACGGGCTAAACGGGCACTGGCCAAACGGGCTCATGTTATACGAATGACTTTAAAAAAGACCCAAAAAGACGACATAAATTCCTTAGTTAAGGAGTTGAAATACGTCACATGAAATTCTTGATATCCGTAAATTTATTATTAAAAAGAACATAATAAACTAAAATACATGATTCACCGAAAAATATTATTTTAAGGTATCCGCCGTCGCAACGCGTGGGTACCCTACAAGTATAGTTTAAAATTGCCGTTAAGAGAAAAAGATAAGCAAATAGTTGACCTTTCAACTTAAAGAAAGGATACATCATTCTAGAAAATGGAAATGACAAAAAAAAAAAAAAAAAGTATTTAAATAATCAACAAGTTATCCACTTTCTTTCATTTTTTTTTTCTTCGTAAAAAGTAGTTTTTTTTTTTTTTTTCAATTTGAATATTTCCGTTAAATATTTAACGATCATCAATCATGTTTTATATTTCAAGTCCACCGTCGTCTACCCGTCTCCACTACCACCAATCACGTCGCTACCACCAACCATGCCCCACCACCACTACCAAGCACCGCCTCCACCACCGCCACAAACCACCAACCCCACCTACCACTACCACTAACCCCACACATCATCGTTTTACCGCAACATCAACCATTATCGCCACCCACCATCGCCACCCAACATTGTCGTCACCACCACTGTCAACTCATAACCAACATCGTCGTTATTACCAACCTAACCAACTACCGCCATCACCACCACACCCAACTACCACTGTCGTACGTGGTTGTTGGTGGTGGTGGGGTTACTGGTTTACAGCGATGGTTGGTGGTGTTAGGTGGTGGAGGCGGTGCTTGGTAGTGGTGGTGGGGGCAGGGTTGGTGGTGGCGATGTTGGTAGCGACGGTAATTGGAGGTGGTGGCGGCGGCGGTGAACTTAAAATATAAAACCTAACGGATGATCATTAAATATTTAACAAAGATACACAAATTGGCCAATAAAAATAAGCTCACTACCTTTTATGCAAAAAAAAAAAATAAAATAAAAAAATTGAGATACCTTAAATGAAAATGACCCCTAAATTTAGTATTTTTTATGTACCATTTTCTCATATATCAAAAGTTGATTATCTAAATTCTTGAACAAAACTAACATGTTGATAAAGAATTGATAAAGAATTACTGTATCCGTCTTAAGTTATATCGCTACTTTCATATGCACACGGTTTATGAAAAGTGAAATTGTTCACCAATAAAATGTCGAATTTTGAAAACTATTATATTAATTGAAATATAAAGGTGAATGTTTATTTTTAGTACAAACCAAATAAATTTTTAGACATATAATTAGGGACGGAAAATAGTATGCATCAACACAAATGTAAAACAACGCAAACCAAAATCCTAACATATGTCACATGCTTACTTCTATGAGTCTATAACCCTCATTCCCTCATGGATGACATTTTGCAGCAATGTTTTAAAACACGGTTTTTTTTATTGATCCGGACAAAAGGCTGGTTCACCGGGTCATTGGTTCAACCGGTTGAACCATCGGGTCATACCGATTTTATGAGAAAAAGAAAAATGCAATATATCTTATGTCGGAACAACTTTTAAACGTTAAAAATTCAATTCAAACATGACCAAATTATACAAGGCCCTTAAACAGCTCAAAGATAAGAGATGGATGTTTTAAGATGATAGATGTTAGTTTTAAACATGTAACGGTTGTTAGTAGGGATGAGCTCGGGACCAATCCCGTCCCGAATTGATGCTCCCGAATTTTTCCCGAGCATGAAAAGTGTATCCCGGTACCGTTCCGAACGGGATTCGGTACCGGGAAATCGGTACGTATCGGGTTATTCCCGTTTTAGTTTAGATAAAAGTAGGGATGTAGGAATGGGTCATTTTGGGTTGTGTTCATGTCCAACGGGTCTTAGGGTCTTAATTTTCATAAATTTTTTGTTTCAAGTCGGTAAAAGAAACTGTTATGTTGTTTGGAGAAAAAGTTCTAGCCAACGAGGTTTATGGACACCGGCTCAAGGAGGTTATATTCTGTCTAAACTAAATAAGTTGTTTATATTTGTTTCTGTACGTAAAATTGTGCAAAATGATTTTGCCATGCTAAACCCATTATAGACGATCATACTTTAGCTAATGCTAAACCCATTATAGACGTTGAATTCTCAGTCTTTTACTTCTTCTTCTTCTTTTTATAATAATTGACTTACGTTTTAATGTTTATTTAGTAGGAAATCAATGACATCGAATCCAGCTATGATAAATTAATATTTTTTGCGTATTGCTTTTTTATCATGTTAAGTCACACAAGTTGTAGCCAGACCAATAATCATTATTTAAACTGAATGGACGTATAACAGACTCAAGACAACCCGAACATCCAAGATGAAAACTACATGGCACAATAAAATAATGAACGATTGGTGTTACTAACATACCTCCATACTTTTCCAATGATAAAGATTGAGATGACTTGTGTGATTGATAATAAATTAAGGTTTAATTTTTTGGAAGATTTTGTGAAAGAACTTTGGTGGTTATTTGTTAGTAACAATAGGGTTTTTTTTTTTTTTTTTTTTTTTTTAACTTTTGGTTTGCTTGTTGGATGGAACAAATGGGTGTTTGGATAACACAATTTATTAAAAAACATGGACTATTCTAATTTCGGTACCAAATCGGGATTTCTCGAATAATTCCCGTCCCGAACCCGAAATGTCCCGAATTTTTTTTAGCCTCATTTAGTAGTCCCGGTACCGTACCGTATATCGAGACTCGGTACGGTTTCGGGACGAGATCGGGACGGGAACAGGACGGTTTCGGGATTCGGTTCGATATGCTCATCCCTAGTTGTTAGTTTCAAGATACTAGATGGATGTTTTAGATGTGTATGAGTGTTACACTGTTATGCTACATAAACCACTTTGTTTTGATTATAGCATTGACTCTACACGTTTTTGTTTAACTGGTAGTATTCTTTTTGTGCATCTTATGAAGCACAATTTACATTAAATATTGTATTCACTAAACCTTCAGTCAGCAATTTAATATATATCTATTAGAGGCAACAATTTAAGTGTGAATATGGTCATTTACATATCATGTTCTTTCTAGTTTTTTAATTTATTCAAAGCATGCAAATCTAAGAAGCAAAAAAGCTTGTTATCATACGAAAGCTGAAAACACGCAATATACTTATTCAAAAGACACGATGTACGCAACAAACTTTCAAAATTACCATTGTACGCAATTTACTTTCAAATTTGGTGCAATGTACGTAATATGACCGGTAACCAGCAGGTTACCAGGTTTCAAACTTTGAAAATTGACAGGAATGGTCCCTGTGGCTTGCGTTGACTTTCACCGGTCATCCCTTGACTTTTTTATCACTTAGAAAAGTTACAGTAATGGTCCTTATGGTCCATGTGGCTTCCATTTTTGTCCATTTTTTTACGTTTTCGTCCGTTTTTATACGTTTTCGTTCATTTTTATACATTTTCATTCGTTTTTATCCGTTTTCGTCCGTTTTTATACGTTTTCGTCCGTTTTTTTTATGTTTTCGTTCGTTTTTATACATCATCATCATCCATTTTTTAACGTTTTCGTCCGTTTTTTTACGTTTTCGTTCGTTTCTATACATCTTCATCCGTTTTTTAACGTTTTCGTCCGTTTTTTTACGTTTTCTTCCGTTTTGATACGTTTTCGTTCATTTTTATATATATTTTCATCCGTTTTTATCCGTTTTTACACGTTTTCGTCCGTTTTTTTATGTTTTTGTTCGTTTTTATACGTTTTCGTTCGTTTTTATACATTTTTATCCGTTTTCGTCCGTAATTACACCTTTTCGTCCGTTTATGAACGTTTTTATACGTTTTCATCCATTTTTTTTAATTTTTCGTCCGTTTTAGTCGTTTTCATCCGTTTTTCTTACGTTTTCATACGGTTTTGTCCGTTTTTATACGTTTTCGTCCGTTTTTCATAAGTTTCATACGTTTTTGTCCGATTTTATACGTTTTCGTCCGTTTTAGTCTTTTTCATCCGTTTTTCATATGTTTTCATACGTTTTCGTTCGTTTTTATACATCATCATCCTTTTTTTAACGTTTTCATCCGTTTTTTTACGTTTTCGTCCGTTTTTATACGTTTTCGTTTGTTTTTATACATTGTCATCCGTTTTTTTACGTTTTCGTCCGTTTTTATACGTTTTCGTTCGTTTTTATACGTTTTCGTTCGTTTTTATCCGTTTTCGTCCGTAATTACACCTTTTCGTCCGTTTATGAACGTTTTCGTCCGTTTTTAACGTTTTTGTCCAATTTTCTTACGGTTTTGTCCGTTTTCGTCCGGTTATTAAAAACAAATTAAAAAATTTAAAAAGAAATTAAAAGTACGAAAAAGAATTAAAAACAAATTAAAAAATTAAAAAATTAAAAACAAATTAAAAAATTTTAAAAAAAATTAAAAATTAAAAGAAAATTAAAAAGAAATTAAAAAATTAAAAATTTTAAAAAATAAAAAAAATTCCTTTTTTTTAAAAATTTTTTTCCGAATTAATTTTTTTTTTCCGAAAATATTTTTTTTTCAAAATTTTTTTTTCCGATTTTTTTTTCCGAAAATATTTTTGAAAATTTTTGCAAAAAAATTATTTTTGAAAATATTAAAAAATTATAAAAAAATATTTTGCGAAAAAAAAGTTATAAAAAAAATTTTGAATTTTTTTTCCCCAAAATTTTTTTTTGAAAATTTTTCTATAACATTTTTTTCAAAAAAAAAATATTTTCGGAAAAAATAATTTTGAAAAAAATATATTTTCGGAATAAAAATTAAAAAAAAAGGATTTTCGGAAAAAAATATATTTTTTTTTTAAATTCGGAAAAAAAAATTTTGAAAAAAAATGGACAAACTGTATGAAACGTAAGAAAAACGGACAAAAACGTTAAAAAATGGATGATGATGATGTATAAAAACGAACGAAAACATAAAAAAAACGGACGAAAACGTATAAAAAACGGACGAAAACGGATAAAAACGAATGAAAATGTATAAAAATGAACGAAAACGTATAAAAACGGACGAAAGAGTAAAAAAAGGGACAAAAATGGAAGCCACATGGACCATAAGGACCATTACTGTAACTTTTCTAAGTGATAAAAAAGTCAAGGGATGACCGGTGAAAGTCAACGCAAGCCACAGGGACCATTCCTGTCAATTTTCAAAGTTTGAAACCTGGTAACCTGCTGGTTACCGGTCATATTGCGTACATTGCACCAAATTTGAAAGTAAATTGCGTACAATGGTAATTTTGAAAGTTTGTTGCGTACATCGTGTCTTTTAAATAAGTATATTGCGTGTTTTCAGCTTTCACCCTTTATTTTAAAGCGTAAGTATGACCAGGCGTAGTTAATCAAATCGGGTTGACCCGGGTCAATAAAAAACCGCCGGTTCAATCCGGTTCTTAAACAAACAAAAACTGGTTACATCCGACCCGGTCTCTCATCCGATTTCTGATTCAACCGGTTAAACAGACCGCGTTTTAAAACATTGTTTTGCAGTACTACATCATAAACTGGGTAAAGTGGTAAACAAATACCATTTTTCTATCTTAAAGCTTTAGTCAACGATCTTTTTAATATAAAACACGAGCCTATGGGATTGCACACTTTACGTATGAGAGTCGGTGTTAAAATAATTAATATAAAACATTATATTTATTATTTAATCAAAAATAAATACTTAACGGTCGTTAGTACTTAACGGGAATTGACTAACGGTCGTTAAATGTGTAGAGATACGAATATATGGAAACAAGCCAAGAAGGATCCGAAATCCCTCTTGGACTCCCATATTCGGCCGAACAAAGGGTTAGTGTTGGGATTTAAAGCTTCCAAGGTGTTAATACTGCTCATATAATTACAACTGCTCATGGATTACAAGAAAAATATTGCAAGTCATTACTGCTGCTAGTTAAAAAGGTTAATGCTGGTTATGGATGTTAAGACTGCTAGAGTACATTAAGACTGTTGACAGACTTCAAGAAAAATACTCTAAGTAGTTAATGCTGCTAGAAGAAAACTTAGTACTGCTAGTACTAAGTTAATGCTGCTAGAACAAAGAGTTAATTGTAACACCCCCAAAATCGGGTCCAGCGGAAGCATACATGTCGCTGGGGTGCTACTCAATTGGTACCACAACACAAGTACAAAGAACGGTTTTTACCTCAATCATTTAGTATAAAATTCATTAACAAAAGTGTTAAATTTACATTATTATAAAGTGGTGCGGAATTAGGCCCATGAAATGAGTAAAGCGGTCCCCAAATGAATATCAGAGTGTCTTGATCTTATAACCATACCATGTCATGCCATGCCAACTACCGCCAAATGTAAAGCATTTGAATGAAGATTTCCCAGCAAAGGCATTATAAATCCACTCAGTTCCAAGCCCCGCCCATACAAGACTTGCAACCTGTGTGTTTACAACCCACTGCCAACTAAACAACAAGTATCATATGGACCACAAGAAATCAAAGACAATATGTTAAACCATGTTCATGAAAAAGTCTACTGTTGCACTAAGCTCATGACACCGAAGCCTTAACAGTTAGTTCATGTTATCACCCCAAACAGGTGCTTTGCCAGACACCTGTACGACATCAAATGAAATGCGTCCGTTTGACCAGTTGGAGCTATAAAACCTTCATTTTCTCATCATTTGGATTTCCTAAATTACCCTCTAATTTAAAATTTTCAAGAACACATAAAGTATAACAAAAGAATTAAAGAATTTAATAACCTAAGTTAATGATAAATTTTGGCATTTTTTAAAACTTTAGATTATGCACATTAATATAATTTTTAAGTTTAAATTATACCTTATAAAACAAGTGTACAAACTAAACTAAATTTGCATTAAAAATAAAATGTATACACTTTATTTTCATAGCCTCACACGTTATCCCCACAATTGTGACTGAAGCCTTTATTTTCCTTTCCAAACTTTTAGTGTAACTTCAACAAAGAATATTTGACCAATTAAGTTGATAAGAATTTGAGAAAGAAATCCCTGAAATCACGCAAGCAATCAAGTCCAATCTTCCCAAAATCTCGACATTTTCTACTCTTTACATATTTCATTCATTGCTCCCTATTCTCAACAGTGTAACATATTTTCTCCACAAACACCAAACCCTATAAACTATATAAGTCGACAGCCTCCATTCCATTCAAAAGATTGAGTGGTACGAATAATATGACAAAAGGGTGATCGGGTTCGTGATGTACAAGTATTTGGTGATCATTGGTGGTTTAGTCCTTTGCTGTGAGCCTGTGATCGTTGGTTTTGGTTTCGAATTCAGTATTTGCTTCAGTTTCGACTATCTTTCTTGAAGGTATATTTTTCCCTTTCGTTTCGAGTTGTTTATCACATACACAAGGATAGAACCGACGTAAATCCATACTATACAAACTTTTATAATCATACTAACGTGACATACGTTTGCCTCATTAAACACACATAAGAACACCACATGAAATCATGAACATGCTACATTTATGGTGACTCTTTTGGCTATATAATCTGTTTGTTTTTCACATTTTAGACTTGGTCATCTTAGCCTAAACAAGCCCATTATAACGCACCAGAATGTGTATATAAGCAGACTTATAACTGGTAACTGGAACGTGTAATATCATGAGGATATGTCGATTGTAAGAGTGCATATTGTGGTGTGTGTGGTGTGTGGAATGGGTCTGGTCTTGTGAGTGTCGTATGGTGTTAAATGTGTGTCGAACTAGGGGCTGGCTTGGCCTGTGTTTTGAAGTATCGATAGGACTGGTTGGTCTCGTTATAACACTTGGTGTCTCGCGAAGGTTTATGTCATGTATGTGTGCGTGAATGTGTCATCTAAGTGGTCGAATTATGTCTTTCAAAGGTGTTAAGAACTGATTTAAATGGTGTACGAATCATGGGGTCGGTTTGCTTGACTGCCTGGTTATTCTCAGTTCGGTGTGTGTAAGTACTTCGTGTCGATGAGACCTTATTGCTACTAGTGTTGTGTGGGTTTTGTGTGGATCGAACGAAGGCCTCGCTAAGGTTGCATGCATACTAAAGTGAATGGGTTAAATATGATTTATAAGCTGTGATTGCACATGTGAATCTCAAGTTGAAATGTGTGACTGAGTCTCTCTCATGCATGCGTAGGAGTGGGGAATTTCGTGGTATACGTGCATGGGTTTAGTATAAGTCGAACATAGTGTTTTCCTTCTTGTCGAACCTCCTTGTTTCAGCCTAAGTTAATACGAATGAGTTCATGCGTGGTGATAATTTGTATTTTGTGTATGATGTGTGTGACGTAGGGTCATTTAGGCCTAGTGTGAGTTTCATTAAGTTCTTGTGTCTTATCATAAACATGTGTTTGTGTGTGAGGTTGGTGGGTTATACAAAGTTTAATAACGTGTGTGTAAGCTGATTTGAAAAGAACTTATGAACCTTTGATATGTTATGACTTTTTAAACCCTACAGTTTGATACCCGAGCCACTTTGTTTCCTAGACATGGGGGTTCCATGGCCGTGTCATTGATGCACCAATGGCATGACTCTAGCGTGGTTGAGTGATGTTCCACACCGTCCCTTTTCTGTTATTTATTATGAGCTCAATTATTATATATATATATATATATATATATATATATATATATTTGGCCACTAATTTGTTGCAGGGGCGTATGGATGCATCCTAGATATGATCTGTATCTGTATCTGTTATATTATATGATATGATTTGATTTGGTGATTGATGTTGTGTGCAATACACGTCCTTCACATATTTGAGAGGTCGCACCTCTATGGTTACTATGATATTTGATTTGATTTGTTTGGGCTCGTGGTAAATTACTGACCTTTTCTTACTCTTGATACTCAGTTGTTTATACCTTATGTTTTTCCCAATGCACTATAGCCTATTATCCTTTAATTCTTCTTGTTCTTTATTCAATTGACTCATTGTATTGTTCAGTTGACCTCTTATTCATTTGTTAGATGACATTCATCTTAGCAGGAACTTATGTTTATTTTCCTATACTTAAATACGTTTTGTTTATTCGTCTTGTCTATATATACTTTATATGTTCGTTCCTTATCTTTTGGTTTCGTTTATATATATCTGTTCACTGGGCTTTTTAAGCTCAACCGCATTCCTTTTCCTGCGACAGGTTTTAGTTGGAAGCTGGGTTAGGAGTGGAGAGTACTTTGGACTTAGAAGACTATACCTTGATAGCTACTCCGGATTGGAGATAACTAGAAGTGTTTACATATTCAGACTTAGTGTTTATTGTTGTTTCCTTTGTAGCCTTGTATTTCAGATTTTCCCTTTGTAACCTTTGAAATCCATTTGTATTATTTAAGTCATATGCTTGTGTTTGCTTTGATATGTCACCATAATGTAGCACTTCTACCCTTATCGGGTTGGGGTGTTACAATTATGGTATCAGAGCCCAGGCTGCGACTTGTAGTACATTAAACCTTGACCTGTGAAGTTGGACCATTATGTTTCCACTGTAGGGGCTCATAAGATAACCTTTGAGAAATTGCTTTAGGATCTCCCCATAGGAACTTAAGTTATTACCGGTGAGGAATGGGTAGAATAGGACATCTATGTAAGTAGCATTGCTTCCGCATCACTCTGAATCGTGCCTCTACCTTTAGCTATGCCTTATAAGAACATTTGTTTCTGAAGCTAGAAGTTTTGCAACCTAAGCTTAGTAACCAAGTAAGTTTAGAATACCTCGGAAACTGCATGGATACCTTACACCATTTAAGTTTCACTTCTTGATTTTGATCTCCATCATTGATTTGTTTGATAAACAGTTTAATACTTTTCCGACCATCCCGAAGGTCATTCGACCATAATGTGTTTGACACATTCTATGAATTCATTACTTATGTTGGATATAAATGTATCATCTGATACTACTTAACTCTGCATAGTCCATTACTACTCCTATGAGAACCCTGGTAATTATTAACCACGGATATAGGAAGTTTTATTCCCTCCCTTTGAATGATGAACCTTGTCTGCCAACCAGTTCCTTTGGAAGGATATGATGTAAATACTATCTCAGTACAGAATTGTTAACTGAGCATGATGATGCTGATAACTAATATCCCATACATTTCACTTTTGACAATTATACGATGTTCGTATTACCAATGATACACACCCTACCTGCCACTTATGCTAAAAAGCTAAACAAATTCCAACACATTGAACTGTTCGTTTATCTATCTCAACACTATGATGAACCATGCACTGGTCCTTGATATATGAACTACCCGTCTGGCTTGACGACCGTATTCGTTCTACGAATCCATTTACTTTTGATATATTTGATTTTGAGGTCTTTTGGTTATGGATTGGCTGGCTCTTCATAAAGCTACCAGAGACTACCATATCTGATATAAGACCTTTAGCAATCTATTTTTTTTCATCCTAATTTGTTATGATGGCTCTCTACCACTTAAATCTCTTAAGATTAATGCTGCTATGGAAGCACATACCCCGATCTCATTTGATTGTCAAGTTTCTCCTAACACCTATTAGCATCCACCCTTAGAAAGCTCTGGCATTAGAAGTTTTTTGTTGTACAAAATTTTCTGGTGTTTTCTGATGAACCTCTTGGGATTTCCCCCCTGCTTGGGAAGTAGAGTTGGCATTGAACTGCTCTCAGTTGACGCTGAAGTAGAGAGATTGAAGGAGCTGATGGAATATGATGTTGTTCACCTCAGTGTTTCTTTTTGGATGCTCCTGTTGGTTATGAAGAAGAAATAGGAGAGTATGCAGCGACGTATCGACTATCGTGAACTTAACCGTCTCACTATCCGTAATCATTATTCATTCCCGCGTATCAGTGATTGATTTGGTCTATAAACTCCGTATCAGACGTCCTCATTTAGGTTTGAAGGACTGAAGAAGCAACCACAAGGACTTCCGAGAAGGGAGTTGACTAACTGAGAGTAACCTCCGTGAAGCATTTCAGTTTTATTCGTGAAGAAGAAGATAGGCGATGTGAAGTAGATATGAAGTTTCCCTAAGACGATTCCTGAAGCTGCTTTTGTACTCGTTGTGCACTAGTACAAAAATGGGATTTGGTCACACATGTTGTTTTTCGAACGGCCACACAGTAACTTGTTTATGTGACTAAATGTACCAGAATAAAAGAAACAGCCACACTTGATCCAACTTGTGTGACCATTTCGTCTTTCCAACTGAGGCTACAGTCACACATTTGAATATTTTCGTGACTAGAGGTATCTTGTAATTTTTTTTTTTGATTATTTAGTCACATATAATTTGGGACGTGTGACGGATACAAATAAGTTTGAAACATTAGTCACACTATATATATACATATGTGACAAATATATGTCACACAATTGAATAGTGTGACCAAAATCCATATATGGTCACATGAAGTAATTGTGTATGTGGCTAAATCATATACTCAAGTTTGTCACACATTATTTAAAATTATTTAAAAGTGACTAAATCATATAGTCAAATTTGTCACATTATTTAAAAGTGACTAAATGTGCACTTAATTTTTCCCAAAATATTTCCCTCTTCTCAGGCCCGCCCAAATTTTCCCCAAAAAATCAAAGTGCCCTCCCTCCCAAATTCCCAAATATTTCATTAACCATCCCAAATATCCCTCCAAACTTTTCACATAGATCTGGTCTTCTACCACACCCACACTCCCACCAAGACCAAGTTTTGCTCATGACTTAGTAAGATAAAGAAATCTTAAGCTCAGGCTAGGCTCACCAACAGCTCAAAGGTATCAATTTTTATTTTGCTTATTAGACTTCATCTCGTATGTATATAATGACTAATGTTAAAAAGAAATGATACCTTTTTTGGTGACCAATTTCAGTTGTTGCATTTGCTCACTTGCAGTTCCTAAACACATGTAAGCTAATAAGCAATATATAACCTTAAACACACACCCCCGGTCATCTATTTGACCATCAATTTCAAATTAAAGCCCTAATTTCACTCACACAACAAACCACAGCATCAGTTCCTGTAGCTCAAGCAACACCCACCAGAACATCATCATCAGTTTATGGATGCAAAAACCAATTTCAGTTGTTTCTTTATCGATTTGGCTTCTTTCTTGATTTGTTTGCAAGCTGAATATAGTTAGCTCTAAAAAAAGTGATTGGGTTGATTTTATGAAATTTGAGTTGTTTGGTGGTGATACAGATTCGATAGGAGCAATTTTGGAACGAAGAGTCAAAATTTGTGATCAGCCCTTATATGAAGCAATTCTGGAATGAAGAATCAAATTTTATGAAGGCAGAAAATAGGTTCATTAAGTCATAGCTCTATTTTTATATTTGTGTGCAGGTCTCTTGCTTTCGATTTCATATTTTTAAGTAAGCCTTTACAAATTATGGTTAGTGTTAATGCCTTTAATCATGCTTGATTGAACCGTTTACTTTACAGGAGTAATGTGATTGTGAGATTATTTTGATTTCTAATATCAACCTTTATATGGAATAGAGTAAATGATAGTTTATAGGGGTGAAATAATTCTTTATGCGAGTAGTTGTTTCTACTTTCTAGCCATTTAGCTACATGCCATATTAAGTTGCATCAGGTTGAGATCTTTTTAGTTTGTAATTTGTTGACTTAGACTTTTTTGAATACCCTTGGATGGCCCGGACTTAGTTCAATACCCAAATCTGTTTATTTTTCAGTTTTATAACTTTATTTTGTGTTATCTAGATTTACAATTGATCAAATTATGTTGTTGTTAACAAAAGAAAAGTATATAAGTATGTTATGTTGATTGAACAAAAGAATTATTGGCTTCATTTTGAATTACATTATGGATAACACTACGATGGTCCTGACTCCTGACAAATGGTGTAGGTACTAGGTAGATTTTGATTTCCATATTCTTTATCTTAATTCGAGTAATGTTATAAGACAAAACTAATTAGTTTGAGTACATTGTTAAACATTTCTTTGTGTTATTGGCAGTCGCGGTATAAACGTTGATTCATGGCACAGATGATCCTTTAAAAGTTAAGTTTTATGAATTCCCCTCGTGCTTCACATCTCTTATGCTAGTTTGCTTGGCTCACTAGTCACTGCTAATCATTTAAATGCTCACTGACTACATTCCAGTGTGGAGCATATCCTTTCAAGGTATCAGAATAGCTGCATCGAAGGAGCTAACAGAGGAACTGACCGAGATTTGGTAAGCAATAACGTTTCAGAGAGCTACTTGGTCATTATACTGCTAATAGTATACAAACGGTATTAATGTCATGTTTATTGATTAACGACTTATGTGATGCTATGAAAATTTGAACCTCCTTATAGACACAACTTATATATTTGTAGCAGTAAGCAGATAACCATTTACGATAAGCGATCTCCAATACCCCTTAGTCAATTTTCCAATTCAATTAGTTTGGTTATGCTAGAGGCTCTCGTAAACCAGCTGTTGTTATAACCTCATCCGGCACTGCAGTTTCAAATCTTTTACCTGCTGTGAGTATTAATTGTATTATTCATATATCTTACCTTTATAATCAACCTCCGTTATCTGTGTTATATGTAATCTGGCAGGTAGTGGAAGCTTCTCAAGATTTTTTGCCTCTTCTACTACTAACAGCAGATCGCCCTCCTGAGCTACTTGACACTGGAGCCAACCAAGCAATTAATCAAGTATGCTGTTTAATGGCCAGTTGTAGCTGACATTTTATCGGGTTTACGGTTGAGAAAATATAAGAATTCTATTTCCAAACTAAATGAAGGCATTCTTTTTGTTGACCACCTTGATCACTCTCTACTCTCTGCTGAAGTCAAAGAGTCGATAAAAGCAGATGTTATTCTTCAGGTATATCTTAGTGAGTATGCTGGTCAACTTCATTTGTTCATCTTTTTAATGAATTTATCTTCTCAAACAGATTGGAAGTCGGATAACAAGCAAACACATTTCACAGATGTTAGAAAGTTTCTTTTCGTGTTCGTATATATTGGTTGATGACCATCCTAGCCGTCATGATCCTTCACATATAATAACACATAGGATTCATAGTTCTATCACTCAGTTTACTGATATGGGGCTGAACTCCTGCATAACCCACATCGACAGAAAATGGACCAGTTTCCTGTCTTCAATAAACATGATAGTGTGAATTCTTTTTCATCTGGCTCTGATGCTTTCTATACATGGATATTTATTAATTGTTATCTTGGTTTTTCGTTTTTGTAGGTTGATTGGGAAATATCATTTTTAATAAATTCAGAAAACTCGTTGACCGAACCATATGTTGCACATATAACTTCAGAAGCTTTGGACTACGGATCTACAATGTTTTTAGGAAATAGCATGCCAATACGAGATGCAGATATGTATGGGAATAGCCCGGCAGAATGCACACATGGCAATGACACATCATTAATTTCTGGATTTCCGTTTCGCTGGATACAGGTTGCAGGCAATCGATATTACTTTTCTGTTTCGCTGATCATTATTACTTTTCTTGTTTTGTTTGATGCAGTTTGTGTTAGTCCAGCTGATACAAATGCTGAAGAAACACTAAACACAAAACAAAGCTATTGTAAGATTGATTTTTCCATGAATTTTGATATTATGTTAATTTGATTAGCCACCATGTTGTAAATTGTAATCGTATCATTTCATGATGCAGGTAAACCGTGAAAGGAGACTCGTCTACACCTTTTGAAGAACTTCAAGTGAGGCATACTTTATTTTTTTTGCGTACACCCTTGATGCTCAAGTAATTTAGATGGGTTGATTGTAATTTGATTATTATGTTTGAATATCCAGAAATATGTTGCATTGCAATAAGCGGCTTGATCAACCAGTTTTGACAAGGGATTTTTATTATTTCAGTTTGAGAAAGACAAGCTGTTACTGAAACTTGAATCTGCTCGTGACGGTAAACCATGGGATGGGATTGATTGCGACTCCAATAAGGTTTATCAGAGAAAAGATAAAAAGGTTGGACGAAGAACATGAAGTCCTCGTTGAAACTGCAGTGTATTAGTTACAACTGTTAGTATTAGTTACAACTGTTAGTACTGCTAGTGTATTAGTTACAACTAAGTTAGTACTGTTAGGTTCATATAGTTAGTACTACTTATATGAAAATTATTAGTGGTTCAGTTATATAAATTCCAATTTTATTGTATTTGAATTTGTTTTGATATATATATTGAATTTGTTTTGATATATATTGATTTCTTAAATGTGACTAAAAGATGTATATAGTTACACTTAATAACACTTTTGGTCACTGTTTGTTTAATTTGTTGTGTGACTAAATATTACAAAAGGCCACACGCAAAAAAATTAATGTGGCAATTGGATAATCAATAGCCACACAAAATAAAATTTTCTTCACTTTAAACTACATATGGTCACACTTATTAACACTTTTGGTCACTTTATGCTTAATTGTATGTGACTAAATACCCAAAACAAACATGCTTTGTGTGACTAAATATTACAAAAGGCCACACGCACAAAAAATTCATGTGACTATTGGATGATCAATAGTCACACAAAATACACATTTCTTTCACTTTAAAAAGCATATGGTCACACTTATTCACACTTTTGGCCACTATTTTTTAAATTGTACGTGACTAACTCGAAAAAAACAACACACGCTGTGTGACTAAATCATCACAAACGTCACATTTATTATATTTTCAAGTGGCCATAGGATGGGAAATAGTCACACATACTGATGAATCCAACAAAACTTGTGCCTAATTAGTCACACATATTCGGGTTTTGGTCACTCTTTTTCAATGAAACGGCCACAAACTAAACAATGTGACTATATGATACCTACGGTGGCGCGACTTTTCGTCACACACACCCAAAAAAACGTGTGTGACTATATGCATATAGTCACGCATTTTGGGTGTGACGATATCCAGTTTGTGTACTAGTGGTGATCATTATGAGTTTTAATGATGCCAATTGTATTGGCTAATAGAATCATATTTTCGCGAGTATTTGGACAAATTTTCATAGTATGACGTTGTGTCCAGAGACGAAAGAGGAACATGTAGATCATTTTCGTATTAAGTAGAATGACCCTTTGTTCTGGAAGAGTAGGTTTGATTGGCGTTCAGAGATTGTAGCAGACAGCACTACCAGGTATCCTGTGATGACAGAGTTTTCTCACAGAAAGGACCAAGATTTAAGACCGTTATCGGAGTTAGAAACCTTGTAGAAGAGTAGTAGAAGATGTTCGTGACAGGCGTTACCGTGAAAGAAGCATATAAGAAGAAGGGAAGAAAAAAAAACTGAGGTGGGACTCGATTATACCTCATACAGCACGTGGAGACTTCAGTTCGGGCATCAAGACAACCAGAACGTAGGAGACGAACTATTCAGCACATAAACTGGAGTTGACAGCAACTAGAGTTGGCGAATTTCGAACTGTGCTAGAAGACCTGTCGAAGAAACGCAGTCTTACTTCTCTATTCATTTTAGTTGTACTAAGATGAATTGAGAACAGAAGCAGACTTGCGGAGGGAAGAGATTCCTAGATATGATCTGTATCTGTATCTGTTATATTATATGATATGATTTGATTTGGTGATTGATGTTGTGTGCAATACACGTCCTTCACATATTTGAGAGGTCGCACCTCTATAGTTACTATGATATTTGATTTGATTTGTTTGGGCTCGTGGTAAATTACTGACCTTTTCTTACTCTTAATACTCAGTTGTTTATACCTTATGTTTTTCCCAATGCACTATAGCCTATTATCCTTTAATTCTTCTTGTTCTTTATTCAATTGACTCATTGTATTGTTCAGTTGACCTCTTATTCATTTGTTAGATGACATTCATCTTAGCAGGAACTTATGTTTCTTTTCCTATACTTAAATACGTTTTGTTTATTCGTCTTGTCTATATATACTTTATATGTTCGTTCCTTATCTTTTGGTTTCGTTTATATATATATATATATATCTGTTCGCTGGGCTTTTTAAGCTCAGCCGCATTCCTTTTCCTGCGGCAGGTTTTAGTTGGAAGCTGGGTTAGGAGTGGAGAGTACTTTGGACTTAGAAGACTATACCTTGATAGCTACTCCGGATTGGAGATAACTAGAAGTGTTTACATATTCAGACTTAGTGTTTATTGTTGTTTCCTTTGTAGCCTTGTATTTCAGATTTTCCCTTTGTAACCTTTGAAATCCATTTGTATTATTTAAGTCATATGCTTGTGTTTGCTTTGATATGTCACCATAACGTAGCACTTCTACCCTTATCGGGTTGGGGTGTTACAGGAGCGACCAACCCGGACGGGGGAGTTTACCCCCAATAGATCTATTCACAACATTCGCGCTTACAACGTAATTAACGGTTCATGATAGTGGGGAATTTATGGCAAACGACAACAACTTAGGCAATCAATAAATGTTTAGTACACTGGTGTCCATGAGAAAACAATCAGGTGTGTAACAAGTAACACATAATACTCGAGTAACAATCAAGGGTTTCAACCAATTAGTAATGTTTGAGAAAACAATTCATGTTTCAAGTAAAACGAGCATGGAGTTTAAGTATAAACGAGCATGTATTCTCCCCCAAAACAGTTTATAAAACAAGTAAAAGTAGGGGCCATGAACTCACCTGGAACAACCGATATGATAACAAAAGAAAAGCGAACGAATATCGAGGTACGGACGCTCTAACCGCGACCTAAATGATTCATATGTCTTAGGTTCGAAAACATGGTCATGCATGCAAGTTCGTACTCTACTTTATCACTTGTACATGTTGTTGTAACATTTGTTGTCGAAATATAATTGCGTCATTTTGATCCTTTATTAGAAATCACCACTTTAGAAAACGTAACTTGTTTATCTCATAACCAAGTTTTTGTTGTCGTGTTAATATGTATTTCAAAAGTCTCTAACGCGTCTAATAAGTATATACATTGTTCTACCATTTCCGTTTACGCCATTTTAACCAAAATGTACACTAAAAGGTCCAAAATTCACTTGTAAAAATCCTAACAGCTTCCTATTAGACAAATAATATACTGTCAAAATTATATGTTGCCGCAAACATTCTTTTGGCCATAACTTTTGCATCGTAGCTCGGTTTCTTAAGTTTGACCTATCCCCGCGAAGGTATTTAAGTATACTCTAGGATTTTCAAGGTCTCGGCTAGTCTAAACGTCATTTAACCTCAGTTTTTCACCTCTCAAAAATCTGGACAGAATGTATTTTTCAGGTTTCTCAGAAAATGATTGTTTTCGTCATTTAATTTGAAAATAGCGTATCTTTTTCGTTATAAACCGTTTTAACTCATTCAAGCGGTTATATTTTCGTTTTTAAGTATATTTTCTATATTTCTAGCCAAAGATTACTTACAACCTACTGATTAATCCAGATTTTACAAAACAGTAC